>CM055066.1:32946789-32993529 GCA_029204045.2 Tillandsia leiboldiana | reverse complement strand
CTTGAGTTCTGCTCGCAGGTTCTCTATTTTCCAACGCACTAGATCGCTGGTTTCGGATGGATACTAGGGCTCATTGCAGCCATGGTAGGGACACGAGCGTTAATTAAAATGAGCAAGATAGAGCAACTCCGGAAGGAGACGAAGAATGTTCGTCAAAATTATTCAGAGTCAGAAGAAGAAGATTGGGAGAATTTGCAGAGGAATACAACTGGTTGTTGATGCTGAGAAAAATTTGTGAAGACCCAAAAACTGATGAGTCTTGCTCAACGACCAAAGAAGTATTATAGGGGAGCAAAGAATCCAAGGTGCAGTGGAATTCAATTATGGGAACTTTGCCAGAACACATCCTTCCTAGAGAATCTTCATGGATTGAAGTAGAAATGCACCCCTCTGCATCCACGCTACCTCCTTCGACCTCCAGAAAAGATACCACAGAAGATAATATATTGTCCTCCATCCAACAAGAACAGAGGAGATTGTCTGTAGAACAAGAAAGAATGTCCATTGACCTACAACGTATCACTTCTGGACAACAACAGATGAAACGAAAATGTTCAAAAATATCAAGAATACTTAAAGGAATTTTAAACAAATTCGACTGTAGCAGTTCAGACAGGTCAGATCTAGAGTGACCATTGGCTCTAATTATCATACATTTTGTTTTGCAGGTTTTGTTTTTTGTTTTGCTAACACTAACAAACTTTACAACTTTAACTTTTTCTTCCCTTCTTACTTTGTTTTTGGCGATTTATTGACAAAAAGGGGGAGAAAATTATGAACTACAATATGTACTTTGAACTGGTAAGTACTTGAACTGGTAAGTTGTAAAGCTTGTTTGAAGCTTTGTTTGAACTTGAACTGGTAAGTAAGTTCAAGTTGAACTTTGATTATGCCCACTAACTATTTGGGCATGTAATATACTAACAAGTTGTTGATGACTAACAACTTATGACATTTGGAATTTAATGCTTAGAGATATGTCTATCTCTGATTGTTTATTCTAATAATATCTGATTTTGTAAATGTCATGGTGAGTATAAACTCTATCTCTCTGTTTGATGTTTGAATGTTAAATTCTTGAGGTATCTTAACGATTTCTTTTGTCAGAATTATTCTTTTTGCAGAGAGTTAACAGTCTAAGTCTAGAGTCTGTTTTAGGGAGTTTATCTCATGTATCATTTTTTATTTGGATCATTTTTGTAAATTTTTGTTGTATGGTGATAACAACAAAAATATCTTTTGATTTCTTTTGAGTGGATTTTGTTTTGTCACGAAACCGCCAAAGGGGGAGATTGTTAAGGATGTTATTTGGCGTATTTCGTGAAGTGGTTAAGTCTTGAAGATTGAAGTTGAAGATCGTGGATCACATACATCAATCTCAAGTAGAAAGAATTCAAAAGGATCAGGTCGTTAACTAAATAATTTTGGTGATCGAATACTTTCTTATAGTGTAGAAACACTTGGATGAATTTTTAATTGCATAAAAATCAAGAACTGGACATGTAATATGTTCAGGATCCGGATGAAGGTATTCCAGTCCGGACCCCGAACATAGTTTAGTTCATGCGGAATTTCAGTCCCGACCTCCCCTGTTTCAGTCGGACCCCGAACATTGATTCTGCAGAAAATCGCATGAACATTCCGGACTGCCCACATTTCAGTCCGGACCCCGAACATGTTTTTCTGGAAAAGTTCTGTTTAATGATGACAGTCCGGATCAACTTATTCCAATCCGGACCGTCGACCCAAAAAAATTCCAGATAAGGTAGTTTTTGATTCTTTTAGGGTAATGGAAAGAGAATCCAAAATTAACGAAAAAAACTTAAAAAAATCCCACATATAGAGAAGTAAGGAAATAACTAGATCTATTCGATGTTTCTTCATCTATATTGATTAATTTGATTCTAGGGTTTCAAAACTCAGATTTCTTGTAGAATCAAATTAATGAATACTTAGATGGTATTCCGATCTATCTTTGATCTAAGTATTCGGCGGATTTTCACCACCCAACAAACAACGATTTTGCCAAAAATCGGGCGCGTGGATTCGCGTGGCCTTGTGGACTCAAGGTGCTACCGTTTCGTGGATTCGAAACGAGGTGCATTCGTGGATTCGAGATGTACTACTTGGGGAGGACCGTGTGTCACGCCCCGGGGGTCGAAACTGTGACCCGGGCTCGCCAACAGATCCGCCACCTATGCGAAACCCCGCATAGGCGAAGCGTCCAACCTGCAAAGTACCATCTAACACCTAAACAGATATCAGAGCTGAAGAAAAACTGCTGTAATAAAAACCTGAATCACTGTACAACTGAAAAAAATACAAGTACAATATCCATCTCCCAAAAATAATGATACAATAATCTGGTCCACCGAAACTGTAATACAAGTAAAAGCCACCTAGACAACATCTATAAATCCAAAAAGGGAGATAAACTAAAGTAATAAAATACAACTGTGTACAGTGAAACCCACAATCCGGGTTGGTACAATCTATCCCACTGTAGAAATCAACACTGGTAGGGATCTATCTCGCGACTCCCTCGCCTCGAACTGTCAACCGAAGATCCGCAACTCCCGCAGCAGACACTGCAAAACAAAGGGAGAAAAGGGAAAAACAACAATGGCGGTGAGAACCACTAGTGTGACGCCCCAACTTCCCAGGGGGTCACCCATCCTAGAACTACTCTAGCTCTAGCACGCTTAACTCTCATGTTCCTCTTGGATCTTGCTACCATCCAAAATGCTATAGCCGGGTTAGAGATTTAGTCCTATTATATCATTTATATATAGGACTAATCCAAATTCCGGGGGTGTCACATTCTTCCCCCCTTTAAGCCCTGACGTCCACGTCAGGCTCAAGCACACTCACAAGCACCAGGCGATGTGAGACTCGTCTCGCTAGCCTTAGCCGACCTTGTAGGGAGCTGCACTCCACCTACAACGGTCATTAGCCGAGGAGCCACACTCTACCCGCTATATAACCCTGGCTCAGCCGAGACTCATCTCACATTTCCGGCTGGTGAATGTCTCTGATACCAACTGTGACGCCCCAACTTCCCAGGGGGTCACCCATTCTAGAACTACTCTAGCTCTAGCACGCTTAACTCTCATGTTCCTCTTGGATCTTGCTACCATCCAAAATGCTATAGCCGGGTTAGAGATTTAGTCCTATTATATCATTTATATATAGGACTAATCCAAATTCCGGGGGTGTCACAACTAGTAAAACCAGTAGCCTCCCCCTGTGGGTAAAGCCTCAAACCCCGACGTACCCAATAGGTCTACCAGAGGCAAAAGGAAAGGAAGAGTGGTAAGCAATAGAGACTGCTGGAAAAAGGAAACTACCACTACTATGCCTCTAAAATACCAGCTAAAGAATAGCTAAATGTATGCATCAGAATATAAATGCCTGCCTGAATAAACCCAATCCGACCACCAGTAAACACTGGAACTGCCTGCTCTGCCTGCCGCATCGGGTATGCCAGCCTACGCATAACACCGATGCAAAAAGGAGTCTCACGGACTCAAAGCCTGTCTGTCGCACACTCCGGAGTGGCACTCGAGGGAGCGACCCACACGAGTAAGTACCTCAGTAACAAGTATAAAAACTAGCAGGACTGGATCACGACTCTAATCAAAGTGGGAAAACACATCCACTAAAGAAAGCCCGATCCCCCCCCCAATCTGATGCAATAATAATCACCCGGTCGACCGCTCAAAGTCCGCGGTCGCCGCAATACCCTGCCATCAAGCCCAGCCTGTCCCATATCCCAAGAATCTGACTACACTATCCCAGACCCCCTGCTCGCACCCGAGCTACAAATACCCAAAGTCTAAAATGAAAAGGAGAAAAGTATAAAGTGTTACGGAATTTGAGTTGGCGTATTTCGTGAAATTGTTTAAGTCTTGAAGATTGAAGTTTAGAAGCTTGGATCATATACCTCAATCTCAAGAAAGAAGAATTCAAATGGATCAGGTACGTTTTACTAAAGAATTTTGATGATCCAAATACTTAGTATAGTGTAGAAACACTTGGATGAATTTTTGATTGCATAAAAATCAAAAACTGGGCATTTTACATGTTCAGAGTCCGGACCGTGGATCTCAGTCCGGACCCCGAACGTAGGTTTGTTCATGCGCAATTCCAGTCCGGACCGTGGATCTCAGTCCGGACCCCGAACGTGTAATTTGAAGGAATTGCATGAACAGTCCGGACCGTGGATTGCAGTCCGGCCCCGAATGTCGTCTTTTCTGAAATAGTCTGTTTCGCTGAGACAGTCCGGACCGTCAATTCCAGTCCGGACTGTCGTCCTGAAAAATTCCAGAAATGGTTAGTTTTTGATGCTTATCTTCTTCCAATGGTTTCTAACCTATAAATAGACCCTATGATTCATCTTTTAGGTTATGCGAAAAATACGACCGAAATAGAAAAATCCACATATAGAGAAGAAATGAAATACTAGATTTAATTCTATGTTTCTTCATCTATATTATTAATTTGATTCTAGGTTTTCCAAACTCAGATTTTGAGTAGAATCAATTAATGAATACTTAGATGGTATTTCCGATCTATTTCTAATCTAAGTATTCGGCGGATCATCACCACCCAAAAACAACGATTTTCCCAAAATCGGCGCGTGGACTCGCGTGGCCTTGTGGATTCAAGGTGCTACCGCTCTCGTGGATTCGGAGCGAGGTACGTTCGTGGATTCGAAGGTGCTACTGGGTGAAGACCGTGGATTCGGTCGGACGTCGTGGACTCGACGTTGGACGCCGTGGATTCGGCGTTGGGCGCTGATCGTGGATTCGAGAAGCGTTGCGGAGCGAGCGGAGAAGATCTACTAGGAGCGTATGGAAAAGGTTGAGTCGTCTGTGAGTACGGTATATCACCTTGTACGTGTTTAATTCTAGTGGATTTCGCCGTGTGATCGGTCCCGTAGTTTTTTACTCCGGTTTGGAGTTTTCCACGTAAAAATGCGTGTTTATTTTTATTTCCGCATTGGGTTTTATTGCGCAATGATTTTTGAGTGTTTAACGTTTACACCTATTCACCCCCCTCTAGGTGTTTTTTCCCCTATTTAGATCCAATTATATATAACCCAACAAGTGGTATCAGAGCGAGAATAGGGTTGTAAACAATGGTTGAAGGTGGAAACATCAACAGACCCCCGTTCTTCGATGGAACAAATTATGCCTACTGGAAAGTACGGATAAAAGCCTTTTTAATTTCCATCGACGAACGGGTGTGGCAATCAATTGAATTAGGATGGTCTAATCTAACTGAAATTATTGGTGATGTTCGCACCATCAAACCTAGGTCGAAATGGACCAAGGAAAAGATTGATTTATCTTCTTACAATGGCAAAGGAATTAATGCTATTTAATGCCTTGTCACAAACAGAGTTCTCTCGCGTCTCGGCATGTGAGACTGCGAAAGAAATCTGGGATGTTCTTCAAGTTACACATGAGGGAACTAACCTTGTGAAGATTCAAAAACTGCAAATGCTTACGAGCAAGTTTGACTCTATTTTCATGGCAGAAAATGAATCTTTCACAGATTACTATACACGATTGCAAGACATCGTAAACACATGTGCTAACTTGGGAGAGAAAATTCCAGAATTTAAAATTGTAAGAAAGATTTTAAGGACTCTTCCTGAAAGATTTCGATCCAAGATTACAGCCATTGAAACTATTAAACACCCGGACGAAATCCGTGTAGAAGAATTAGTTGGTTCTTTACAAACATATGAAATGACATTTCGTAATAACTATTCTTCGGGAAAGGCATCCTCTTCTAAGTCTTCAGGTTATGCGTTGAAAACAACAAAAGAAGAAGACGCGGATTCATCCTCCTCAGACGATGTCACGCCCCGGGGGTTCGAATCGCGCGGAAGAGGAGCCACCGATGCCCCTGATTCAGCCATATATTTTTTTTTTGTAAAACATTACTCCCCGGCGCGTGCACAGACCCGCCGCATACACAAATTCGCTCTGCAAATGAGCAGAGGCCCCTTTGTATATGCACGGCGTCTCAACTACAAAGTGTCTCACAAGGCGTAGTACATACAATCTCTAACCACATCAGTTGGGGTCTCGTACACATACAACCAAACAATTCACGTGACATTCTAGCATTCACTTAGAGCATAGAGGCCGGTGTTTTGAAAGGATAAATAATCACAAGGTTTTGAAAGCGGCATCCACACGATGCCCTCGTTTGTGAAAACAGTTCGTAAACACATAAATCCCACAAGGTTTATAAAGCTTGGTGCCCACACGACACCCACGTTTTAAAAATAGTTTTCGCAAACGGTTTTCTTTGTTTTTTCATCGTTCAAAACGGCCAAGTAAGAGAGAACGTAGTATTCATTCAATTATTCAAAAAGAAAGGAAAGAAAAGGGCAACATCCACTTCGACCCCACGGGGGTGTCGCAATCCACAACTAGCTACCATGAATAATAAAAGAAAAGGGAAAGAAGAGTCACTGTATCTGAAGTCACCCATAAATCAGATCAGCACCCTAACGTCCTCACCGGCGCCCTAGCACTCGCCCCTGGACGAACCTGTCACGAAGTGGGAAGTCAGTGACTAGAAATAGCATGATAAGCGTAGTAAACAAAGATAAGGCAAACCACAAACACCGGAGCAACTATCCCTCCCATGCACCTTCCACCTTAACCACACCCTGTATCATTACGACATCGGGCACCTTCCCCGATGCCCACCGCCGAGCACCTGCCTCACAAAGCAACATCGGGCACCTTCCCCGATGCCCACCGCCGAGCACCTGCCTCGGCCGCCGAGCACCTGCCTCGACGTCACCGCTCACACCCCCCACCCATGGGGGCCCCCATTCCTAACGCCACCTCCGCGTGGGGTACACGGGTCAACGTACCACTTTTCCGGAAAAGCACACCCTTGCGGTGGCCAAACCGCGGGTGTGCGTGTAGCAAATTTGAGCCTCAGATTGACATTGAGTATCATAACATAACATAACAGGGTTAGTGCATAAACAGAAGGAGACTGACAATTCCACCTTGCCCCAACATACTATTTCTAACAGTTAAACCCCATTCCCGAAACCCCCGGGAACGTACCCACCTTGTGTGCGTCGTCCTGCGTTCGTCCAGTCCGCGTCTGTGCTCCAGTCGCCCACAGCGTCCCGCACTCCTGAAGGAACATAGGCAAATCGAGACTTAGAAGTCCGAAACTTACAACGACTCCCTACAGCGTGCGGCGGAGTTCTTCGCACGGCACCGGCCCGTGCGACGAACACCCTGTCAGGGCGCAGCCCCGCGCGGCACCAGCCCGCGGGGCGCCCCTCCTGCGGGCGGCCCCGCGCGGCCGAGCGCCGCGCGGGCGCGCGGCCCGCGGTGCCGGGCGACCCCGCGCGGCACCAGCCCGTGCGGGCGCCCCTCCTGCGGGCGGCCCCGCGCGGCCGAGCGCCGCGCGGGCGCGCTGCCCGCGGTGCGGGGCGACCCCGCGCGGCACCAGCCTGCGCGGCGCCCCTCCTGCGGACGGCCCCGCGCGGCCGAGCGCCGCGTGGGCACGCTGCCCGCGGTGCGCGGCGACCCCGCGCGGCACCAGCCCGCGCGGGCGCCCCTCCTGCGGGCGGCCCCGCGCGGCCGAGTGCCGCGCGGGCGCGCTGCCCGCGGTGCGGGGCGGCCCCGCGCGGCACCAGCCCGCGCGGGCGCCCCTCCTGCGGGCGGCCCCGCGCGGCCGAGCGCCGCGCGGGCGCGCGGCCCGCGGTGCGGGGCGGCCCCGCGCGGCACCAGCCCGCGCGGGCGCCCCCCTCCTGCGGCGGCCCCGCGCGGCCGAGCGCCGCGCGGGCGCGCGGCCCGCGGTGCGGGGCGGCCCCGCGCGGCACCAGCCCGCGCGGGCGCCCCCTCCTGCGGGCGGCCCCCCGCGCGGCCGAGCGCCGCGCGGGTGCGCGGCCCGCGGTGCGGGGCGGCCCCGCGCGGCACCAGCCCGCGCGGGCGCCCCCTCCTGCGGGCGGCCCCCGCGCGGCCGAGCGCCGCGCGGGCGCGCGGCCCGCGGTGCGGGGCGGCCCCGCGCGGCCGTGCGCCGCGCGGGCGCGTGGCCCGCGGTGCGGGGCGGCCCCGCGCGGCACCAGCCCGCGCGGGCGCCCCTCCTGCGGGCGGCCCCGCGCGGCCGAGCGCCGCGCTGGGCGCGCGGCCCGCGGTGCGCGACGGCGCCGGGCCTCCTCCCTCCTCGTGACCAACAAAAGAAAGAAAGAGGGAGATTCCCCCGAACGAAACGCGTCCGACTCACCTTGATGTGCGAAAGAGGAGGAAGAGAGGGATCGTCCGCTTGCCTCCACCGGTCCACCCTTGCGGTGTGCTTGGTTTCTCTTTGCCGGCGGCTACGAGGGAGGAAGAAAAAGAAAAGAGGCGGCCACCAAAAGAAAAATAAGAGGAACCCTAATCCTCTTTCCCTCACGGCTACATATATATACTAAGAGAATTAGGGTTTACCTTAAAAGGTGTGCGGCTGCCAACACGGATCCCGAGGCGTCTGAGGGGGACCCCAACTTCGAGAATTAATTCTGGTCAGACCGGGAGTCGGAAAAATAAACCGATCGCGCCCACGCGCTCCGTTCCGCGAGCTCTACCGCCTAAAATTATTTGCGGGCCCCGACGGTCTGTCCGGAAAAATGCCAAAAATGAGGCCCCCGGTCAGGCATTACAAGAAGAGGGTGACCAGAAGGGTTAAGGAAAAGCCGGGTCTTACACCACTTACCGCTAAAAACAAGTTTCGTCCCCGAAACTTAATCTTCCCCAGCGGCGAACAGGTCCGGGTAGCACTCCCTCATCTTTGACTCGGGTTCCCAAGTTGCCTCACGCTCTTCTTGATTGCTCCAAAGCACCTTTACGTAGGGAATCGTCCGACTACGCAGCTTTTTGTCCTCCCGGGCTAGGATCCGCACGGGTACTTCCGCGAAACTTAGATCCTCCTTGAGTTCAATCGCGGAGGCGTCAAGCACTCGCGATGGGTCGGGGAGGTATTTCCGAAGCATGGATACGTGGAACACATCATGAACGCGGTCAAGGTTCGGCGGTAGGGCGAGGCGGTAGGCTACCGGGCCGATGCGCTCCAGAATCTCAAACGGCCCTATGTACCGCGGGCTCAGCTTGCCCCTCAACCCAAACCGCTTCACCCCCTTCGACGGCGACACCCGCAGTAACACGTGCTCTCCCACCTGGAATTCCAAGTCGCGACGTCTCTGGTCCGCGTAACTCTTTTGCCGGCTCTGGGCGGTCGCCAAATGTCGCCTGATGAGGCGCACCCTTTCCTCTGTCTCGGCCACTAGGTCCGGCCCCAAAAACTTTCTCTCCCCCAGATCGTCCCAGCAGATCGGGGATCTACAGCGTCTGCCGTACCACGCTTCGTACGGCGCCATCTTAATGCTCGCTTGGTAGCTGTTGTTATAAGCGAACTCTGCAAGGGGTAGGTAGCGCGACCATCCGTCTCCCAAATCCAGCACGCACGCCCGAAGCATGTCCTCGAGTATCTGGATCACCCGCTCGGATTGCCCGTCCGTCTGGGGGTGAAAGGCTGAGCTGAAGTGTAACTTGGTCCCCAAGGCTCGTTGTAGACTCTTCCAAAAGTTCGAAACGAACCTCGTGTCCCTGTCCGAGGTGATCGTCGTTGGCACCCCGTGCAGCCTTACAATCTCGCTGAGGTAGACCTGTGCCAGCCGGTCACGTGTCCAGGTCGTGTGGATGGGTAGGAAGTGAGCTGACTTCGTTAGCCGATCCACGACAACCCAGATAGCGTCGTGTCCCTGTTGCGAACGGGGGAATCCGGTGACGAAGTCCATTGTGACTTGCTCCCACTTCCATTCGGGCACGGGTAGAGGTTGCAATTTCCCCGCCGGCCGCTGATGCTCGGCTTTCACCTGTTGGCAAATCAAACAGTGAGCCACGAACAGCGTCACATCTCCCTTCAATCTTGGCCACCAAAAGGTCTGTCGGATATCCCGGTACATCTTGGTGCCTCCAGGGTGCGCCACGTAGGGGGCGCAATGTGCTTCAGTCAGGATTTCTTTCTTTAGATCCGGCAGATCGGGCACGCAGATCCGCCCTCGGAACCGAAGGGTGCCGTCCGTTCCCACTGCAAAGTCTCCTTCTTGCTCCGGTGAAATCCTATCTCGTTCCAGCTGTAGCTGCGGATCCGCACCTTGGCCTTCCCGAATCCTCTCCAATAGGGTCGGCGCGACTGTTTGGGTCAACAGTCGCTCAACCGTCCCTGCTGGTACCACTTCCAACCTCAATCATGAAAATTCCGCGATCAAGTCGTTCTGCTGCGTGATCGCGCCCGCCGAAGTTCCTTCTGCTTGTCCCTTTTGGCTTAGAGCGTCGGCTACCACATTTGCTTTCCCCGGGTGGTACTGGATGGTTAAGTCGTAGTCCTTCAGTAGCTCCAACCACCTCCTCTGCCGTAGGTTAAGCTCCTTCTGGGTGAAAAGGTACTTAAGGCTTTGGTGGTCCGAGAACACGTTGCAATGCACACCGTAGAGGTAGTGCCTCCACAGTTTCAGAACGAAGACCACTGCGGCAAGCTCCAAGTCATGGATCGGGTAGTTCTGTTCGTAATCCTTGAGTTGTCTTGAAGCATAGGCAATGACTCTTCCTTGCTGCATTAGTACTCCTCCCAGTCCTATTCGCGATGCATCGCAGTAGACTTCGTAGTCTTCTCCAGGGGTTGGTAAGGCAAGCACAGGCGCTCTTGTAAGCCAAGTACACGTTCTCCGGAAAATCGGGGTACATCAGTCGTACCTCGCGCTTCTCGCAGTCTATGACCGCAAGGTACCACGTGAGCCAATCCATTCCGAGCACTACATCATACTCTTTCAATGGAATGACTACCAGATCCCAGGGGCACGGAAGCCTTCCCATCCATATAGGGCAGGAAGGCACCATGTTGCGTGCCTCCAAGGATCCCCCCGCGGTGTGTACGGTCATCAAACTGGGTAAGGGTCTCAACTCAAAATCATGGGTCAGTGCGAAGTCTCGGGACATAAACGAGAGGGTCGCTCCGGTGTCAAAAAGGGTTCTAGCGCGATAAACAGAAGCAAGAGTGATACCTGCGACGACGTGCTCAGACGGGTGCGTCTCCTGCTGACCCATCGAATAGACGCGGCCTCCCGAAGGCGGTGGCTTTTCCCCTACAGATCGGGGTGCTGGCGGTCTGGGGGCTGACGTCATTGGCGCTTTCCCCCGCCCTGCGTGCTGGGGTGAAGGCACGGAGGCTGCTGAAGATGTGGTGCCTTGGTTCAGGGGACAGTTGAAACGGAAGTGTCCCTGCTTGCCACATCGGAAACAATGGTCCTGTCTCTTGGAGCAATCCATCACTCGGTGCGCCCCGCCGCAGATCACGCATGAGCGGTCCTCCGGGCGTTGTCCCTCTCCCGGCGCTCCCCTGGTCCTTTGCTGGGGCCTCCACCGCTTAGGGGGCCGATTCCCGCTGGAGGAGCCCCCTCCCCCTGAAGCCGTCTGGGTCCGCTTCCTGTCGTCTTGCTGGTGGGAGCCTTCCCTTCGGGCGCGCGTGACGGCAAAGCCTCGCTCCACGATGGTGGCTCGGTCGACCACCTCCTGAAAGGTATGCAGATCCGCCGCGTCCACCACTTGGAAAATGTCAGTCCTCAATCCATCCACAAACAGTTGTGCCTTATGGGATTCATCCCGAATGACGAACGGGACACAGTTCGCCAGTCTCACGAACTCCCTCTGGTACTCCATTACTGTTTTGGTTCCCTGCCTGATGTGGTTTAGGTCGTCCTCCAGTTGTTTCTTCACGCTGTTGGTAAAGAACGCCCCGAATAGCTGCTGTTTAAAGGTAGTCCATGATGGAAGGGTAGCGCCCGACGCAGAGTCGGGGCGTACGGTCTTCCACCAAATGCGGGCGTTCCCCTCGAGCAAGTGGGCGGCCAGGGGGACCCGCTCATGGTCTTCCATCAATAGGTCCTCGAATAATTTCTCCATCGTATCCACCCATTTCTCCACAACCCAGGGGTCCGTCGTGTCCCCCCTCGAACGTTGGCGGATCGTATTTCTTGAAGTCGGCCAGGTTGGCGCGCACACGGTCTCGCTCGTTTGGTAGGTTCGCCCCCTCCTTCGCGACGTTGGCGGTCGCGGCGGGAGTGGGTAACACTACCGTCACACTCGGAGCAATTCCGACGATTGGTGTCGCCGCCGGCCCTGCCGTTGCCGTCGAAGGGGCCACCTCTGGGGCCGAGGCCCGGGTGGGGGCAGCCCCTCCTTCGGTCTCCATCACCGGTGCAGCTGGCCCCGGGAGAGGGCCCGGGGCAACCTCTGCCGTCGCAGCGGCCTGCTGTTGCTGCGTCAGTTGGCGCACGCGGTCGTTCAGGGCTGCCAACTGTTCCGCCATCTCTTGTAGCTGCTGCCTTAGGAGCTGATTCTCCGCAGTCATCGCTTCCGCTGCGTCCGCCCCCGTGTCCTCGGCTGTGGATCTAGTCCTGGTCATGATCTGAACATTTGCACGAACCAGTTACTCCTAGTTTAAATAAGACGGCACGCCACTAGTGCTGGCACTAGAGGGAGAAAAGAAAAGAACACTAATTCCCTCCCCCCTTTTTCCCCCAACGAGCACTCGCGTTTTATTTATCCCGTGTTCACTTTATTACTCAGTAGCCAGAGTATTGCGCCCGTGGATGTTAGGCCCCGACTGTTGTGGTTAAAGTTTACCGCTCTGATACCATCTTAATCTGTCACGCCCCGGGGGTTCGAATCGCGCGGAAGAGGAGCCACCGATGCCCCTGATTCAGCCATATATTTTTTTTTGTAAAACATTACTCCCCGGCGCGTGCACAGACCCGCCGCATACACAAATTCGCTCTGCAAATGAGCAGAGGCCCCTTTGTATATGCACGGCGTCTCAACTACAAAGTGTCTCACAAGGCGTAGTACATACAATCTCTAACCACATCAGTTGGTATCAGAGCCATTCACCAGCCGGAAATGTGAGATGAGTCTCGACTGAGCCAGGGTTATATAGCGGGTAGAGCGAGGCTCCCCGACTAATGACCGTTGTGGGTGGAGTGCAGCTCCCCACAAGGTCGGCTAAGGCTAGCGAGACGAGTCTCACATCGCCTGGTGCTTGTGAATGTGCTTGAGCCTGACGTGGACGTCAGGGCTTAAAGGGGGGAAGAATGTAACACCCCGGAATTTGGATTAGTCCTCTATATAAATGATATAATAGGACTAAATCTCTAACCCGGCTATAGCATTTTGGATGGTAGCAAAATCCAAGAGGAACATGAGAGTTAAGCGTGCTAGAGCTAGAGTAGTTCTAGGATGGGTGACCCCCTGGGAAGTGGGGCGTCACACGAAATCGTTGAGAATGGACTATTTACTTGTTTGTTTTGGAGCCCGGATGAATTGCACGTTTTTCGAGGCGACGCGGCACGGGAATCGAGGTGTGGCACGGTGCGGATTCCGAGGAGAGAGGCTCGCGGTTCGAGGCGCGCGCGTACGGCGCGGCAGGCGCACTGGGAAGCGCGCCCTCGGCACGGGGCGCGCGGGGGCCGCCACGTGGCGGGCCCCCGTTGGCGCCCGCGCGGGCGCGGGGGCACGCGCGCCCGTGTAACGAGCGCGTGTCCCGCGCCTGGGGTGGCGCGATGTAACCGCGCCCGTGTGGCGGGCGCCTTGCTGCGCCCGCGTGGCGCGCATTGATGCACGCCACGTGGCGGCGGGGCGCGTGCGTGGACCCGATGCACGCGCCCCGGCCTGGTGGACCACGCATCGTGGCTCCCCATTGGTTGGCGCCGTGGACCGGACCCGTGGACCGGGTCCGTGGACCTCCCCCCTTTCCCTTTTTCTTCTTCTTCTTCTTCTCCCCCGAGCGCCATTTCTCCTCCTTTTTCTTTTCTTTCTTCTCCACCCGAGCGAGAGACGGAGTGAGGAGGGAATTTTTGGGTGGTGCGGCGGCGCGCCGTGGACCTCGCGGAGCGCGCGAGTTCATCCAAACGGAGGGACTGGGCGGCACGGCGCAGTCGGGGACGGTGTTACTGCACCGTTTTGCGTGCGGTCTCCGACGGCGTGCTCCGTTTTGCGTGCGGACTCAGTTTTGCGTGCGGTTTCCGGCACCGTGCACGGTTTTGCATGCGGACCCCGTTTTGCGTGCGGTCTCTGGCACCGTGCACCGTTTTGCGTGCAGACTCCGTTTTACGTGCGGTCTCCGGCACCGTGCACCGTTTTGCGTGCGGACTCCGTTTGGCGTGCGGATTCTGGAACAGTGCTCTGTTTTGCGTGCGGACTCTGGCGGCGTGCTCTATTTTGCGTGCGGACTCCGGCAGCGGGCATCGTTTTGCGTGCAGATCGCGTGGAGGCCAATTGCAAGTGTCTACGAGCAATTGGTGGCAAATCGAGGTGGGTGGCCTTATCTCCAAGTTTTATGGACTGTACAGTAATTCTACTGATGTAGGACTACATGATAGTTTATTTTCTTGTGCAGCATGCTAGATTGTAGGAATTGTTATTCCTTTTATCATCTGTTAGTATAATTATCTTGGAACTTGACCTAGCACCCCCGTCATATGTTGCATGTGTAACCAGACCAGTAGAAAACCTTCAATTGGGCTAGGGTTATTTAAGTTTAGACACCCACACTGTTTTTCTATTCCTGGACATAGTGTTATCCTCGCCCGGGTAGTGGGCCGAGAGGTCAGGACTTTCTTTTAGTGTGGGATGCATTTGCACTCGTGCTTGGGAGCAGAGTGGAGTCTGGTAGTTGTAGTGGGTTGCTTATCTGTGCCGGGAGCCGTTTGGGTAAACGGTAGTCCCGGGAGGTCTTGTATCCCTGTTGTGCTGTCGTGGGAGGGAGCCGTTGAGCAGACGGTAGTCCCGAGCCGTCGAGTATCTTCCGGTCAGTGTTGTTGGGAACCGTTGGGGTTGACGGTGGTCCCAGGTCGTTGAGTGTTGTCCGACCAGTATTGTTAGCCTGAGTTGTGGGTCGTTCCTGGCTGTGGAGTACCTCCAGCCAGTGTGCTTTGTGCTGCGAGCTGTTGGAGAGGCTAGTGTCTCGTGTTTCGTGTGAGCTGATCAGCTGAGTCGTCGAGAGTGCTCCGACTGTTGTGCGAGATATTTGGGGATCTTGAGTCCTACCGTTCTGAGAGTGAGCGTGGATTTTGACTTAGCCTGCTCATGCCAATGTTTGATACTCTATGCCGCGTCGTTTTCTTCAGTTGGAGTCGCACCCCCTGAGATGCCGTTGTGGATACGATGGTGGGCCTGTTGAGGCAGTTTTGCGCGAGGGATGAGTTAGTCGGACAGGACGCCCCACGTAAATCCCGTCCTCATGTGGATGTGTGGTAGTTGGTAGGTGCGTTCCTAGTCGACAGGCGCAGGCCTGACTGGACCCTATGAGGCAGTCAGTTCGATTGGGTCGACTGAGCACCTTGGGTGCGAGTGGTCACCTTTACTTTCATCTGTTCCACTTTTTGAGCATCTAGATAGAGGCATGGTAGCTGTAGAGTAGCTCCAGCTTTTCTTGTTCAGATTTTATCGCACTGTTATCTTTGCCTCTAGCAGACTTAGTGGGCAGACCGTTGGGCTTGTTGACTGTCACGCCCCGGGGTCGAAACTGCGACCCGGGCTCGCCAACAGATCCGCCACCTATGCTAAAACCCGCATAGGCGAAGCGTCTAACCTGCACAAGATAGTACTATAGCTACACAAATATCAGAGCTGAAATAAAATGCTGTAAAATAAAATCCAATCACTGTACAACATGAAATAAAGTACAATATCCATTTCCTGTGATACAGATAATCATCATACAATGTCCTCAGTACAGCATCTCTCAACTATAAAAGGAGATAAACTAAAACTATAATACATCTGTCTCAACATTAGTCTCTCTAAATACAAAAGATCTCTCTCCAAATAAAATAGTAAAAACCAGCCAACAGCTACCAGGAATCTCCAACCAGGGAATACAGCTACACTCCTCGGGTGGTAAAGATCTAGCTCGTGACTCCCTCGTCTCGGACAACGATCGAAGATCAGCAACTCCCGAAGAGGACACTACAAAACAGGGGGAGAAAAAGCAAGGGAAACAACAATGGGGGTGAGAACCACTAGTAAACCAGTAGCCTCCCCCTGTGGGTAAAGCCTCAAGCTCCGGCATACCCACTAAGTCTACTAGAGGCAAGAAAAGGGCAAATGGTAAAGCTGTGAACAGAACTACTGAATAGGAGGGAAAACCACTACTAGTATGCCTCTAAATGCAATACTGGAAGAAATAACTGTATGAATGCATCAGTATCTAGAAGCCTGCCAAGATAACCCAATCCGACCACCAGTGGACACTGGTACTGCCTGCTCTGCCTGCCGCAACGGGTATGCCAGCCTATGCATAACACCGAAGCAAAGGAGTCCTCAAGGACTCAAAGTCTGTATGACGCACACTCCGGAGTGGCACTCGAGGGGAGCGACCCACACGAGTAAAGTATCACTGTATCAAGCATCTCTGTAACCACTTTCTCATAATAGCAGGACTGGATCATGACTATGATCAAAGTGAAAAACTCTGTCCACTAATGAAACCCCGACCCGATGCAATAGTACTCAAAAAGTGGGAAATACCATCCACTAGAGAAATCTGATACCCAATCTGATGCAATAGTAAACATCCGGTCAACCGCCCAAAGTCCGCGGTCACCGCAATAACCCACAACCCACAATTGGATAAAATAACCAAGATCCGGTCAACCGCCTAGTGTCCGCGGTTTCCGCAATAACCCATAATCCAACATTAAGTACACCATGTTCCTGACCCTCAGGTCCCGGCTACACTATCCCAAACCTCTGCTCGAACTCGAGCAACACGACTCAAAAGTCTAAATAAGAAGGAGAAAGAAAGCAATCATGGTTTCTTCTAAGTCAAATCCCAATATGATAGTGTAGCAATAAAATAGTGGCCTATCTAGATGTCCAAATAAGCATGCAAAAGTCCTCAGCAATGTGAAAGGGAGAATATGTCCAATAACAGTTTTACAAGTGTAATAATTAATAATATCCACATGAATATAACAATCATGCTAAAATCATCAGTCAACTACACATGTATAACCCCTGATCCATAATAAATCCCAAGGTGAAACCCGCGCATGGATATGTCGTCATGTCCCCAACAATTAGTCCATTTAACCAATTCCCATAAGATTTATGTGATATTACGGCATGTTAATTATCACTATTAATACGTCTCCTGCAATCATGTTTCTTCTATAATATTATCCCAATACGATTCCAAACATGATATATCCACATAATTAATCTCAAATGATAGGCTCACATTTATAACAGTCAATCATGCATGGTAATCAAATAATGAGTTCAATAGTGGGTTTCTCTACTAAACTTAGTGAGCAAGTCAGAAGTAGAGGCATGCAACAACCACCCACCTCGAAAAGTGCGCACAACACCAAAAGAGACCACTCGCTGCCTGCTGTCCTCTAACACAGCACTCCACCAAAATCTGTGTCCTACTGCACAAAACAATGCGCACAATTAATCTCAAAACTGTACAATTAACCACTGTCCAAAATTAGCCCCCAAAAAGGCTAAATATCACCTCTGTCCAGTCCTCAAGAAAATCCAGAAAATTCACGGTCGCGTTCCTCGCGGAAAGTAGCCCCAAAACGACTGTTGAAACGCCCAGATCTGATACCTGTAGACCAAGATAAAAATAAAACACCGCTGCACCTCAAAACCTTCCAAATCAGAATTCCTGTAGCAATCAGTCCAAGAAAAGCTTAATTATCACCTTCTAAACAATTTCCAAAAATCTCAGAAAAATCACCACTGTGTTCCTCGCGACGAGTAGATCAAAATCGAGTACTGAAACGCCTTGATCCGATGTTCCTAGGCTGAGATATAAAATCGACAAGCCGGTGCTGTCCAAAATCCATCACAGAAAAATGGGGGTCAAAGATGTCTCAGGAAACGTGCCAAAAGTGCAAAACATGTTGGGTTATATGTAATAAGGATCTAAATAGGGGAAAAAACACCTAGAGGGGGGTGAATAGGTGTAAACGTATAAACACTCAAAAATCGTTGCGATAAAAACCCAATGCGGAAATAAAAATAACTCGCAAGATTTTTACGTGGAAAACTCCATCACCGGAGTAAAAAACCACGGGACCGATAACACGGCAGAAATCCACTAGAATTAAAACACGTACAAGGTGATTTACCGTACACACTTACGACTCAACCTTTTCCATACGCTCCTAGAGGATCTTCTCCGCTCGCTCCGCGACGCTTCTCGAATCCACGATCTGCGCCAAACGCCGAATCCACGGCGTCCAACGTCGAATCCACGACGTCCGACCGAGTCCACGGTCTTCACCCAATAGCACCCTTCGAATCCACGAACGTGCCTCGCTCCGAATCCACGAGAGCGGTTGAACCTTGAATCCACAAGGACACGCGAATCCACGCGTCGATTTTTGGGGTAAATCGTTGTTTTTGGTGGTGATGATCCGCCGAATACTTAGATCAAAGATAGATCGGAAATACCATCTAAGTATTCATTAGTTTGATTCAACTCAAGATGTGAGTATGAAAACCTAGAATCAAACTAATCAATATAGATGAAGAAACATAGAGTATTCTCTAATGATTTCCTTTCTTCTCTATATGTGGATCTAGAGCCGTATAAAATAAGATATGAATATGACGGCTATTTTCCTTCTTTTTCGGATTAACCCTAGAAAAAGAGTCATAGGGTCTATTTATAGGTTAGAAACCCTAGGAAGGAGATAAGAATCAAAAACCTACCATTTCTGGAAATTTTACGGACGGCGATCCGGATCGGATTAGCTGTGATCCGGATCGTCGTAACGAGTCAGGCAATTCCAGAAAAACGAAGGTTCGGGATCCGGATCGAAGTGCTTGATCCGGATCGTTCATACAGTTCACCAAACATCAACGTTCGGGATCCGGATTGCGAAGCCTGATCCGGATCCTTCAAGGAAAATGGTAAACTCAGTGTTCGGGATCCGGATCAAGAGAGGCTACGATCCGGATTGAACTGGTGTATGAACGAACCACCTTCGGGATCCGGATTGAACAACCTGATCCGGATCCTGAACATGTCCCAAGTCCAGTTTTTGATTTTTATGTAATGAAAGATTCTTCCAAGTGTTTCTACACTACAAGAAGTATTCGGATCACACAAAATCTTTAGTTAAACATACCTGATCCTTTTGAATTCTTCTTTCTTGAGATTGAGTTAAATGATCCAACTTTCTTCACCTTCAATCTTCAAGACTTGAAACTTTCACGAAACTACGCCAACTCAAATTCCGTAACAATCTCCCCCTTTGGCGGTTTCGTGACAAAACACAGATCCACTAAAGAAAATTCAAAAAGATATTTTTGTTGCTATCACCATACAACAAAAATTTACAATGGAGATCCAAAAATTTAAAAACATGAGATAAACTCCTAAAACAGACTCTAGACTTAGACATCTGTACTCTCTGCACAAAGAAATCATTCTTGACAAAAAGAGATCGTTAGATACCTCAAGAATATTTAGCATTCAAAACCTAGTACAAAGATAGAGTTTATCTGATCATCATGACATTTGAGAATTCAGATATGTAAGAGAATCATAGTCAAAAACCAACATATCTTCTATGCAATCAAAAACCAAATGTCACAAAGTGTTAGTCCAACATCAACTTTTTAGTTATATTACATGCCCAAATAATTAGTTGAATAGTTAGTCGAGGCATGCATTCAAACAAATGAAAACCAAAAGTTGAAGTTCTACTTACCTTGATGTTCATACATTCACATCATCATTGTTCAATCATTGTTCTGTTCTCTCTAAACTTCTCCCCCTTTTTGTCACAAACAAAGCCAAAAATTACAAAAATTTTGAGGAGAGTTAAATAGATCAGAATAAAGAAACGTGAGAGCTGAATAAAAACAAAAAGTTAAAAAACTGCGAAGGAAAGGTTAGAAACAAAAGTTTATGCAGAGTCGTCGGAGCTGATACACCCAAGCTTCTGAAACATTTTCTTGATCCGTTTGTTCATAGAAGCTTGTTCCTTCTTAACTTCTTTGATATCTTCTCTCATTTCAACGAAATCAGTAGCCATGCGTTCTTGTTCGTTTGAGAGTCGCTGTTGCTCCTTAAAGATTGAGCTAACCGACGCATCATCATCAGGCGTTGATGGAGGTGCTGGTTGTGCTGCTGGTGTAGAGGTTGTCGCTTGTTGTTGTTGTGCTTGTTGCCGGTGAGGAGGTATTATGGGTTCATCTGGCTTCGTAGAGAGAGACTTCACAATTGTCGTCTCATTAATGGTGCCCAAACTGTACATGTATGAGCTCGCGCTTGTATCGACTTTAAACTTTCTAAGGATGCGCATGATAATCATTGGGTAGGGTAGTCTTTCTGTGGGATGAGAGTGTTCCACATACCGCGCCATCCTTGACCAAATGAGATAAGGAATATTCAAGTTTGCTCCCATCAATGCGGCCGGGTTTCCAAGAAGATAAAGGTATAACATTCTGTCCCATCGAAGAACCTTCGTATTCATGTTGGGAAGAATGTTGTAGCAGACAATGAAGTTTATATACCGATACTCTGGTCGAAGCTCTTTAGAGAAAACAGAATTTCCGGTCGACCGAGTATTTGGAAGACAAATTCCATTAACTACAACTCTCCAGGAGTTGTCGTTGAAGCTTTGAGTTTTTAGGTAATGGAGTCCATCAGCTCTGGCTGTCATACCTAGCACAACTCCAATCAGCTGGGGTGTGACTTTGATTTTGATATTTTTAACCAAAGTGTGAAATTCTCGACGTCCATCCTCGTGATCAATCAGACTTGCAGCGTTCTGATAAAACATTCGAACTGAGTGTGGACAGTACCCAGTAGTCTCAGGGAAGTTGCAAATTTGAGCAAGACCAACTTGGTCAAACAAAGTCCCAAAAACTACAGATCGTTCCTTCATTGGTTTGACATTGACATGTCTCTCGCCAATGCATTCCCTCTTCTCAAAATCCTTGATTCTTTCGGAGCTGATGAAGTCTTGTAGAGGAGGATGCCTAGCAACTGGTTCCTCAATGGTAATTCCCTGAGCACTGCCTCTTTTTCTTGCACCGGTTTTTCTTTTTGTTCCAATTGGACTTGGTTCCAAAGGGGCTTTTCCTTTTTCAGCTGCAGTCGACTTTGAAGCTTCAGCAGTTGCTTTCCCTTTAGAGACAATGGGAGCAGCTTGCTCAATTTCGATGTTATCCCAGTCGATCGACTCCGTCTCTGATTCAGTGTCGGAATCATCCTTGGTCTTCTTCGCTTTCTTAGCCTTCTTAGGCTTGACAGTATCCTTGGTATGAGCCATGGCAGCAAGTAGGAAAATAATCCAAGTGATCACCATTTTGATTGATAGTGAAAAATGTATCCTGTGAAGACCAACTCAAGAACACATGAAAATTTGTTAATTTTCAAAGATTTGAAAAAATTGTACCCAAACAATCATAATCAAGTAGAGAGACTAAGAATCAAATTAGTTTTGCAAAAGGACTTTTAAAAATAGATCAATTGCATGATTTTCGAAAATCCTTATTATATGCCCTAAAACCGAAATTTTAGAAATCGAAGCCTAAAAATCCGTTAATCAGGAGAATACCTAGCATACAATCAAAACTAATCTACCCAGAGTTCTTATTTCAAAAGAAATTTGATCAAAAACCATCCACAAACAAAATTGATCCAAGAATTTCATCACGTTTGAGGAGGAATAGAGAAAAAACGGTGAAAAACCGAGATTTTGATCAATAAAACTTACTTGGAGTTAAAGAACTTGAGTTTGAAAGCTTCCAAGAAGGGTGAAATCTAGAGAGAGAAGCTCTGGAAACTTTGGAACAAAAGATTGGAGTAAAAGAAATCAAAACCCTTTTGTTCTTTATAAAACCCTAGCCGCGATCCGGATCAGACCATGCTTGCGATCCGGATCGGCTACCCGCAGTGAGAAACTGCGTTCGGGATCCGGATCGGCAGGTCCAATCCGGATCGTCAGCCCGCAGAAGAATACCTGCGTTCGGGATCCGGATCATCTTGCCCGATCCGGATCGGCTCCAACTTTTTCTTTAGAAAATTTCAGAGAAATTCAAGAAAAACCAGAAAAAGATTGTAAGCACAAATGTGTATCAACTTTAAACAAAAATTATCGTTTCATACAACAAGAATTAGATTATGCCAAATCTATCAATAATATCCAAAAATGAAACGAGAATTTACAAAAATTAAATCCCTTAAAGTTGAACACCTTCAATTACATCTAACTTGATCTTATGAGTAATGCCTTTATCAAATCATCAATTCAGTAAAGAAAATGAAATACAAAGATCAATAGATGTTTGAAATCCCAAAGATAGTAGATAATGTATCTAGACAATCTGTTGAAGAGAGTGGCTCTTTAAGCATCTTTCTTTAAAAACCCACCTTATACCAACCTTGAAATTTGACGGAGTCAAGTATTTCAACATGCATTTTACTTAATCAAAATTTGAACAACCATGCTTGGTATACATGTGGTAGCTGCACACAATACTCGGACGACCGAGGTGGTAGCTCTTTCCTCCATGTGGTGGCAGTTTTCACACTCCTCATTGGGATGTAACTCTTTCCACATCTTTTGAGCATTTTACTTTTCTTTGACTCCCCCTCAATTGGCTATCAATTATTTAAGATATAAAGTATTCAACCAAAAATTGATCTCGATTTCATACTCGACTAAGCAGTCAAATAAGATAATAACTATACCAAGAGATCATTGAGAGAGAAATTGACTTTGATCACTCAGAAGATGATTTAATTAACATAAATGATCATTGCAACAGTGAAATATTATGATGGCAAAAGCATAATAAATTTCTAAATGTGCGAAAAGATGCAATTAAAGTCAATTATGATCTATGCTCAATTAATGTCCTATGTACAAACATAGATAATGAACAAAACAAAACAAAAACAAAACCTATCCTAAGCAAAGGTTTCAAAAAGAAGTTTATTTTATGGAAAGCATTCCAATTGCTTTTCGCAAATGAATAAAACGTTTTTGATCCAAAGGTTTTGTTAGAATGTCAGCTAATTGATCCTCAGTTGAAATATATGAAAGTTGAAGAGTATTTGATTCAACTAGCTCTCTAAGAAAATGATATCTAAGTTCAATATGTTTTGTTCTAGAGTGCAACACAGGGTTTTTAGAAATGTTAATTGCACTTGTGTTGTCACAAAGGAATTGTTACCGAAGATGCTGAAATCGCGAAGTCGCTCAACACACTTTTCATCCAAATGAGTTGGGTTGAACAACTACCCGCTGAAATGTATTCCGCTTCGGCAGTCGAGAGTGCTATGCAATTCTGTTTTTTACTGTGCCATGCAACAAGGCAATGGCCAG
This sequence comes from Tillandsia leiboldiana, assembly GCA_029204045.2. Lineage (NCBI taxonomy): Eukaryota > Viridiplantae > Streptophyta > Magnoliopsida > Poales > Bromeliaceae > Tillandsia > Tillandsia leiboldiana. Next base: position 32,970,083 of record CM055066.1, on the reverse strand, counting down.
GATAGAAGCATGCACCACTCGTGCTTTTCTGATCATCCACTGATCCTGCCCAATCGGCATCTGAGTATCCAACAATATCCAAACTTGTTCCCATAGGATACCAAATTCCGAAATTAATTGATCCTTTGATATACCGGATGATCCTTTTCACCGCTTTCAGGTGAACCTCCTTTGGTGCAGATTGATATCTCGCGCAGATCCCAACACTAAAGGATATATCCGGGCGACTAGCCGTGAGGTAAAGTAGACTTCCAATCATACTTCTATACAGTTTCTCGTCTACATTCTCACTATGTGATTCACTTCCAAGTCCCTTGTGGCTAGTTCCCATTGGAGTCGGAAAATTTTTACAATTTTCTAGATCAAACTTTTTGACCAACTCCATTGCATACTTGGATTGACTCAAGTGAATACCTTCATCATTTTGTTTAATTTGCAATCCAAGGAAATAAGTCAATTCGCCCATCATGGACATCTCAAATTCGCTTTCCATGGTCTCCGCGAATTTAGAAGCATCATTATCTCTTGTTGCGCCAAATACAATGTCATCGACATAGATTTGTGCTACAATGAAATTGCTTTGATAATGCTTCACAAAGAGAGTCCTATCAGCTCCCCCTCGAGTATAGCCCTTCTCCAAAAGGTGCTTTGTTAACCTTTCGTACCATGCTCGCGGTGCTTGTTTCAGACCGTAAAGAGCCTTTTTCAAACGAAAAACATGGTTAGGTTGTTTATGATCTACAAAACCTTTCGGTTGAGCCACATAAACTTCCTCATTTAAAAACCCATTTAGAAATGCGCTCTTAACGTCCATTTGAAATAATTTGATTTTAAAATGACAAGCAATAGCAAATAGTATACGAATGGACTCGAGTCTAGCTACAGGGGCGAAAGTTTCATCAAAGTCTATACCTTCTACTTGAGAGTAGCCTTGAGCAACTAATCGTGCCTTGTTCCTGATGATAGTACCATCCTCATTTTTCTTGTTCTTGAAGATCCATTTGGTACCTATCACATTATGTTGCTTTGGAGGCTTCGTTAATTCCCAGACTTTGTTTCGCTCAAATTGATGGAGCTCTTCCTGCATTGCTTTAATCCAGTAGTCATCCTGAAGAGCTTCATCTATGTTCTTTGGTTCGATTAAAGATACGTAGCAAGCGAATCCACAAACCAACTGCCTCCGAGTTCTAACTCCTTCTTGTGGATCTCCAATAATATTCGATTCCGGATGATCCTTGGAGATTCGTAGCGTTTGTTGAAACGGAGTACTCGGAGATATATGAGATGATTCCTGCACATTAGATAAACTTGAAGAACCATTAGATGCATCATTAATATTGGAAGTATTATTATGAGAAGATGCAACAGCAGGAGTATCATCATCTAGAGAAATATCGAGGGTAGATTTTTCAGATGCAAAGTGAAAAGCTTCATCTACTTTAACATTTATGGATTCTACGATCGTCTTAGATTCCAAGTTAAATACTCGATATGCTCTACTATTAGTAGAATACCCCAAGAAAATCCCTTCGTCACTTCGTGAGTCAAACTTTCCAAGATTTTCACGGTCACGTAAAATGTAACACCGACTCCCGAAGATGCGAAAATATTTGATGTTGGGTTTTCTACCACACCATAGTTCATATGGTGTATTTAAAGTTCCTGGGCGCAAGTAAACTCTATTAATGACATAGACAGCGGTGTTCACGGCTTCAGCCCAAAAATGTAGCGGTAAATTCCGGCTATGAAGCATCACACGCGCCATCTCTTGAACAACCCTGTTTTTGCGCTCAACAACACCATTCTGCTGAGGTGTATAGGGTGCCGAGAATTCATGTTTAATACCGTTTGAAGTACAAAAGTCAATGAATTTTGAATTAATGAATTCTCCACCTCTATCACTTCTAACACGAATGATCTTTTCATTCTTTTCAATCATAATACGAAGGCAAATCTCGTGAAAAGAATCAAAAGTATCAGCTTTCTCTTTTAAAAATGCTACCCAAGAATACCAAGAGAAATCATCAACCAATAAAAAAATATACCATTTACCTCCCAAAGATGGTTGACGGGTCGGCCCCATTAAGTCCATGTGCAAAAGTTCCAAGGGCCGTTTTGTACCAACGTGGTTCAAGTTCTTGTGTGCAGTCCTAGACTGTTTTCCCTTTTGGCAACCACCACACACAACGTTTTGTTTAAATAAAAGTTTTGGAACCCCCTTGACCACGTCCTTGTTTGAAATTCTAGCAAGTTCCTTAAAATTTAAGTGACCTAGCCTTTCATGCCAAAGAGTTTCATTATTCAAAGTGGCTAAGTTACAATTTTCAGAAAATTTATTAGGAACAACATAACAATTGTTTTCAGATCTAACCCCTTTTAAAAAGAAGACATGGTCCTTATCAGTTACAACGCATTCAACAGATGAAAAGTTAACTGAAAAACCATTGTCGCAAAGTTGACTTATGCTTATGAGGTTAGTCTTAAGACCATCAACAAATAAGACGTTTTTCAAAATCGGGCCATCTGGAATAGCTACCGTCCCTTTTCCAACAATTTTGGAAGATCGACCGTCTCCGAAAACAACGTGTCCTCCGGAGATTTTCTCAAGATTTTGAAAACTATTTTTGTCACCGGTCATGTGATGGGAACACCCGCTATCCAGATACCAAGACGAACTATCATATGCATGCAAGGAAACATTGGAAACAAGAGAAGGGAAAATTTCACCTTTGCGCACCCAAACCCTTTTGGAGTGCGTCGGTAATGGTCGTGAAGTTATATGCCTAGGTGAAGGCGTCTTGTTATAGCGATTGTTGTTCCTTGATGAAATCGTCTTGCGCGATGAACTACCAAGTCTCTTTTCATTTGAAAAGTTTTGCTTTGATTTTCGGGGAGGAGCCTTTTTGGTAGTTGTTGCAAGAGGTCCTTGAGATGAGCGTTCGACTCCCGTCTTGCAATATTTTCTTATGTGCCCTGAAACACCACAACGAAAACATACCTTAGATCTTGACGATCCCAAAGAGGATGAAGTAGGTTTGTTGTCGTTGTTTGTCTTGAATTCCGGTGTCGGAGGAGGAGATACCGACTGAGGCACAAAAACTGTCTCACTCGAACTTGGACTGTTTCCAGTTTGAGTGTATCCGAGGCCAAACCGATTTGATTGACCAAGACCAAGAAGTCTATCCAACTTACTCCTTCCTTAAGAGAATCGCTGTAAGTCATTCTTGAGTTGGAAAATGGTCTTTGTCATTTCCAAGTTATCCTGTCGAGCCTCGTTGTAGAGCTTTGAGAAGTGATTCGCGTTATCCACCAGATTTGTATGTTCCTTCTCAAGTTGCTCATTGGACTCTTGAAGGGAAACATTTGCCTTTATCAGGTTTTCCCTTTCCACTTCAAGAGCGTTTGAGAGAGAAGTCGCTCTTTTTGCTTCTTCTTCGAGATCATGCACTCTCCCTCTCAAACTCTTGTTTTGCTTAGCCACTTTCTTTGAATCCCTCAAAAGTCTGTGGTAGGCTAGAGCAAAATCTTCACCTTCCGAATCATCCGATTCGTTGTCCGTTGCATTCTTTTCAACAGTGGAGTTGGACAACGACTCGGATGTACTTGCCATAAAGCACATGAAGGGTGAAGATACGGACGCGTGGAATGCGGTGGAGCTCTTTTCTTCATCACTCGAAGACGACTCATTTGACGTTGAGTTGTCATCCCAAGTGACGACTTGCATCGCCTTCTTCTTTGCCGGATACTTGTTAGGACACTCCGTTGCAATGTGGCCGTAGCCTCGACATTTGAAGCATTGTAGTTGTCCCTCTAAACTTTTCTTATCCTTTGAGAAGTTCTCTTGCTTTCTTGACTTGTAACTTGCAGTACCCTTGCCTTTGTTCGACATTCCGAAGAATGGAGATTTACTTGAATTACCCCTTCGAAAGTTGCGGCGAAACTTCCTTGTCAAGAGAGCGAGCTGCTTCTCAAATTCCTCCATAGAAAGGTTCTCGTCATCGTCTGAGGAGGATGTATCCACGTCTTCTTCCTTAGTTGTTTTCAACGCATAACCTGAAGACTTAGAAGCGGATGCCTTTCCAGAAGAATTGTTAGTAGTAAATGTCATTTCATAAGTTTGTAATGAACCAACTAATTCTTCTACACGTATTTCGTCCGGGTGTTTAATAGTTTCAATGGCAGTAACCTTTGGGCGAAATCGTTCAGGAAGAGTTCTTAAGATCTTTCTTACAATCTTAAATTCTGGAATCTTCTCTCCCAGATTAGCACATGAGTTTACGATGTCTTGCAATCGTGTATAGTAGTCCGTGAAAGATTCATTTTCTGCCATTAAGATAGAGTCAAACTTGCTCGTAAGCATTTGCAGTTTCTGAATCTTCACGAGGTTAGTTCCCTCATGTGTAACCTGAAGAACATCCCAGATTTCTTTCGCAGTCTCACATGCCGAGACGCGAGAGAATTCAGTTTGAGATAAGGCATTAAAGATAGCATTAATTCCCTTGCCATTGTAAGAAGATGAATCTAACTCTTCCTTGGTCCATTTCGACCTAGGTTTTAAGGTGCGAACATCACCAATAAATTCAGTTGGATTAGACCATCCTAATTCAATTGATTGCCACACCCGTTCGTCGATGGAAATTAAAAAGGCTTTCATCCGCACTTTCCAGTACGCATAATTTGTTCCATCGAAGAACGGGGGTCGGTTGATGTTTCCACCTTCAACCATTGATTACAACCCTATTCCCGCTCTGATACCACTTGTTGGGTTATATGTAATAAGGATCTAAATAGGGGAAAAAAATACCTAGAGGGGGGTGAATAGGTGTAAACGTATAAACACTCAAAAAATCGTTGCGATAAAAACCCAATGCGGAAATAAAAATAATACGCAAGATTTTTACGTGGAAAACTCCATCACCGGAGTAAAAAACCACGGGACCGATAACACGGCAGAAATCCACTAGAATTAAAACACGTACAAGGTGATTTACCGTACACACTTACGACTCAACCTTTTCCATACGCTCCTAGAGGATCTTCTCCGCTCGCTCCGCGACGCTTCTCGAATCCACGATATGCGCCCAACGCCGAATCCACGGCGTCCAACGTCGAATCCACGACGTCCGACCGAATCCACGGTCTTCACCCAATAGCACCCTTCGAATCCACGAACGTGCCTCGCTCCGAATCCACGAGAGCGGTTGAACCTTGAATCCACAAGGACACGCGAATCCACGCGCCGATTTTTGGGGTAAATCGTTGTTTTTGGGTGGTGATGATCCGCCGAATACTTAGATCAATGATAGATCGGAAATACCATCTAAGTATTCATTAGTTTGATTCAACTCAAGATGTGAGTATGAAAACCTAGAATCAAACTAATCAATACAGATGAAGAAACATAGAGTGTTCTCTAATGATTTCCTTTTTTCTCTATATGTGGATCTAGAGCCGTAAAAGATGACATATGAAAATGACGGCTATTTTCCTTTTTTTCGGCTTACCCTAGGAAATGAATCATAGGGTCTATTTATAGGTTAGAAACCCTAGGAAGGAAATAAGAATCAAAAACCTAACATTTCTGGAAATTTTACGGACGGCGATCCGGATCGGATTAGCTGTGATCCGGATCGTCGTAACGAGTCAGGTAATTCCAGAAAAACGAAGGTTCGGGATCCGGATCGAAGTGCTTGATCCGGATCGTTCATACAGTTCACCAAACATCAACGTTCGGGATCCGGATTGCGAAGCCTGATCCGGATCGTTCAAGGAAGATGGTAAACTCAGTGTTCGGGATCCGGATCAAGAGAGGCTACGATCCGGATTGAACTAGTGTATGAACAAACCACCTTCGGGATCCGGATCGAACAACCTGATCCGGATCCTGAACATGTCCCAAGTCCAGTTTTTGATTTTTATGCAATGAAAGATTCTTCCAAGTGTTTCTACACTACAAGAAGTATTCGGATCACACAAAATCTTAGGTTAAACATACCTGATCCTTTTGAATTCTTCTTTCTTGAGATTGAGTTAAATGATCCAACTTTCTTCACCTTCAATCTTCAAGACTTGAGACTTTCATGAAACTACGCCAACTCAAATTCCGTAACATTAACCTACTGCATGTGGTCTCGGGTGCAAGAAGCCTTTGGTTTAGGTTCCTTACCTTGGCCGAGGTTGAAGAAGATGGGATGAAGCCGGAACCTGTCCCTCTTGAACGCGCGGCCACGGCAACTCCAGCAAGATTCTCTGGCACAGAGGAACACCACCAAAGCTCCAGAACAAGGTTTGGTGAGGTTTGGTTCCAACTTTCTCCCTTCTCTCTCTCTCTCGGGCTCCTCTCTAATGGAGTTGTGTCCCTCGGCCACCCCAGCACCCGAGGTTATGAGGATTAACTCTTGGGAGTTATGAATCCCAAGAGCACCTCGTGTAACCTCCCACGAGTAGCCCAAGAGCCAAAGGTTGCAATTTCTTCCTCAACCGGGTTCACACCTAACCCTATTATTCCGAGGCTTTCTCAGTGGGTGCAAAATGCACCAAACCCCTTATGGTATGAAGCCCTAACATTTAGGCACATAAAATATTAGGTCTTACACAATTTAGTCCAATTTTCGGCACTTTTCACGCATTTCGAGACAAACTGTTCGCCGAATTGCGAAGCGGACTTCGCCACGACGTCCGGCTCGTCGAGACCTGTCAGGTAGCGTGTTTGTTTGGTTTGTTCGACGCTCGGATTAAAAGTCGTTCCATAAAGTTCGTCGAATTATCGCACGTGGCACGCACTTCGATGCACCCGGGTCGCCAAACGCGAAATCCGTCAGTGCCATTGCGCTCAGAACGTCGAAATTAGCTAGGATCCATTACTAATACTCCTATGTTCATATTCTAAAACAGTGAATCGGCCTTTAGTGTTCTAAGGGGAATTAAATTATAATGTTTACTATTCACTTAAGTTGTGGGGCCTGCCCGCTTCTTTTCTGATTTCTGGAAGATCCGACCGTCGGATCGAAAACATATGAATACGAAACTTCTATGTTTCGACGAGACGATCGCAATGGTGCTCTCGGATTTTCGAAATCAGGCCCCGATCAAAAGTCGATATTTCTGGGCCACTATTGATCCACTAAGTCCCTATTTTGCCAAAAATTATTAATTAAATAATTCCCAAAGTAAATTTAAAGTCTTTAAATTTTCTAGATTACTACATTACCCACAACTTCTAAGAAGTTTTGTCCCTGAAACTTAAACTTAACTAATCCACTATTAAGTCTCTAACAGGGTCGCAGTAGTGACAATCAGTCACAAAATGTCGACAACTCTCAGGCTACTCATTTAGACCCAATCTGATACTCCCCATTACAGGGCAAAGTATTTCCTCAGTTCTTTCGACAGTACGTTGTCTGCAGCCAACGTGCTTACCAAAAGAAAAGCGAAATACCACAGATCTATCGCCAACAACTAGTTGGAGACACAACTCACATCTGAAGGTACATCACATACCTTCCTTCACAGTCTCTATGCCGATGATACACCCTCTACCAAAGGTCACTACCATCACGTGGTCAGGAATGCCACTTTGTCTATTCACAAGAAACTGAAATCATATTTCAACGTTTTCCAACTCCTTATTAAATCCGACGCATAGGCAAAAATGTGAATTCAACCCAAATCAGGATTACCATCGGGCAGCCCCCTCGACTAATGCCAGTTCCACGCCTGCCACCAACACCACGCCTAGTGCGAGCCACAACTGCAATACCATGGATGGATTTCAGTTTACCCGACCCACAACTTCTGTTTCAAACTACAAGACTTAGAACACTACCCATCGTTCTCTCGTAGACACAAGTCATCCTAGGGTTCGTTCCTATCCAAACCTAGGCATCGTATTCCTATTTCTCTGATACCATCTAATCTGTCACGCCCCGAGTTCAAAAACCAGTGTATAAAATTTTTTATTTTAAAAAATCAGAGTTGCAAAAACAGCCAGGGCAATGACAGACCGCCACATATATAGAAGAGTCCCAATCCCCTTTGGAATTGAGCCTTTTCTATATCTGCACGGCTAGCTTGGCAACAACATCAGAGTACTAACTACGTACAACTACAAGCAAAAGTTACAATTAACTTTACAATTATTTACATCTGAATTACAACTCTTTCCTTTAACATCAAATAATACATGAACTTTCGGCTGTCCAGGGTCAACATCTAACACGGAATCTCACCAACACGTCCCGACATCCCAGCACCCGCTCGGCCTGAAAAACAGTCACCCGAGGGTGTGAGATACACCGGAGTGTATCCCAGTGGGCACGACGAGCCGAGAAATAGCAGATCGTACCTACTGGTATACAATACTACAGGATAGTAATAAATAGGGGTTAGAATAATCAGATAGGCAATCATGAAGATCAACAGATATATAATCACAGTTAGGATATGCAGATATATAACTGGTGCTGTAAAGAAAGCAAAACTTATAATCTGGATACAAGCATCGGAGATACTTTTAGCAGAATTTAAAATTGGATAAACATGTATCAGGATAATCAACGCATCAAGAAGTAGGACAATGAGCAAGATAACAATGAAACTATAATCAAAGGCATCACAAAGAATCATATACAGGTAGATAACTAGAAGCCAGATCAAAGAATCAAGGAGGCATGTTAAAGCAACTTAACAACACATGCATCAAATAAATGAAAACACAAAGACCCAATCACAAGCTACCATATTGGCCTTCACAAGACCTCAGGCAAGGCTGCCCACTTGGCACCACCTGGTTGACATTCCCTTCACAAGGGTCACGGGTTGCCACAGCTAACCACTTTACCGGTAAAGTACACCGCTACGGGGGATCAGCCCGCTAGTGTACGTGAAGAACGACGGTGCGGGCGATCATAATGCAAATGCTCAAGCTCTCGGTCCACTGACCGGGTAATCGGCAACAAGCCGGGAAATCCCCACTAGGATGCAAGGGCAAAATCAACTGAATCTCAACTCATATGCAAGACCAAGGCAAATCTCAACTCAGCATAAGCTCAACCGAAAAACTCAACTCAATCATGCAGACCAACCAAATGATACAAAACTTAAACACATATTTTTAAGAAAACTGTTTTGAGAAGTCCAAACCCCGAAGAGCATTGCCCTCGTCCTATCAACCAAGAACAGACTTAGGCGACACTACGAAGCTTGGGTTTTAGGTCTAAACCTCGCAGAGCAGTGCCTTTGTCCTATCAAACAAGAACAGACTCCGGCGACCCTACGAAGTTTGGTAAAACATCAGTTAAATAAATCTATGTGTTCAGCAGTGTATCATTTGTTCAGCAGGACAAGCAAGCTCACCAATCCAACATGGAAATGTTCCAAGATAAGATATAAATACCAGAGGTACAATGAATAATCATGTAAGGCAGAATAGAACTGATAACAGGCGTAGCTCAACATCTAACAACCAATCAGACAGACTAACCCCTTATGCAACTAAACACATGTTTTTAAGGAAACCTTTGAAAACAATATGTTTTTGGGTCCCAAACCTCGTAGAGCGTTGCCCTTGTCCTATCAAACAAGAACAGACTCAGGCTACCCTACAAGGCTTGGTAAAATCATTTATTTTAGAAGATCATGTATTTAGCAGCATAACAGGCGAACAACAAGGAAGCAGGATAAACTATCAGATGACCTAAGAAACATGGCAATGTATAGAGTAATGAAATAACTACTGGGAACAATTTAAACATCACGTAAGGTAAGGATCACTAAAACAAACCATAAGCAGGCATAAAGCAGGCATGAAGTAGTAAATCACTGAATCAATGGAAAGGCAGGCTCAAGTATTAATAGACTGATATAATAATCAAGCATAGGAGTGCAACTACGAAATGGCCAATCAGTTAGAGCAACTAACAGTAATATATATTGCAACCAAAGGCAGACAGGCTCAAGATAAACTAGGTTACCAAAAACAGGAGTCCAACCAATACCGTACACCGAGGGCCGAACTGATAAAGCCCGGACCGAAGATAACCCACCTGTCAAATCGCAGGCGACTAGACTGAATCAACTGTACGCTCAGAACCAGATGCAAACCAGACAGACCTGAATCAAACATTTTGATCAGGGATCGATTTTAACTCTAACTTATTTCAAGTCAACTTAACACTTTTTAGCACTGTTTTCGCTCGTTCTTTCTACTGAAAACTCATTTTAACGAGCCGTCACTTCGAGTAGGTGACTTTTAACTTGCTGAACACCGTGCTCACCAATTTACGGCAGCACGGGACCCGAGGAAAACTTCGGGCCATAAAATACCTTACTAACATAGACATAATGCAAATTTTATTTCTCTGGCTCATCGAAACTCAAATTAAACGCAAGCATCGCGTTCAGTGACCCCAAATTAGTCAAGAACTCACTGTCGCGACTTTTCAAACAGCCTAGAACAAACCTAGGTCCAAAACATTCACTTTAGAGCTTGTTTAACCAAATCTTTTAAACCAACAATGCAACCATGGAATAAATTGGAGCAGAAGTCTTCTGGGAACTCAAGAACACCCAGGCTCACCTTTGGGCAGCCCAGAACTGGCTGGATCAAAGAGATCCAAGCCTTAGCTCTCTAACATCAAGCACAATGCTCCATACAGCAGTCCACACAGATCTAATTTGATCTGAAGTGAGCATCAAGCTCAAGGGACATTTCTGAGTAACTTTCATATTTACATCGAAGCCTAAATCCAAATAAATTTTCACTGTGGCATTATAACAAACACATGGCATGCACACTTAACATACAAGTACCCAAGCTATTCCCAGCTTTGGTTCTCAGCAATTACTGGACCAAATCCGGTGAGACTTGAAGGGAATTGCTCTACAGAGCACAGGCAACATTCCCAGCATTTAAATTTCCACTTTGCACCCTCGGTTAGCCATAGCCCGAGGTTGAAGAAGATGCTCTTCACCTTGAAAACCGTGACCACTCAACCAGTGACTCTGGAGCTCAACCACTTAACCAAACCTTCCCCAAAACTCAAAGTAAGCTTGCCTGGACCCGTGCCCGGCGACGAGGCACGTCGGCGACGGCGGCGGAGTAAGCTCCATTTCGAGCTTCTTCACCGTTAATGGCGGATTTTTAACGGGGCATTTTGGAGACTTCGAACATGGATGGAGTTGATCTACTGGGCCACATGAAGCTTCCCGACCATCTCACCCCGGCCAAAGATGGCCGGAGCGCCGGCGGCCGCACCATGTTGAAATTTCGGGTCAACCATGGTGGCACCAATTTGGTGCCGCATGGGTGCCATGCAAATGCATGGGGGCACTCCTCTAGGTCCCAGCAAGTGTTCTGGGCAAGTGGCTGGCGGTGGAGAGGCTCGCCGGCGCCGGAGCAAAGAGCTCGGCCAAGTGCAAAATACCCAAAAATTAGGGTTTTGATCTGCAACTTCCACACTTGATCAAACTTCACCAAATTTGGTGGGGTTGATCCTCATCTCCTACAATATTTTTCCACCAACCTTTGTTCATTTTGGTCCACTGGTTGAACAGTTTGGCCGAGGCGGAGCTTCCCTAGGTTTTCGGCCATCATACACTCCCGCCGGCCATGCACTTTGCATGGAAGGCTAGGACTTTGCAGGGAGCCTCCTAAGGAACTTCTTAACCTACTGCATGTGGTCTCGGGTGCAAGAAGCCTTTGGTTTAGGTTCCTTACCTTGGCCGAGGTTGAAGAAGATGGGATGAAGCCGGAACCTGTCCCTCTTGCACGCGCGGCCACGGCAACTCCAGCAAGGTTCTCTGGCACAGAGGAACACCACCAAAGCTCCAGAACAAGGTTTGGTGAGGTTTGGTTCCAACTTTCTCCCTTCTCTCTCTCTCTCGGGCTCCTCTCTAATGGAGTTGTGTCCCTCGGCCACCCCAGCACCCGAGGTTATGAGGATTAACTCTTGGGAGTTATGAATCCCAAGAGCACCTCGTGTAACCTCCCACGAGTAGCCCAAGAGCCAAAGGTTGCAATTTCTTCCTCAACCGGGTTCACACCTAACCCTATTATTCCGAGGCTTTCTCAGTGGGTGCAAAATGCACCAAACCCCTTATGGTATGAAGCCCTAACATTTAGGCACATAAAATATTAGGTTCTTACATAATTTAGTCCAATTTTCGGCACTTTTCACGCATTTCGAGACAAACTGTTCGCCGAATTGCGAAGCGGACTTCGCCACGATGTCCGGCTCGTCGAGACCTGTCAGGTAGCGTGTTTGTTTGGTTTGTTCGACGCTCGGATTAAAAGTCGTTCCATAAAGTTCGTCGAATTATCGCACGTGGCACGCACTTCGATGCACCCGGGTCGCCAAACGCGAAATCCGTCAGTGCCATTGCGCTCAGAACGTCGAAATTAGCTAGGATCCATTACTAATACTCCTATGTTCATATTCTAAAACAGTGAATCGGCCTTTAGTGTTCTAAGGGGAATTAAATTATAGTGTTTACTATTCACTTAAGTTGTGGGGCCTGCCCGCTTCTTTTCTGATTTCTGGAAGATCCGACCGTCGGATCGAAAACATATGAATACGAAACTTCTATGTTTCGACGAGACGATCGCAATGGTGCTCTCGGATTTTCAAAATCAGGCCCCGATCAAAAGTCGATATTTCTGGGCCACTATTGATCCACTAAGTCCCTATTTTGACAAAAATTATTAATTAAATAATTCCCAAAGTAAATTTAAAGTCTTTAAATTTTCTAGATTACTACACTTCTGCAACCTGGAGGATCATTTCCCTCCAAGTTTTAAAGGTTTTGGTCCAGTAATTGCAGAGAACTAAGCCTGGGAAGGTGTTGTGTGCTTGTGTGTAAATTGTGCACACCACTTGTTTGTTTAAATGCCACAACGAGATTTTCTACAGAATTAAGCTTCGAGTTAAATATGAAAGATGCTCCAAATAACCCCATGAGCTTGATGCTCACTTCAGATCAAGTTAGATCTGTGTGGACAGAGGTTTGGAGCATTGTGCTTTATGTTAGTGAGCAAGGTTGATGGATCTTTTGATCCAGCCATTTCTGTGCCGCACTAGGGCAAGCACAGTGATTTATAAGCTATTTTAAGCATACCTTTCAAACAGAATTGAAATTGGTTAGGTAATTAAAAGGTTTAAGATTGACTTGAAATAAGTTAGAGTTGATCCCTGATCAATATGTTGATTCGGGTCTGTCCAGTTTGCATCTGGTTCTGAGCGTACAGTCGATTCAGTCTAGTCGCCTGCGATTTAACAGGTGGGTTTATCTTCGGTCCGGGCTTTATCCTTTCGGCCCTCTGTGTACGGTATTGGTTGGACCCCTATTTTTGGTAGCTTAACTATTACTTTGAGCCTGCCTTCCTTTTGATTCAGTTTATACTGCTTCATGCCTAAGTTATAACTTTTATCAGTTATCTGTTGCTTTACATAGTGCTTCCAGTATTCATATCATTATTCTGGACATTTGCCATGCCTGATTGGTCAATTGCTAGGTTATATACCTGATTATCAGTACTTCCTGATTATATCTGATCCATGATATATAGTTGCTGCTTATTCTTGCATATGAGTTGAGACTCAGTTGATTCTGATATTGCATCCCAGTGGGGATTTCCCGGCGTGTTGCCGATTACCCGGTCAGTGGACCGAGAGCTTGCATTTGCATTATGATTGAGCCTGCTTTCCTGTTGATCAAATATTACACTGCTGAACACATAATTTTAATCAACTAAATATTTTACTGAACGTCGTAGGGTCGCCTGAGTCTGTTCTTGTTTGATAGGACAAAGGCATTGCTCTTCGAAGTTTGGGCCTAAAACCTGTTTTCAAAATAGTTTTCTCAAAAATATGTGTTTAGTTTTGTATGTTTGGTTGGTCTGCATGATTGAGTTGAGATTTGCTGTTGATCTTATATTGAGTTGAGATTTGCCTTTGATCTTGCATAAGAGTTGAGATTTAGTTGATTAGTTGCTGATTATTCCTGCATGAGAGTTGAGATTCAGTTGATTGCATCCCAGTGGGGATTTCCCGGCTTATTGCCGATTACCCGGTCAGTGGACCGTGAGTTTGAGCATTTGCATTTGATCGCCCGCACCGTTGTACTTCACGAACATTGCCGGGGTCGCGCCCCGTGGAAATGTTCTTTACCGGTGTAAAGTAGTTAGCAATGGCAACCCGTGACCCTTTGTGGAGGGAAATGTCAATCCGCTGGTGCCAAGTGGGCAAATTCGCCTGAGGTTTTGTGGAACAATATGGTGGCTTGTGATTGGGTAATTTGATATATCATCTATTTGATGCATATGTTGCTTTTAGTCTGCTTTTGTTTTATCTCATGATTCCTGATTTCGGTTTGAAGATATTCATTTGTTTGATACCTGCCTATACAATTATTGTGATGACTTGGATCTCTGCAGAGCTGTGGTGGAGTCATTGGTGGCTTCTGGGAGCCTGTTTTGTGTGTCGGAGGTTTTTGTGCACAATTTGGACACGAGTGTTGGACTTTGGACTTAAATGGATCACGTGGGTGATCGGTGGACTCCGTCAGATCTTCGGAAGTGGTTTCGCGCATAATGGATATTAGAATTGAGCTCCAGCGCGAAGTTTGGACAAAAGAACACCTTTCCGGGTGCCTTCGGCAAATTTTGGAGTTAGAATTTTGCAAATCGGGCAAGCAAATTCGGATTCAGCGCGCGGGGGGAACACGGTTTTAAAATGGACTACCTGCTTGACGTTTTGCGCAACTGGTTACTGTTCACGCCGGAACAGTAACTCCGGCAGCCGGCGGGCAGCGGCGGCGGCAGGCAGCGGCGGAGCACGGTGGACGGGCTCGGGCAGGGCGGCGGAGCGGCCCGCAGGGCTGCGCTGCGGGCGGGCATCGCGCGTGCAGGCGCGCGGGTGCTGCGGGGCAGGCGCGCGGGCGCGCGGGCAGGCGCGCGGTGCACGGGAGCCGCGTTGGACACGTGGCAGCTGGCGATTGGGTCGGTCAGTGGGCGCGGTCCACAGCTTTCTGCGGCGGTGCAGGGTTTTGAACTGGGTGCAGGGTTTCGGGCGGGAGACACGTGTCGACCCCCGGTTGGCTGGCGCTGGGTGCGCGGTCCACGGAGTTCCCCCGCGCGGGTGCATGAACCCGGTTGCAGGGACACGTGGGCAGCTTCCTGTTGGCAGGGCTCAGGAGGCGGGGTTCATCGAGGCCGGGAGGTGGCCTCGGGGAACCGTGCCTGGCAAGGGTCGCCAGGCGGCGTGCCAGGGGGCGCGCCAGGGTTGGCGGGGAGGTTAGTGCGGGCCACGTGGCGCCCGCATGATTCGCGGGCGCCACCAACCCACTGTTGACCGGGAGGGGCCACGCGGCGGCTCGTGTGCGGCGGGTTAGGCTATTGCCTGTTCGGGGGCGACGTGGCAGCCCTCCGGGCGTTTCGGGCGCTCGTCGCGGGCCGGCCCGTGGGGCTTCCCGGGCGCCCGAAAGTGGGCCTGCGCCCGGAAGTTGGGACAAATCCGGGATTTTGGATTTGTTTTTGTGGGCCTGTAAATAGAGCCCGAACTTCTGCTGGAACTCTTTTTTCTGCTCCTCATCTTGTTACGACATTTTGGTGTTGGCATATTTCGTGAGTCATGTCAGTGAGTTGAGTCGGAGTCTTAAAGGGATCAAATTGTCAATCAGCAATCAAAGACTTAGAGAAGATTCAACAAGAGCATCAAGTTGACACTCGTGTCTTGAGTCTTGAAGATTGAAGTTGAAGAATTGTGGATCAGTTACATCAATCTCAAGAAGAAAGTATTCAAAAGGATCAGGTATGGTTAACCTAAATAATTTTGGTGATCCGAATACTTTCTTATAGTGTAGAAACACTTGGATGGATTTTAATTGCAATAAAATCAAAAACTGGACATGGGACATGTTCAGGTATCCGGATCAGACCTTGCAATCCGGATCCCGAAGGGTACTTGTTCATTGGCAATTTCAATCCGGATCTCAGGCCATTCCGATCCGGATCCCGAACAATGGGACTTTTGCTGAATTGCATGAACGATCCGGATCGGACCTTGCAATCCGGATCCCGAACCCTTGGTTTTCTGGAATCGTCAATCTCGTTACGACGATCCGGATCGCAGGTAAATCCGATCCGGATCGCCGTCCTGAAAATTTCCAGATAAGGTATGTTTTTGATTCTTATCTCTTTCCAAAGGTTTTCTAAACTATAAATAGACATTTAGGGTTTCTCAAAAACGTGGGTGCTATACCGATGAATTTAATAAACAACTTGAGAGAAACCCTAGAGGCTAGGTTTTTATCGATCTTCTTTATAGCCTCTTTTAGGTCAATTCGACGGTTCTTTCAAGAACATATCTTTTGTCGAATTGATCTAATCTTTGCTTAGAGATTTCTTCTACGGTTCCTCAATGAGAATCTAAGCAAAGGATCACCATCGAAGTCAATATTCTTATCGACTGAGTTTGCGTCGTGGATTCGACGTGGCATCGTGGATTCGGTGTGTTAAAGGCGTTTCGTTGATTCGAAACGTGTGCTCGTGGATTCGAGTGGCGTTCGTGGATTTCGAACGTGTTGCAGTGGACGTGCAAACGGTGGAGCGCGAGGTCCAAGAAATTGAAGGAGGGGTTAAATCCGTGGAGACGGTAATCACCTTGTTATTTTTCTTTTCTTAGGGATTGTTATTGCGTGGACATCCAACCGGTCCGGCAAGGTCCGAAGAAGCTGAAGGAGGGGTTGAGTCCGTGGAGTCGGTAATCACCTTGTTATCTTCTATTCTTAGTGGATTGTTTTGCGTGTTGGTCCCGTGGTTTTTCTCCTGGATTTGGGCGTTTCCACGTATATCATCGGTGTGCTGTTTTATTTTCCGCATTGGTTTTTATTTTTGCACTGAGATTTGGTTTTATACGTATTACACCTATTCACCTCCCCTCTAGTTGTTTGATAGTACCATTTTAGATCCTTCTGGGATCCTATAAAACCTACAATTGGTATCAGAGCGGTTTTTAGGTTATCTATCATGATGGGGTGAAAGTGGTAATATTTATAGACCTCCTCTTTTTGATGGGACTAATTATGCTTATTGGAAAGTGCGGATGAGAGCTTTTCTCATCGCAATTGATGAGCGGGTATGGCAATCCGTGGAATACGGTTGGGTGCATCCTGTTGAGGAAGTAGGAAATTCTACTACCCCAAAACCTCGCTCTAGATGGTCCAAAGAGGAATTTGAAAGATCTTCTTACAATGGGAAAGGTATGAACGCTTTTTTAATTCTCTTTCCTCGACTGAGTTCACAAGAATTTCCGCGTGTGAAACCGCGAAGGAAATTTGGGATATTCTCAAAATTACACATGAGGGTACTAATCTTGTAAAAATTCAAAAGCTCCAGATGCTTACAAGTCAATTTGACTCTATTCATATGGAAGAGCATGAATTGTTTACAGATTATTACACTAGACTTCAAGATGTAATAATACATGTGCTAATTTAGGAGAAAAGATCCCGGAGTCGAAAATTGTAAGAAAGATACTTCGGACTCTTCCGGAACGGTTTAGGGCAAAGGTTACCGCCATTGAAACCGTTAGTCATCCGGATGAGATGAGTGTAGAGGAATTAGTAGGTGCTTTGCAAACTTATGAAATGACTTTTCCTACTAATCAAGTTTCTTCCAAGTCTTCTTCTAAGCTTACAGGTATTGCATTCAAATCAACAAAGGAAGAAGATAGCGAATCAAGTTCCGACGATGAAATCTCTTTTGCCGATTTTGAAGAACAATTGGCGCGGATCACAAAGAAATTTCGTCGGAAATTTTGGAAGAATCGAACCGATGGATCTTCATCCACGAAACCATCTAAAGGATCATCGGGTTCTAAATCCTCTAACCTCAAAGGCTTTGCAAAACCTTCTAAAGAAAAAGAAAAAGATGATTTCGAAGGGGAAATCCAATGCTATCGATGCAAAGGCTACGGCCATTTTTCAACGGATTGTCCTTCTCCGAAATCATATAAAAAGAAGGCTTTGCAAGCGAAAACTTGGGACGATTCTACTTCTAATGAATCGACCTCAAGTAAAGAGGAAAAAGTCGTTGCCTTACATGCCTCTCAAATTCCCTCTTCTAATGTTTGTTTATCATCTTTAATCACTGACTCTATTCCTTTGATTTTGCATGAAACATCAACATCCGGCGGAGAGTCATCAAGTGAGGGGAGTCGGACGAAGAAGAACTCGTTGAGGCATATCAACAACTTCTTGCGGAATCTAAGAAGATGGCCAAGCATATCAAGAAGTTGAGGAAGCAACGACTTGAGAATCAAGACGAGAATCATGCTTTAAAGATAAAACTTCATGATCTCGAGGAGGAACGAGAGCTTATTGGATAATAATAAAATCCTCCAAGAAAAGCTAAACCAATCGGAGACAAACGCTAAATCATATATGGACAAGATTGGTTTTCTAGAAAAGCAGTTTGAGGAAATTCATGTCACCAACCAAGCTTTGACCAAGCAAGTTCATCAACTTAAATCCGACATACAAAGGCTTTCAACCGGTTCCAAGAAACTTGATTGTATGTCCGGATTAGGTCAAACAAGCAAGGTTGGTTTGGGATTTAAAAAGGACCAAACTGTGCATGCTTCAAGTTCCACAATGAAATTGAAAGGAAGAACTTGTCACTTATGTGGACTTGAAGGACATTTGGTGAAGAATTGCCCGAAAAAGAGAAAGAAGAGTCCTTCGGCAACTTCATCTACGGAGCGAACTCAACGGAATCAAAAGACACATCAAGTCAAAGGAGTTCACTCAACCCACCAAAGGTCCGAGCCACAACATCAATCATACAAGTGGATCACTGCGAGGCAAAGACCTAAGGTGGATCAACAGTCAAAGCGGACAACCCCCGGCCACAACGAATCAAGACAACCCAAAATCCAGCGATTTTGGATTCGGAAAGGTGATATCTTTCCTTGTCTTAAGTTCTAAATAGCTTATGACTGTATGTAATGCTTTGATTGGTTTTCCTTTCATATTTTTCTTAATCTTTGCATTACATGTTTTTCAATGCTCTTCGTTTTTATACTTTGTTTTTGAACAAAAGGGTTTTTACTGAACAAGTGCATTGAATAAAAAGGGCTTCACTTTATTCACTCCAAATTAATTTTATTTGGATTATCAACTTTACTCCATAATCATAATCTTGAAGATACTTCATTATAGGAGTTTTTGATATTATAAGCATCAAATTTTAGAAATCATGTGTGATCTTTAGATGCTTAATCTATCTCGGTTGTGTGAATTCATTGTGATAAACGTGAGACAACCGATAGACTAAAATTTGGGATTTAATTCTTTCACGTAAGAGATTGCATTCTTACAAGGGTATTGAAATGATTTGCAAAAGATGTGGAAAGAGTTACATCCGAAAGGAGTGTGAAAACTACCACCACATGTTGGAAAGAGCTGCCACCCCGGTCGTCCGGTTTGTGTGTGAAGCTACCACATGTTTGGATGCTTGAAAGTATTTTATGAAAATTTTTAGTTGAAGCATTTGGAGATTTATATGCAAAGTTTTATTTTGAACAATCTCCTGGTTGGTATAAGGTGGGATAGTTGAAAGATGCTCAAAGAGCCACCCTTAGGTATTTTAGTGCTTATCTCAAATTTGAAAGGGTAGAATTCAAATTGATGTCATTTGGAAATCTCTGTAAGTCATCTTTGTAAATCCGTTACATCTTGATAGACTTTGGATCTCAAGATTATTTTTGATGACTTGTGTTTGATGAATATAACATGAAAAACGGTTTATAATGTTTTACCTTTATTTTTCATGATTTTGGAGTAAATCTTTTTAATTTTGTGAAATTAATTGGATTGAATGACATCTGTGTGAATTCACTGTTTAAAGCACTTAAATTGATTTCTTGATGGAATACAAATCGGTATTTGAAAAGATTCTAAAATCTGGATTTGTTTCAAGAAATTATTTGATTTTTGCTTTCTGGTACAGGTACGCAATCTGCATTTTTGTTATATACCAGAACTGAGCTTTTATCTCTCTTTCTCTATGAACTAATGTTGTTAGTGATTTCCTTTTGTCTAGTATGTTCACTGTTTGACAATTTGTGACAAAAAGGGGGAGAACAGAAATGAATGATCGTATCACAAAGGGGAGAACATAAATGCTCAAGACAGGGGGGAGAACATGGAGAACATGTTAGAGATGCTCAAGATAGGGGGAGACAAAGAAAAGGTTGAAAGAGCCGAAAAACAAAAGAACCAAAAGGACGAATCAAATGTAGGATTTTAATTTCTAACGACTAACGTTTGATTTTGTTTGGAGTTTTGTTTTGCAGGAATTACATCACTTTAAGACTCCAAGTCCTAAGTCATAGAGTATGTTCTAGGACTGTTTGGTTCAAATGTAATTTTGTATTTATTGGATCTTTCACGCAAAGAAAATCAATGTTTTGGTGATGACATTGAGTTTCGATTTTTTGGTTTAAGATGAGTGACTTGAGCTTTTATGTATTTTTGGGTTTTGTCACGAAATTGCCAAAGGGGGAGATTGTTACGGCATTTTGGTGTTGGCATATTTCGTGAGTCAAGTCAGTGAGTTGAGTCGGAGTCTTAAAGGGATCAAATTGTCAATCAGCAATCAAAGACTTAGAGAAGATTCAACAAGAGCTCAAGTTGACACTCAGTGTCTTGAGTCTTGAAGATTGAAGTTGAAGAATTGTGGATCAGTTACATCAATCTCAAGAAGAAAGTATTCAAGAGGATCAGGTATGTTTAACTAAATAATTTTGGTGATCCGAATACTTTCTTATAGTGTAGAAACACTTGGATGAATTTTTAATTGCATAAAAATCAAAAACTGGACATGGGACATGTTCAGGATCCGGATCAGACCAACAATCCGGATCCCGAAGGTACTTGTTCATTGGCAATTTCGATCCGGATCCAGCCATTCCGATCCGGATCCCGAACATGGGACTTTGCTGAATTGTATGAACGATCCGGATCGGGCCTTGCAATCCGGATCCCGAACCCTTGGTTTTCTGGAATCGTCAATCTCGTTACGACGATCCGGATCGCAGTAAATCCGATCCGGATCGCCGTCCTGAAAATTTCCAGATAAGGTATGTTTTTGATTCTTATCTCTTTCCAAAGGTTTCTAAACTATAAATAGACATTTAGGGTTTCTCAAAAACGTGGGAGCTACGGCCGATCAATTTATAAAACACTTGAGAGCAACCCTAGAGGCTAGGTTTTTATCGTTCTTCTTTATAGCCTCTTTTAGGTCAATTCGACGGTTCTTTCAAGAACATATCTTTTGTCGAATTGATCTAATCTTTGCTTAGAGATTTCTTCTACGGTTCCTCAATGAGAATCTAAGCAAAGGATCACCATCGAAGTCAATATTCTTATCGACTGAGTTTGCGTCGTGGATTCGACGTGGCATCGTGGATTCGGTGTGCTAAAGGCGTTTCGTGGATTCGAAACGTGTGCTCGTGGATTCGAGTGGCGTTCGTGGATTCGAACGTGTGCAGTGGACGTGCAAAACGGTGGAGCGCGAGGTCCAAGAAATTGAAGGAGGGGTTAAATCCGTGGAGACGGTAATCACCTTGTTATTCTTCTTTTCTTAGGGATTGTTATTGCGTGGATATCCAACCGGTCAGCGCAAGGTCCGAAGAAGCTGAAGGAGGGGTTGAGTCCGTGGAGTCGGTAATCACCTTGTTATTCTTCTATTCTTAGTGGATTGTTATTGCGTGTTGGTCCCGTGGTTTTTCTCCTGGATTGGAGTTTCCACGTATATCTCGGTGTGCTGTTTTTATTTTCCGCATTGGTTTTTATTTTGCACTGAGATTTGGTTTTATAAGTATTACACCTATTCACCCCCCCTCTAGTTGTTTGATAGTACCTATTTAGATCCTTGTGGATCCTATAAAAACCTACACATCTCTATGTACAACCTTCACAAGATCTCTTCCTCTCCTTGTGTCGATTCCAACTGCGGATTCCAGGATTTTTCTGCGGCACGCATCCCGAGGTTTGCATTTTTACGGCGCGGCGCGACGCTTGTTCGTTTGTGATCTTCTTCGTCACGTTTTGGTGCGAGGGCTCCCCGGCTTACTCCGACCTCCGATTGAAGCGATTCTTGCGCCGTTGGCTTCAAGACAGGTAGGGCTATGTTTCCCGTGTTTGCTGGTTTTTTCCCATTCCGAGCTTTTCATGGGTTTTTCGGATCATCTTGTGACCTCATTTTCTGGGGCGGAGTTTTGGACAGTGCTGCAGTATTTTGATGATATCTTCGTACACAGGCATCGGATTTGGGTGATTCAAAAGGTGTTTTGCATCTGCACATCGCAAGGAATATCTCCAAATTTTCTTGGAATTTTCTGAATTTTTTCCCCGAAGGTGAAAGTCCCTGTTGCAGAACCTTGTGATTCAGATTTTGCGATTTGTTTATTTCGGGGTGGTTCCCTTGTTGGATTTGTTTCTCAGTGTAGGAAACTCGATTTGAGCGTGCAGGTACTTGTTTCGACGGGTTCGTCGCAGGATCGTGACAGTATTTTTCTTAGATTTTTCCGGCACTTCTCGCAGGTAAAAATAGGGCATCTTTTGGACTGTTAGCTTTGGGACAGCATGTGTTGAGTTTAATTGTCGTTCTGGGGTAATTCTTGTTCAGTGAGCGCGGCGGTTTAGCTTTTTGGCCTGGAGCACTTTTGGACTTGGAATTAGCGATCGAGGTGGTGGTTGTTATACTCCTCATTTTCTGACATACCCGTAGGAATATTGGAGAGACCCTCCCATTGGTTACATAGATGATCAATTATGGACATGCATGCTTAAAGTAAATAATTGTGAGCCTATCATATGGAAAATCCTATTGTAGATATCTGATAGTGGTTGGACTTGTACATGTTTGTATGGATAGAATTTCCGCGTCTAACCTTGCATGTGGAATGGCAAATTTATTTTGTGACTATTGATTATCCTGTTAGTGGTTGGTAACTATTTGGAGGATCTTATGACATGCATAGGTGGATAGTGATGCTTTATTATGGAAATGGATTATAGACATGTGTGGTTGGATAATGTTTTAGCATGATGTTATATCTATGCGGAGCTATTAATTGTTTACACATGTGGACCTATTGGACAAGACCGTTTCCGTTATTTTCCTGAGAACCTTGGCATGCTTGTAATGGACCTCTAGAGAGCCCATCTTATAAATCGCTACACTTCTTGCTGGAACTTGACTTAGGAGAAACCTTTGTTTCTTTTATTCTCCT
>CM055066.1:32899484-32946689 GCA_029204045.2 Tillandsia leiboldiana | reverse complement strand
ACACCCACGTTTTAAAAATAGTTTTCGCAAACGGTTTTCTTTGTTTTTCATCGTTCAAAACGGCCAAGTAAGAGAGAACGTAGTATTCATTCAATTATTCAAAAAGAAAGGAAAGAAAAGGGCAACATCCACTTCGACCCCACGGGGTGTCGCAATCCACAACTAGCTACCAGGAATAATAAAAGAAAAGGGAAAGAAGAGTCACTGTATCTGAAGTCACCCATAAATCAGATCAGCACCCTAACGTCCTCACCGGCGCCCTAGCACTCGCCCCTGGACGAACCTGTCACGAAGTGGGAAGTCAGTGACTAGAAATAGCATGATAAGCGTAGTAAACAAAGATAAGGCAAACCACAAACACCGGAGCAACTATCCCTCCCATGCACCTTCCACCTTAACCACACCCTGTATCATTACGACATCGGGCACCTTCCCCCGATGCCCACCGCCGAGCACCTGCCTCACAAAGCAACATCGGGCACCTTCCCCGATGCCCACCGCCGAGCACCTGCCTCGGCCGCCGAGCACCTGCCTCGACGTCACCGCTCACAACCCCCCACCCATGGGGGCCCCCATTCCTAACGCCACCTCCGCGTGGGGTACACGGGTCAACGTACCACTTTTCCGGAAAAGCACACCCTTGCGGTGGCCAAACCGCGGGTGTGCGTGTAGCAAATTTGAGCCTCAGATTGACATTGAGTATCATAACATAACATAACAGGGTTAGTGCATAAACAGAAGGAGACTGACAATTCCACCTTGCCCCAACATGCTATTTCTAACAGTTAAACCCCATTCCCGAAACCCCCGGGAACGTACCCACCTTGTGTGCGTCGTCCTGCGTTCGTCCAGTCCGCGTCTGTGCTCCAGTCGCCCACAGCGTCCCGCACTCCTGAAGGAACATAGGCAAATCGAGACTTAGAAGTCCGAAACTTACAACGACTCCCTACAGCGTGCGGCGGAGTTCTTCGCACGGCACCGGCCCGTGCGACGAACACCCTGTCAGGGCGCAGCCCCGCGCGGCACCAGCCCGCGGGCGCCCCTCCTGCGGGCGGCCCCGCGCGGCCGAGCGCCGCGCGGGCGCGCGGCCCGCGGTGCGGGGCGACCCCGCGCGGCACCAGCCCGCGCGGGCGCCCTCCTGCGGGCGGCCCCGCGCGGCCGAGCGCCGCGCGGGCGCGCTGCCCGCGGTGCGGGGCGACCCCGCGCGGCACCAGCCTGCGCGGCGCCCCTCCTGCGGGCGGCCCCGCGCGGCCGAGCGCCGCGTGGGCGCGCTGCCCGCGGTGCGGGGCGACCCGCGCGGCACCAGCCCGCGCGGGCGCCCCTCCTGCGGGCGGCCCCCGCGCGGCCGAGTGCCGCGCGGGCGCGCTGCCCGCGGTGCGGGGCGGCCCCAGCGCGGCACCAGCCCGCGCGGGCGCCCCTCCTGCGGGCGGCCCCGCGCGGCCGAGCGCCGCGCGGGCGCGCGGCCCGCGGTGCGGGGCGGCCCCGCGCGGCACCAGCCCGCGCGGGCGCCCCCCTCCTGCGGCGGCCCCGCGCGGCCGAGCGCCGCGCGGGCGCGCGGCCCGCGGTGCGGGGCGGCCCCGCGCGGCACCAGCCCGCGCGGGCGCCCCCTCCTGCGGGCGGCCCCCGCGCGGCCGAGCGCCGCGCGGGCGCGCGGCCCGCGGTGCGGGGCGGCCCCGCGCGGCCGTGCGCCGCGCGGGCGCGTGGCCCGCGGTGCGGGGCGGCCCCGCGCGGCACCAGCCCGCGCGGGCGCCCCTCCTGCGGGCGGCCCCGCGCGGCCGAGCGCCGCGCGGGCGCGCGGCCCGCGGTGCGCGACGGCGCCGGGCCTCCTCCCTCCTCGTGACCAACAAAAGAAAGAAAGAGGGAGATTCCCCCGAACGAAACGCGTCCGACTCACCTTGATGTGCGAAAGAGGAGGAAGAGAGGGATCGTCCGCATGCCTCCACCGGTCCACCCTTGCGGTGTGCTTGGTTTCTCTTTGCCGGCGGCTACGAGGGAGGAAGAAAAAGAAAAGAGGCGGCCACCAAAAGAAAAATAAGAGGAACCCTAATCCTCTTTCCCTCACGGCTACATATATATACTAAGAGAATTAGGGTTTACCTTAAAAGGTGTGCGGCTGCCAACACGGATCCCGAGGCGTCTAAGGGGGACCCCAACTTCGAGAATTAATTCTGGTCAGACCGGGAGTCGGAAAAATAAACCGATCGCGCCCACGCGCTCCGTTCCGCGAGCTCTACCGCCTAAAATTATTTGCGGGCCCCGACGGTCTGTCCGGAAAAATGCCAAAAATGAGGCCCCCGGTCAGGCATTACAAGAAGAGGGTGACCAGAAGGGTTAAGGAAAAGCCGGGTCTTACATTTCGCGCGCTAAATCCAAAAACGATGTCCGTTTCTCCAAATTCTCATCCGAAAATTTGCCGATTGCCCCCGGAAAGCCCACTTGATCCGATTTTCGCGCCGGGTCCATTCCAAAAATCCGATTTGCCAAAATCCAACTCTAAAAATTTCCCGAAGGCAACCGGAGAGGTAAACTTTATCCAAACTTCGCCCGGAGTCCAAATTTGACATCTGCGTCGCGCGAAATCACTCCTAAACACTCGACGGGTCCTCCAATTTTCCACGGGATCCCTTTTTGAGCCCGAAGTCCAACACTTGTGTCCAAATTGTGCGCAAACACCACCGACACACCACGCATGCCTCCAGTGATGCAACTAAATTCCAAATTGCAACACAAATCCATTTCTCGGGCCCGCCATGCGCACAAACACTCCCAACAGCCACAAAAAGCTGCCCAACAACCAGCAAACCCTACGCGGGGGATTTCGGGACCTCACACCTCCTCCGACAACGGAATTCACGACAAGCAACGACGACAAGCCTACTTCACCCTCCTCGGGATCGTCAAGCACTAAGGTATGTTTTCGTTGTAATTTTGCAGGGCACATTCGAAAAAATTGCAAGAATGGAGGGAAAAGATCAATCAGGCACATCTTGCAACTACTACCAACGAGTTCATTTCCCAGAAAGGAAAGAAGGATCTTTCAAAAGGAAAGAACATTGGTAGTACATCAAACAAGACGACGAGGTCAAGGAAAAGCGATGGATCATTCAAGACGCTTTCACTAAAGGTATCAACTTCACAATCATTTCCGACGTACTCCAAAACTCAAAAGGTTTGGGTACGCAAAGGTGAAATCTTCCCTTGTCTTGTTGTTCATACTTCTTTACACGCTTATGATAATTCGTCTTGGTATTTGGATAGTGGTTGTTCCCGTCACATGACCGGTGACAAAAACTGTTTTCAAACTTTAGAGAAAATCTCCGGAGGACATGTTATTTTCGGAGACGGTCGTTCTTCCAAGATTGTTGAAAAGGGAACAATCGCTATTCCTGAAGGCCCCGTTTTGAACAATGTCTTATTTGTTGAAGGCCTAAAGACTAACCTCATTAGTATAAGTCAACTTTGTGACAATGGGTTCTCAGTTAATTTTTCCTCTATAGAATGTGTTGTAACTGATAAGGACCAGGTATGCTTTTTAAAAGAGGTTAGATCGGAAAATAATTGCTATGTTGTTTCAAACAAAATTTCTGAAAAATGTAACCTAGTTTCTTTGGATAATGAAACTGTTTGGCATGAAAGACTAGGTCACATGAATTTTAAAGAACTAGCAAGGATTTCAAATAAGGATGTGGTTAAGGGGGTTCCTAAACTTTTATATAAAGAAAACATTGTGTGGTGGTTGTCAAAAGGGAAAACAATCAAGAGTTGCACACAAGAACTTGAACCACGTCGGTACCAAACGACCCTTGGAATTACTACATATGGATTTAATGGGGCCGGTTCGTCAACCATCTTTGGGAGGTAAATGGTATATTTTTTTTTTGGTTCATGATTTCTCTAGGTATTCTTGGGTAAATTTTTTGAAAGAGAAAGCGGATACTTTCGACTCTTTTCATGAGGTTTGTCATCGTATTATGAATGAAAGAAATGAAAAGATCGTTCGTGTTCGAAGTGATAGAGGTGGAGAATTCATTAATTCAAAATTTATTGATTTTTGCACTTCCAATGGGATAAAACATGAATTCTCAGCACCCTATACACCTCAGCAGAATGGTGTTGTTGAGCGCAAAAACAGGGTTGTTCAAGAGATGGCGCGTGTGATGCTTCATAGCCGAAATTTACCGTTATATTTTTGGGCTGAAGCTGTGAACACCGCTGTCTATGTTATTAATCGAGTGTTTTTGCGCCCTGGAACATTAAATACATCATATGAGCTGTGGTTTAGTAGAAAACCAAATATTAAATATTTTCGTATCTTTGGGAGTCGATGTTTTATTCTGCGTGATCGCGAAAACCTTGGTAAGTTTGACTCTCGAAGCGACGAAGGGATTTTCATGGGTTATTCTACTAACAGTAGAGCATATCGGGTATTTAACTTGGAATCTAAAACGATGATAGAATCTATAAATGTTAAAGTAGATGAAGCTTTCCACTTTGCATCTGATAAATCTAACCTTGATATGTCTCTAGATGATGATACTCCTGTAAATGCATCTTCTCGTAATAACTCTTTCAATAAAGTTGATGCATCTAATGGTTCTTCAAGTTTATCTAATGTGCAGGAATTATCACATGTACCTCCGACTACTCCATTACCGCAAACGTTACGCATCTCCAAGGATCATCCGGAATCTAACATTATTGGAGACCCACAAGAAGGAGTTAGAACTCGGAGACAGTTGGTTTGTGGAGTCGCATGCTATGTCTCCATGATTGAACCAAAGAACATCGATGAAGCTCTTCAGGATGACTACTGGATTGAAGCAATGCAGGAAGAGCTCCATCAGTTCGAACGAAACAAAGTCTGGGAATTAACGAAGCCTCCGAAGCAACACAATGTGATTGGTACTAAATGGATTTTCAAGAACAAGAAAAATAAGGATGGTACCATCATCAGGAACAAAGCACGTTTAGTTGCTCAAGGCTACTCTCAAATAGAAGGTATAGACTTTGATGAAACTTTCGCCCCTGTAGCTAGACTCGAGTCCATTCGTATCCTATTTGCAATTGCTTGTCATTTTAAAATAAAGTTATTTCAAATGGACGTTAAGAGCGCATTTTTAAATGGGTTTTTAAATGAGGAAGTTTATGTGGCTCAACCGAAAGGTTTTGTAGACTGTAAACAACCTAACCATGTTTTTCGTTTGAAAAAGGCTCTTTACGGTCTAAAACAAGCACCACGAGCGTGGTACGAAAGGGTAACAAAGCACCTATTGGAAAAGGGCTACACTCGAGGGGGAGCTGACCGGACTCTCTTTGTGAAGCATTATCAGGATAACTTCATTGTGGCACAAATCTATGTCGATGGCATTGTATTTGGTGCAACTAGAGACAATGATGCTTCTAAATTCGCTGAAACCATGGAAAGCGAATTTGAGATGTCCATGATGGGCGAACTGACATACTTTCTTGGATTGCATGTGAAACAAAATGATGATGGCATCCATTTGTCTCAATCCAAGTATGCAAGGGAGTTGGTGAAGAAATTCGGTTTAGAAAACTCTAAAGATTTTCCGACTCCTATGGGAACTAGCAACAAGGGATTAGGAAGTGAATCTCTTAGTGAAAGTGTAGACGAGAAACTTTATCACAGCATGATTGGAAGTCTACTTTACCTCACGGCTAGTCGCCCGGACATATCCTTTAGTGTTGGGATTTGCGCGAGATATCAATCAGCACCAAAGGAGGATCACCTGAAAGCGGTGAAAAGGATCATCCGGTACGTCAAAGGTACACTGAACTTCAGAATTTGGTATCCTATGGGAACAAGTCTTGATATTATTGGATATTTAGATGCCGATTGGGCAGGATCTGTGGATGATCGGAAAAGTACGAGTGGTGCATATTTTTATCTTGGCCATTGTCTTGTTGCATGGCATAGTAAAAAGCAAAACTGCATTGCACTCTCGACTGCCGAAGCGGAATATATCTCAGCTGGTAGTTGTTCAACCCAACTCATTTGGATGAAAAGCGTGTTGAGCGACTTCCGAATTTCAGCATCTTCGGTAACGATTCTTTGTGACAACACAAGTGCTATAAACATTTCCAAAAACCCTGTGTTGCACTCAAGAACAAAACACATTGAACTTAGATATCATTTTCTTAGAGAGCTAGTTGAATCAAATGTTCTTCAAATTTCATATATTTCAACTGAGGATCAATTAGCTGACATTTTAACAAAACCTTTGGATCAAAAACGATTTATTCATTTGCGTAAAACAATTGGAATGCTTTTCTTGAAATAATCTCCTTTTTGAAACCAATGCTTAGGTTAGGTTTTTGTTTTTGTGTTTTTGTTCATTATCTATGCCTAGACATAGAACATTAATTGAGCATGTGGATTATATTGACTTTGACTGCATCCTTTCACGCATTTAGAAACTTATTATGCTTTTGATATCATAATATTTCAGTTGATGCAATGATCATTTATATCAATTTAATCATCTTTGTTTTGATCAAAGTCAATTTCTCTCTCAATGATCTCTTGGTATAGTTTTTATCTTATTTGACTATTTAGTCGGGTATGAAATTGAGATCAATTTTTGGTTGAATACTTTATATCTTAAATAATTGATAGCCAATTGAGGGGGAGTCAAAGAAAAAGTGTTATGCTCAAAAGATGTGGAAGGAGTTACATCCCAATGAGGAGTGTGAAAACTACCACCACATGGAGGAAAGAGCTACCACCTCGGTCGTCCGAGTACTGTGTGCAGCTACCACATGTATACCAAGCATGGTTTTTATATTTTGATCAAATAAAATGCATGTTGAAATACTTGACTCTGTCAAATTTCAAGATTGGTACAAGGTGGGAATTTTAATGAAAGATGCTCAAAGAGCCACTCTCTTCAAAAGATTGCCTAGATATATTATCTACCATATTTGGGATTTCAAACATCTATTGATCTTGGTATTTCATTTTCTTTACCAAATTGATGATTTGATAAAGGCATTAGATGTAATTGAAGTTGTTCAACTTTAAGGAATTTAATTTTTATAAATTTTCGTTTCGTTATTTGAATATTTTTGATAGATTTAGCATAATCTATTTCTTGTTGTATAAAATGATGATTTTTATTTAAAGTTGATACACAAAAGTGCTTACATACTTTTTCTGGATTTTGTGGAATTTTTTTGAATTTTTCTGAAGAAAAAGTTGGAGCCGATCCGGATTGGACAAGCCGATCCGGATCCCGAACGCAGGTATTTCCTGCGGGTAGCCGATTCGGATTGAATTCACAATCTGATCCGGATCGCGGCTAGGGTTTTATATAGAACAAAAGGGTTTTGATTTCTTTTACTTCAATCTTTTGTTCTTAAGTCTCCAGAGCTTCTCTCTCTAGAATTCATCCATCATGGAAGCTTCCAAACTCGAGTTCTTCGATTCTAAGTAAGTTTTCTTGATCAAAATCACGGTATTTCACAGTTTTTCATATTTTTCCTCAAAACGTGATGAAAATTTTTTATCTTTTTCGTTTTGGATTGGTTTTTGATCAAATTTCTTTTGAAATAAGAACTCTGGGTAGATTAGTTTTGATTATATGCTAGGTATTCTCCTGATTAACGAATTTTTAGGCTTCGATTTCTAAAATTTTGGTTTTAGGGCATATAATAAGAATTTTTGAAAACCATGGAATTGATCTATTTTTAAAATTTTTTTTGGAAAACTAATTTGATTCTTAGTCTCTCTACATGATAATGATTGTTTAGGTACAATTTTTCAAATTTTTGAAAATAAACGATTTTTGTCGTGTTCTTGAGTTGTTGCTCACAGGATACTCCTCTTCACAAACAATAGCAAAATGGTGATCACCTGGATAATCTTCCTTCTCTCTGCAATGGTGCACACAAGAGCAACTAATAAATTGAAGAGGGCAAAGAAACCTTTAAAAAGGGGAGAATGTCTTCTTGTTGAAGGCTCAGAGACTGAATCTGAAAATGAAGAGGTGAATTGGGACAAATTGATGGACGATGAAACAATGCCTATCAAATCGATGCGAAAGACCCCTGATTCACTAAAAGGAAAGACTGCTATGGATAAAGGTAAAGCGCCAATGACATCATCTATCTCGATGAAAAGAAAAAGACTGGCTCGACGGTTTGGATGAGCACGAGGGATTGAAATTAATGAACCAATAGCTCCGGATTCTCCACCCCGTGAGGAACAAGTGTTCATTAATGCGGATCGCCTAAGGGCGTTTGAGAATCGTGAATGCATTGGTGAGAGGCATGTTAATATTGGGGCTCTACGAGACCACTCCCCGGAGTTTGGTATTTTGATTGAACAAGCAAACCTTCTTCAAGTATGCCGATTCCCAGAAATGCTTGGATATTGTCTGCATCGCGTAAGGACTTTCTATACAAATGCACGACACCTTCGAGAAAATGAAAACGGTCCGATGGAGTTTTACACGAATATCCAAGGCACATGGTTTAAAATTACTCCACAATTGATTGGCGAGGTTTTGGGAATGCAAGCCAGCAAGACAGGAGTTAACTACTTGAAAGGAAAGAGTTTGACAAACACGATGTGGCAAATGGTTATAAAGGGAATATGTTTGGAGGGAACTCAATCAACGGAGAAATCTGTCAAATCCAAAGAACTTCGTCTTGAGTACCGGTTCCTAAACTTCATCACATGTTACAATATCCTTCCAAACATGCAGACGAAAGTCTTGAGATGGGATCGAATGCTCTTTTTGTATCTCTTAGGACATCCATCAGAGGCAATGGGATTAAATATCAACATTCCATACATTATTTGGAATAGAATGACAAGATACATTGAGCATCCTCATCCCACAGAAAGAATCCCATTTCCATTGATTATAATGAGGATTTAAAAGAAATTTCAGGTTGATATTAGTTCAACAACTTATCATCACTGTTTGGGCATGATCGATGAGTCCACCATTGTTAAGTCCCTTCATAAGTTGCCTCATGTCACTCCAATTCCTCCATGCGGAACGAAACCCAGTGTCGGCACTTCCGCATCACCTTCACAACCAACACCCGCACCAGCGGATGAAGCATCAGTCTCATCCATCTATAAAGAACAACAACGTTTATCCTTTGAGCAAGAAAAGATTACGAAGGAACAGAAGAAAATTTCCGATGAGCTTGAAATCATTACAGCAGCTCAAATCACTTTGACGAAGAAGGTCACGTCAATGCAAAAGTTAATGAAGAAAATGTTCTCAAAGATGGGTTGTACAAGCTCTGAGGACTCTGAGTCCGATGATTGATTCTTACTGATCATTTTTGTTTTGCAGGTTTCTCATTTTTTTGTTAAGTTTGGTTCTCAAAGTTTTTGAACTTTTAACCTCTCCTTATTATTTTTGTAATTTTGGCTACTTTAGTGACAAAAAGGGGGAGAGAGTATAAGAACAATTGGAACAATAGTTTGAGAAAGTTATGAACTTTGAACTATGAAAGGTAAAGGTAAGTATCAAAGAGGTAAGTATCAAAGCAACTTTTGGTTTTGTATTGTGATTGCATGCATGTCTCGACTAACTATTCGACTAACTATTTGGGCATGTAATATTACTAACAAGTTGTTTGATTACTAACAAAGTTATGACATTTGGAATTTTATTGCTTAGAAGATATGTCGATGTTTGATTGTGATCTTATTACATATCTGAATTCGTAAATGTCATGATGAGTATAAACTCTATCTCTGTTAGGTTTTGAATGCAAAATATTCTTTAGGTATCTAATGATCTCTTTTGTCAAGAATGATTTCTTTTTGCAGAGAGTACAGATATCTAAGTCTAGAGTCTGTTTTAGGAGTTTATCTCATGTATTTTATTTTTGGATCTCCATTGTAAATTTTTATTGTATGGTGATAGCAACAAAAATATCTTTTTGAATTTTCTTAAGTGGATTTGTGTTTTGTCACGAAACCGCCAAAGGGGGAGATTGTTAAGGATTTTGTTTTGGCGCATTTCGTGAAAGTATCGAGTCTTGAAGATTGAAGGTTAAGAAGTTTGGATTTTATATCTCAATCTCAAGAAAGAAGAATTCAAAAGGATCAGGTATGTTTAACTAATTAATTTTGGTGATCCGAATACTTCTTATAGTGTAGAAACACTTGGATGAATTTTTAATTGCATAAAAATCAAAAACTGGACATGGGACATGTTCAGGATCCGGATCAAACACTTCGATCCGGATCCCGAAGGGTGTTAGTTCATACGGAAATCCAATCCGGATCGTAGCCGAATCTGATCCGGATCCCGAACATTGGTTTTTGCTGAATTGTATCAACGATCCGGATCGGGCTTTGCAATCCGGATCTCGAACCCTTGTTTTCTGGGAATTGTCTGTTTCGTCACGACAATCCGGATCGCCGTAAATACGATCCGGATCGTCGTCATGTAAAATTCCAGAAAAGGTTAGTTTTTGATTCTTATCCTCTTCCAACAGTTTCTAACCTATAAATAGACCTTTTGATTTATTTTCTAAGGAAGCCGTATAATCTTAAAAATCAAAAGACGGCCATATAAATCCACAAATAGAGAAGAAAGGAAATTAATAGATTTAATCTTATGTTTCCTCATCCATATTGATTGATTTGATTCTAGGGTTTCATACTCATATTTTGAGTAGAATCAAATCAATGAATACTTAGATGGTATTTCCAATCTATTTCTAATCTAAGTATTCGGCGGATCATCACCACTCAAAAAACAATGATTTCCCAAATCGGCGCGTGGACTCGCGTGGCCTTGTGGATTCAAGGTGCTACCGCTTTCGTGGATTCGGAGCGAAGTACGTTCGTGGATTCGAGACGTGCTACTGGGTGAAGACCGTGGATTCGGTCAGACGTCGTGGATTCGGCGTTGGACGCTAATCGTGGATTCGAGCAACGTTGCGGAGCGAGCGGAGAAGATCAACTAGGAGCGTATGGAAAAAGGTCGAGTCATCAGTGAGTACGGTATATCACCTTTGTACGTGTTATAATTCTAGTGGATTTCACCGTGTTATCGGTCCCATGGCTTTTTACTCCGGTTTGGAGTTTTCCACGTAAAAATCTTGCATGTTATCTTTTATTTCCGCATTGGGTTTTTATTACGCAAAGATTTTTGAGTGTTTATTGTTTACACCTATTCACCCCCCTCTAGGTGTTTTTTCCCCTATTTAGATCATATTATACTTAACCCAACAAACGTACCACCTTTCCGGAAAAGCACACCCTCGCGGTGGTAAGTTTTCATCCGGGCTGCATGGGCCGCATGCAAGGGCACAAATGGGTTACTCTTGACCTGGTGGAGCTATTTGGGCAGGTGGCCGGCGGCAAACAGCGGCGGCGGCGGCGGCGGAGCAACCTCGGGCGAACCCGAGATAACCCAAAACAAGGGTTCTGAACTACGACCTATCGGCTGAACCAAACACAACCAAATTTCATGGAGATGTTCCCTAGACCCTACAGAAAGTTTCCAACATCTTGGTTCAAGGCCCGAGCCACCGTGTGCGGTGTACGGCCGTGGCGGAGCAAGTTAAGGTTACGGCGGGTGCAACTCCCCCGCCGGCAACCGGGTGCATCTCCGACGATGGGATTTGGCAGGGTTGGTCTCTAGAAGTTAAGGGAGATGCTCCAAATGTCTAGGTTGCAATAAAAATGAGGAGGAAGAGATCTCACCTTGGTCGGATCCGAGGAAGAAGAAGTTGGCCGAAGCTTCCTCCCCGGCGTCGGCAGGCCACGGGCTCCTCGGGTCAGGCTTCTAAGTGACCAAGGATGCTCACAGGAGACTCCAACTTGAGTTGTTGCGATTTGATGGCCTCCCCACACAACTAACCCGAGATCAAGAACCAAGGGTTCTTGTTCTTCGCTTTTTCCGGCGACGGGGACTGTGGCCGCGGCGCTGGAGTGTGGTGAAAGTGCAGAGGAAGAGGATAGGACGTGGTTGAGGCTGCGGCTACCAGGGGGGGCTGCCGCTAGGGTTGTTCCAAGGGTGCCCTAGGTTTCATGTGTATAATGCAACAATATGCAAAAATACCCCTCAACAAGCATTATTTAGAGCTAGGTCCCTTACTGTAGACCATATTTATAGCAAAGACCTTATCTAGAAAATCTCTCGCCATTTGATACATAAAACGTTAGGACTTCTTGCAAAATACTGCGAATTTTTGTGTATTTCACGCTTTACGAGGCCAACGGGTCGTCAAACTGAACAACGGATACCACCACGACGTCCGGCTCGACGAGATCTACAAGGTAGTGATTTTGGTTTGTCGCATTCGATCCCCTATAATTTTAAAATCCATCACATACGGTAAACTAAACAGTTCTGCATGCATTACGATGCTTCCGGCTCGTCAAACGAAAATTTGGTCAACGCCACTGCGCTCAGAACGATGACGCCATTCAAATCGACTACCTAGATCGTCAGATTCGGACTCCAGACAGTCGATCGGCCGACGTTGGTTAGCGAGGGAAATAAATCAGGGAGTTACTATTCATTTCACTATTCACTTAAGTCGCGGGTCCCACCAGTTTCCTTGCTAAGTTCAGGACGATCCGACTGTCGGATCGACAAATGGTCTACACCATTTTCACTCGATTCGATGAGACGGTCGCACTGGAGACCTCAGATTTCCGAGATCAGACTCGGATCGGAAAGGCGGAATTTGTGCTCCGGAAACTGTGCCATTCGCACACCGGTATACACATCATTAAGGTTAATTTTGTTTCCTCGCACACATTCACACCTGAAAATCACCCTTTACACAAACTCAAGTTTCTCGAGTGTTACATCACTTACACCTTATAAGAAGTTTCGTCCTCGAAACTTAAATACACCAGGAATCTAATAGCTGGGGGGGGGGGGGGGGGGGGGAGTGTCCGAACATGCCCGACTTGCGCCCACAAAAGGCTTCGCGCCCCTCGTGATCCTCTCATTTCCCTCTGGCACTAGGGGAGATTGCAGTTTCCCCGACGGGCGATGATGTTCGGCCTTTATTCGACGACCAACCCATTAGCGAGCCACGCGTTGTGTTACATCCCTTGTCAATTTAAGCCACCAAAAGTCTGCTTAGGGTCTTAACTTTCCCCTGCTACCTTACCACGCTTCCAAGTCCGTTCCGTGATGCATAACCATAAACCTCAAAATCCTCACCGGGTGCCGATAGTGCATACCCTGGTGCCCGTGTTAGCCTATCCTTGCGTTCTTCGAAGCTCTCCTAACTTTTAGCCGTCCCCAAAAAGTCCACCACGCGATGCCCAAACTCACACCTTTTGAGTTTGGCCTACACTCTCTGGTCCCTGAGAGTCTGCAAGGTCACTCGTAAATGCTCCTCGCCCGTACGCGAGTTGATCCAAGAAGGGTCTGAACATTCTGTTCATCATACCCATGAACACCGCTGAGGCGTTCAAATATCCACCCCCCCAAGCAATGACACGCGAAGCGCCCTAAGATTTCAGACAACCGACGGGCTCAACCCGCCCGGCAA
The DNA here is from genome assembly GCA_029204045.2 of Tillandsia leiboldiana. Classification (NCBI taxonomy): domain Eukaryota; kingdom Viridiplantae; phylum Streptophyta; class Magnoliopsida; order Poales; family Bromeliaceae; genus Tillandsia; species Tillandsia leiboldiana. The sequence continues at coordinate 32,933,174 of CM055066.1, read as the reverse complement.
CCCTACCGTCCCGTCCCTCTTGATCGAAACTAACCTGGGCACGCCTGCTCCTCGACTTGGAGTTCCCCGTTATGATGCCACCGGTTCACAAACCACCTTTGACGGTGCTGAGCAGTTAGCAACCAAAGTCTCGCGATGCGTCGAGGTACCCCGGTCCTACCACCAAACCCGGACCGACAGGCCCTTAAATGCCCAAAATAATCCGACAACAAAAGAGGGGGAGAAACCACACTAAGACCCTCGCGAACTCCAGGTTGTGCTAACCAAACCAGCCGGGTCATCGCCTACGAGTAATCCTCCTCTGAAACAACGAACCCGCCCGTCACGAACACGGACCACCTCCACCCGTCACCAACACGGGCCACTGCCACTCGTCACCAACACGGGTCACTTCCACCCGTCACCAACACTGTCACGCCCCGGGGTCGAAACTGCGACCCGGACTCGCTAACAGACCCGCCATCTGTACGAAAACTGCCGTACAGACGAAGCGTCTAACCTGCAAGAGACAGAACTACAGCTACACAGATATCAGAGCGGGTAAGAAAGCTGTAATATAAAATCTCACTACTAAAAGCTGAGAATAAAAAATAGTCTATCTCCCCAAACATGATGATACAAGTAGAAGTCCACCTATACAACATCTACAAATCCAAAAGGGAGACAACTGAACTAGTAATACAACAACACATAAACAACTCCCACAATCCGGGATGGTACATCTACCTCACTCTAAAGTAACAAATGCTGGTAGGGAACTATCACGCGACTCCCTGTCCTCGGTCCGTCCAGTCAGCTCGGCAGGAATGGAAGAAAAGCCTCAGCAACCTGTCACCGATAGAGGGTGTGAGAACTACATCCTACAGTAGTTCTCAGTGGGTACCGTCTCCAGGAACCACGGTCTGCCCACTAAATCTACTAGAGGCATAAGATAACAGAAAAGACTGCAATAATGAAAAGTAAGCTGGAAAGTATCTACAGCTATCATGCCTCTATCTACTATGCTCAATGGGGAAAAGAACACAGATGATGGTATGCATCCACTCACTACTGACCGTATGTCATAAGTACTATGCTCAAAGGACAACTCACTAAGGCACAGTAAGCATACTCTCTCACATAACACTCAATCTCCATGACTGCCTCATAAGGTCCAGTCCAGCCTGCGCTCCACTACTGCCACTACGCCCAAACAGGACTTGGTCTTACGTAGGGTGTCCTACACGGACTATCTCAATCTCAAGCAAAATCTAGTGTATCAACTAGTCGCATCATCGCAGCCTCGTCAGGCTCGGTATCATCATCGCACCCGGGGCGTAGCTCGAGGGGAGCGACCCCACCGAACTCAAGTATCACAAGTATCTCATAACTGGCATGAAATGCCAGGCTCAGCAGGCTATAATCCACGATCAAACAGATCGGTAACACGAGCTCAAAAACATAACTCAGTCGGAAAAGAACCTCGACCCGAGTATGAATAGCTCAACCACTCTCACAGCTATGTCGGAGAACCCTCTACGACTCAAGCTCACAACACTAACCCCACAGCTGGGACCGCCGTCACTCCAAACGGCTCCCACAACAACACCCCACTCATAGGCGAGAAGAACCGACTGACGCGGCAAAGATCCAAAAATCCCGATAGGCCGGTGCCTAGAACCCCAATCAAACAAGAACAGACTCTAGGCTCAGCCTATCGAAGCTTTTGATCCTTTACCGTTTAGGGATTCGGCCCCTCTCGGTTAAAGTGGGAAACTGTCTCAACACACAACTCACGGCTGGAGATGCTCCACAGCCAGATCCGCGAAGGGTCCGAAAGCCTCAGGAGACTAATACCTACGGCCCCGATCAAGCAAGAACAGGCCATAGGCATAGCCTCCCGTCGTTTTCGGCCCAAGAAGGAAGTCAGCCCTTAGAACCCAGACCACTCGAATCATCTCGGGTGGATAAGTTTATAAGAAATAGTGACGTTTATTAAGAAACCATTTGGTCTGAGAGAAATCCATCTTTTTAATGTTTTTTAGTCTTTATAGGAAACCATTTGAAACCAGTTTTATGTCCAAACCTCGAAGAGCCAATGCCCTCGTCCTATCAAACAAGAACAGACTCAGGCGCCCCTGCGAGGCTTGGAAGAAAACATTGGCTGACTAAAATCATGTGTTCGTCCAAAAAGGTTCTAGGTTCAAGGTCCTGCTAACACACGTGCACCCAGATCACAACACGGTGGTGACGAGAAGAACAGCGAAACTTCACTCCTGGGACCGCCGTTTATCTGAAACGGCTCCCAAAACACCAACACTGGCCTAACTCGGCCACCAGACCCCACTCGGCCGTCAGGCCCGAGTGCAACACCCGTCCCACAACACCCTGACCACTCGGCCCACTACTCGGGCGAGGAACCCTATGTCCAAAAGGATATGCAATGTGTGGGATGTCTAAAGCATAAAAGAACCTAGCCCAGATTAAGGTTCTCTATTGGTCTGGTTAAACACATGCACATATGACGGGGGTGCTAGCCAAGTTCCAAGGAAACACTTACTAGCATGCAAATCCTGTCATAATAGAATTAGAAGGAAGTCCGTAGACTTGGAGAGAAAACCAACCCACCTCTGCTCGCCACCAATTGCTTGTCGACACTTGCAATTGGGCTCAGCGGGATTACCTTGCCTCAACGGGGTCCGCACGCAAAACGAAGCACGGTGCCGGAATCTGCACGCAGATCGGAGCACGCTGCGACCTACCATAAGACCGCGCGCTCCGCGGATGCCCCGAAGCCAGCCCGCGACTCAACGCGGCGGAGAAACTCACACCAAGCCTCGACGGAAGCTAAAAATAGCACTGCAACCGCCAGGAAAGAAGAAATCGCAAAATCAGTCAAACGGGCAAAAACCGAGCATCCGGCGGCGAAAAACAGCCTCCGTCGGCGAAAAACTGCGCCCGACGGCGAAAAACAGCTCCGTCGGCGAAAAAGTGCGCCCGACGGCGAAAAACAACTCCGTCTGCGAAAAACTGCACCCGACGGCGAAAAACAGCTCCGTCGGCGAAAAACTGCGCAAAAACCGCTCGCGAAAAACTGCTCGCAAAAAACTGCGAAAACCGCTAGCGAAACTGCTCGCGAAAAACTGCTCGAAAACCGCTCGCGAAAAACTGCTCGCGAAAAACTGCGAAAACCGCTAGCGAAACTGCTCGCGAAAAACTGCTCGCGAAAAACTGTGAAAACCGCTAGCGAAACTGCTCGCGAAAAACTGCTCGAAAACTGCTCGCGAAACTGCTCGCAAAAACAGCAGAAAACGGCCTGCGAAACTGCACGCTAAACGCTCGCGAAAATAGCGAAAGCTGCGAAAACAGCGCGCGAAACCGCTAGCGAAACTGCACTAAAAATCTGCTCGCGAAAACAGCATGCGTCGCAAAACAACCTCCGTCGGCGAAAAACAGCGGCCGACGGCGAAAACAGCGTGCGGTGGCGAAAAGCGGCCTCCGCCGGCGAAAAACGGCGCCGGCAAGCGAAAACGGAGCGTCGCCGCTGACCCGGGGCACGCCGAACGGCGAAAAACGCAGCCGCGCGGCCTAGGAGGCCGGCCACGCGGTGCGAAGCCCGGCCGCGCAGCGCAGGGGCTGCCGCGCGGCGCCCAGCGGCGCTGCGCGCGCCCGCTGCGGTGCGCGCACTGCTGCGCGCGGCCCGCAGCGCTGCGCGCAGCAGCGCGCACCCGCGCAGCCCGCACGGGCCAGCGGGGCCCGCGCGTCCCGCGCGGCCCGCAGCACTGCGCGCGCGGCCGCTGCGCGCACCCTGTGGTGCGCGCAGCCCGCGCGCGGGGCAGCGCTGTGCGCGCGGCCATGCAGTGCCGCGCGCAGCCTCCTGCTGCGCGCGCACTGCCGCGCGCGCTTGCGCGCGGCCCTGCTGCACCGCCCCAGCAGCAGGGTGCTGCAACTCTGCAGCACCCTGGCGGCTGCTGCGCGCCCGCGCAGCATCCGCACCGGCTGCGCGTGCGCCATTGCGCGCGCGCGCGACTCCCACGGCGCAATAAAATTTAAAATAAATTCTACAACTTAATTTAGCTCCATAAATCAATTTAAAAACCCTTTTTACGCCAAGATTTCTCCAAAAATCTTCAAAGCACCAAGATTTACCAAAAATCCTTTTTTTAGCTTTTAAAACCAACACAAATCTCTAATGGCTCCAAATAAAATTCTAGCATCAAATAAAAACCCATAAAACTCCAATTAACTCCAAATAAATAATCAAAGCCCAAAAATAAAATTCAAAAATCAATTCCACCATTAAAACATATAAATCCACTTACCTTGAAGGAGCACGAAGCACGCCCTCGCTCCCCACGGCCACCAACGGGGAGACCGAAACCCAGAATAGCATCCAAAAATCCCTTCTTGCTAATCCCCCTTCCTTCTTCTTCTTTCTTTTCTCTTTTCCTTTCCTTCTCTTTTCCTTTCTTTTTCTGCTTCGAAGAAGCCACAGAGGGGTGATGGTGTTGGAGAGGGAGGTGAGGCCACCCAAGGTGAGGTTACCTCCCTAAAAGCTTCAGACCACTAATTTACTCCCTAATTAAGTAAAGCTTAAATAGCAAGCAAGGGGGATTAATTAAAAGTAACAAGTCCACTCACCTTACAATCCAAAACCCAACATCCAACTCAATGCCACCTTGTAGAGAAGACCACTTCATTAAGCAAAACCACTTAATTATAATAATAAAATATTCCAAAATGGTCCTCTCCAACTCACTTTTTGCCCTCGGACCCTCCGCCGCTGTCCGGAACCTCCCGAACTCCGCTGTAAATCGAAAGTACACGCGCTCACAGCTTTTTCTCTTCAAAAAGCTCATCCGTTGAGTCGGGGTGCTCAAATCAAAAACCGACTCCGAAACGGTCAGTTCCGACTCAGTTTTTGCCTCCGGATCCTCCGCGTCAGTCCGGAACCTCCCGAACTTCGCTGTAATCTGACAATATACCTGTTCCAAGTATTCCCGAATTTTCTGTACTCCACTGTGAGATCGGTAATTCCCAAATCAAATCCTCAATCGGCGCACTATGCCGGAAAAGTCCCGAATCGAGCTAGGACTTCTGCGTTGATCCAAATCAACCCGACATCAACAGTAAACCCAACGCAACATGCCCGAGGCGAACTCTCTGCTCTACGACACCATGTGCGGTCGGCGCGCCATCCGAAGACCCGGTACTCTACAAACACGGGCCACTAGCTCGGAGCATAACCACTATCCCGGCTTGTCCTCTCCGACTGTCCGTCCTACCGAGGCGACGGTCAAAACAAAAGCTAGGTTTCAGTTCTAAGACCTCCTTCCGTCCTGGCACCGAAAGGGGTGCGACATTCTGATTAACCACTGACGCTCGGTCCCAATCTGTCGCCCTTCCAAGCACCGGGCAACGGACCGAGCAGCAAACACTCAGACCAAACAATCACACTCCCAACCGAGAGGACTCTGTGTCACGCCCCGGGGTCGAATTGCGACCCGGGCGCCAACAGATCCGCCGTCTGTATGGAAACTGCCGTACAGACGAAGCGTCTAACCTGCAAAAGAGATCTATAGCTATACAAGTATCAGAGCTGAAATAAACTAAGCTGAAGAAAGAAAACAGCAGAACTGAAATCACTAAGTAAAAAGAGTCTAAATACATGAGTCCACTATCTCTCAAAATATAAATACAATAACTCTGACTAGTACAAAAGTGGAAACCAAAAAGTACAGGTCACTCTATCTCTGACTCGACAGACTCGGATAGGAACTAGTCGGCGACGCCCTTACCTCGGTCCGAAGACTCCGCACGAGCTAAGCCTGGAATAGACGCCTCAGGAACACCTGTCACACGCAGCGGGTGTGAGATCAACTGCAAAAAAAAGATCTCAGTGGGTACCATCGCCAGAACTCACGGTATGCCCACTAAGTCCGCTGGAGGCAAAAACAGATAGATAGATAGATAGATAGATAGATAGTGTATGAACGTTGGAAATGAATCTACCACTATATGCCTCAATGCTATGCTCGAAGGAAACACCATCTAGGTGTAGAGTCCTGGCGTTCCCTTGCCCTGTATACCCCCTTTTTATTTTGACGGGACTGGTAGGAAAACTTTTCACCGCTTTCGGCAATGGACTGACTGGGGCCGCTAGTATTTTTCTGTGTTTGAGCTCGAAGAATGGAGGGCGGCAAAGCGAACGGATTCGGATTCCGACTTACGGATCTCCCGGAATGGGGGTCAAAGCGTTTGCTTTGAGTGGTGCATCAGAATCCGTGCTAGGTGGCTGGTACACTTTTCGAGGCGATCGGACTTTTCATTTTCTTTATGTCAGTGGGTTATTTTATCTTTTGGGTGGTACCTCGACCTTTCGATTTTTCGTTTAGGGTCCTAATTTAATATTTTGTTTAGTTGACTAAGGTGGGGCAGAAATTCGAGAATTTTTGGGCTGATCATCGGGACTTGCGAATATTTTTTGGTACTAGAGCTCGCAAAACGGTGAACGGAGGCGCGATCGGATTCGAATTTCGACTCCCGGATCTCCCAGAATTATTTTTTGAAGTTTGGACCCCTTTTTAGGTGCTCCGGGATCCGTGCGAGCGTTTGACACGCTTTTCGAGACAATCTTAGCCGACGGTTTTTATTTTGGCAATTTTAGGGTTTCTTTACAATCGGAGGGGGGTCGTAGGGTTTTTCCTTCCTTGGTTTCTCTCTTGACGGCTAGGGTTTAAGGCGGCCCTGTTAAGAAAGGGAAGGGGAAAAACCCTGATTCATATTTCCTCTCTTTTCAACCGAGGGCGTGAGGAACCGAGACGGAGACGAGGAGAAGGAAGGACGATCGCACGCCCTGCGGAACCCGGCGAAAGAGAGCGGGACGATCCTCTTCCTTCCTCCCTCACCGGCGAAAACAAGGTGAGCGGTTCGGGTCTTCCTGGTTACCTTTTTCGGTATAAGATTCTCATTCTTTTCGTGTTGCGTGCGAGGCGTGTTGTCGAACGGGAGGCCGCCGCCGCCGTTGTTAAACGGGAGGCCGCCGCCGCCGCTACCATATTCGCGGGGTCGTCGCCGGAGTCGCACGGGAGCGAAAACGGAGAGAAAACACGAAAACTAGGGCTCACTGTGCTGTCCGTACGGCCGCGGTCCACAGGCCCCGGCGTGCACCCGGTGCACGCCCCGCAGCCTCGGAGGTGCAGACCCGGCGCACGAAACTGTGCGCCGGGCTGCACACCGGGCGCGGTGCATGCTCCAGGCGTGCACCCGGAGCACGCATCGGCAGCCAGAGCCGCGGACCCGGCGCACGCTTTCGTGCGCCGGCCCGGCCCGCTCGGGTGCGGTGCACGCTACGGCGTGCACCCGGTGCTCACCGCAGGCCCCTGTGGCCGTGAGCCCGGTGCACGCTCGTGTCGTGCACCGGCCAGGCCCAGGATGCGCGGTGCACGCTTCCTGCGTGCACCCGGTGCATGCGGCGCAACCGCCGACGCTGTAAACCCGGTCCACGCCTGGACCGTGCACCAGCCTTCAGCCAAAGAGCCCAGAAGCTCCGTTTTTAGCCCGTTTCGCGCCGTTTTTGAGTGGTTTTAACCACGAAGATGTTTTTAACAAGTATAATCTTTACTGTAGCTATCTGGGCACATGACGAGGGTGTTTTAGTTGGAGTTTCCACACGTCTTCTCCTTCGTGTTTGAGGTGGGTTTTATTTTGGTACTTAGCGCCGATTTCCGGTGGTCGTTTTTACTCCTGATCTTACATGATGTTGCCAAACATGATAGCGGATATAGTTGTTACTCCTGAGTTTACATGATGTTGCTAAACATGATAGCGGTTATAGTTTTACTCCTGATTTTCACATGATGTTGCTAACATGATAGTGGTTATAGCTTTACTCTTGATTATATATTATGATGCTAACATGATAGCGGTTATGGTTACTTTGCTCGAGGCTGCAACACGCGCACCCGCGGTTTGGCCACCGCGAAGGGTGCGCTTTTCCGGAAAAGTGGTCTATGACCCGTGTATACCCACGAGGTGACGTAGTGGGGCCCCTTATTAGTTGTGGGGTTTGAGGCGCCGAGGTGCGAGCGGTGCGACCCGTCGGTTTAGTTGTCCGACGTGGTCGGGTTTCTGCAGGTACGGTATGGGCCGTCGGTTTAGTTGTCCGACGTGTCCGGATATTACGGGATACAGGTGTACAGGTTGCCTTTCCTCCTTGAGAGGGTGGTTGCTCCGGTTGTCTTCACGGTTTGTTTTATTATATTCTCCTGCTCTACTATTTTTACGTCACTGACTTCCCACTTCGTGACAGGGTTCAGACGGGGGGAGATGTAGGCGGTGGTGAGGACAGGGCAGGAGCAGCTGGGTCGCTGGGGACCCTGGACTGTATTTCTTCTTTCATTCTTGCATTTCATTTACATTGTAGTTATGTGAGAGGTTCTCGATACCCTCGTGGGGTCGGCATGGATGTCGGTACGGGTTGCATTTAGTTATCCTCTTATACGTTACTCTTCCTTTTATTTCTGTTGGCCATTTGAAAATGAAAAAGGCAAAAGCCAAAGAAAAGATTGCGAAAACCATTTTTAAATTCTAAGTGTCGTGTGGGCACTGGTTTCAAAACCCTGTGGATTTATGGATTGCGAAAGGTATTTCAAAACTTGGGTGTCGGGTGGGCATCGTTTTCAAAACCTTGTGGATTTATGCTGATTTCGAAACTCGCCTTCAAAACGTAAGCGCCGGGTAGGCGCTCTTTTAAAACTGTGGAATTATCCTTTCCAAATTGATCGGCCATACGTTTTAAATAGATTAGAATGCTGGTTGTATGTTAATAATTATTGTGATTGAATGGTTGTGTATGTTTGGAACATGTACTGAACGCCACGCGGTGCATATACAGGGGAGACTCTGTCCGGTGCATATACGCGGTGCATGTATGTGTGGCGGGTCTGGGCATGCGCCGGGGAAGAGGGGTTCTCTTTTACAAAAAAATTTATACGTCAAATGCGTGACTTTAGTGAATCGTTTCCGCTAAAAGAAACCCTCGGGGCGTGACCGATTAAATGGTATCAGAGAAGTTCTTTCAATCACAATAGTTTGTGCCGACATCCGTGGGGATACCTCACTTGCCTACAGGTGAATGAAATGGGTAGGGCATAGGAAGGTAGAACGCGAGTGATCGAGGGGGGGGAAGAGTCCGAGTCCTTTTCTCTCGCTAGGTGGTTCGTTGTTTTGTAAGTGAAGTCTAGAGCTGACTCTTGTTGTGTGTGTACAGATATGGCCCGTACCAGATCATCGGCCGGGGACGCGGAGGCAGATACGACGACGTCGACGGCCGCGGAAAACTAGCTCCTGCGGCAACAGATGCGAGAGTGCGGGGACTATTGGGTTTCTTTTCCCGATATGGCTCGGGTGGTAGCACAACCCACCGGGGGTTGTTGGTTTGTCAGCCGTCTGTCGGTCATGAGTAACTGGATAGCCGTTTGTCCAAACTTGTACCTTTTGGGTTTTCTAGTGTTAAGTTACAGCGGGTAGTCGGTCGATTCCTTTTGCACCATGGGCAAGGTACGGGAGGGAGTGAGGATTCTTCCCCTATAATTGTTACCCATAGTTCGGCCTTTCACCGTAGACACTGCGACGATTGTAGAGATCGTCGTGATGGGTTCACGGGTGGCTCCTTTTGGTGGGGTTGTGGTGGTAAAGCTTTGGGTTGGGTCCCCGTTTTCTGCACAAGTGCGTCGGTTCGGTTGTCCTGCTGGTGGGTTGGCGTGTGATCCCTCGAGTGTGTTTAGTGAACCTAGGCAACTTTTGACACGGTTCTTCTCGCTGTTTTCGTTGCTTGTCTTCTTCCGACCCTTAGATTTCAGATGGATAGTCTTCAGTACCTGGAGGTCCTTGCTGAACGGACCTAGAGCTTAGATTTTCTTCTAGTTGGGAGTGTCGCTGTTGGTCTAGAAGTTTACCGCTCGATTAGATGCCCGGTGCTTGGTGGGGCAACGGTTTGGGACCGAGAGCTAGTGGCAAGTTGGAGCGTCGCACCCCGTCGGTGCCGGGACGGAAGTAGGACCCTACCTTGTGGGTTTTGTCGCCAGCTTCCCATGACTAACGCATAGCCTTGAGGCTTGGTTGGGAGCGTTGTGGATTGTGATCTTTTGGGGCTGGTGTGAGTCAAGGGGGGGATCTGGCGACTACTCGGAGTTTTGGTACTGGTCACCTTCGGCTAGGAGGCCCTGTACGCAGCCCTTTCTGTGGGGTAGACCTTGTGGTAGGTCTTAGAGCTGAAACCTAACGTTAGTCTTGACCGTCGCCTCGGTAGGATGGATAGTCGGAGCGGGTGGTCCGGGTTGGTGGATATGCTCCGAGCTTGTGGCCCGTGTTGGTGACGGGTGGAAGTGTCTCGTGTTGGGGACGGAGGGGAGCGGTCTGTGTCGGTGACAGGTGAGTTCATTGTTTTTAGGAGGGGAAGTTATGGTAGTTAGTAACCCAGCCTGTTTGGTTGGCACCCCTCGGAGCCTTGTGAGGGCGTTGTGTGGCTTGTTTTCCTCATCGTCGGGTTGGATGTTTTGGACTTTTAAAGGACCATTGGTATAGGTTGGGCGGTATGACTGGGGCACCCCGACGCATCGCGAGACTTTGTTGCGGACTGCTCAGCGCCGGCTGGGGTGGCGTGCGGACCGGTGTCGTCGTGACTGGGAATTTCGAGTCGGGAGGCAGGAATACGACGAGGTGCTGGGCAGGGACTGGTTCACGAGGTATCCGGCGGTTGTATAGCTACTTGGTTTCAGCGAGCCTAGCGACTCGACCCTTTACGTCGTTCACTAACACCCCCGTGGTAGGGGTTTCTTCTGCCATCCTCCTGACTGAATTGTCGGGAATACCCCCGGGCGAGAGGTGATCCTATCTTTCGAGCTCCTACCAGACACGCAACCTATCATTTAGGCGCCTTGCGGAATGGCTTTCGCGGGACTGAGGGAATCTAAGGCACAACAAGGAGTTTTTCTGAATAAAGGGTTCATCAGACCGAGTGTGTCGCCTTGGGGCGCACCCGTGCGTTTCGTGCAAAAGAAGAATGGAAGTCTACGCCTACGCATCGACTATAGGGAGATAAACAATGTTACAGTGAAGAACAAGTCCGGGATTGATGACCTCTCCAATCAACTGCGAGGAGCACTTACAGACTTTTCTCCGGAATCTCAGGGACCAGAAGTTGTTTGCTAAATTTAAGAATGTGAGTTCTGACTTCGCGAAGTGGACTTTTTGGGGCACATTGTGCCAGCAACGGGAATCACAGAGAAGGTGAGCGGAACTGCCCAACATACGATCCGGAACTGGCAACAGTCGTTTTCGTTTTAAAGCTTTGGAGACATCACCTTTTGGAGTTCATCGTGATGTGCTTTCGGACCGCCAGAGTCTTAAGTTTTGTTCACATAGAAGGATTTGAATTTTGCGGCAGAAACATTGGTTGGAGTTACTGAAGGACTCGGCTTGTCCATTCAGTACCACCCCGGGAAAAGCAAGTGTAGTAGCGGATGTTTTAAGCAGGAAGGGTCAAATCGGGGGGGGGGGGGGGAACCGATGAGCGCGAGTACTCAGCAGGACCGGTGCTGTCGCGCGACTTTTGTCCTTGATGGTCAAGCCAACCCTTTTAGAGAAACCCTAGAAGGTCAGAAGATGGGCGCACGGATACAGCTTTTTCGAGACAAGGCCCCCCCGGACCACGCAAGTGACTTTTCGGCGAGTGCGAACAACGCAATACGTTTTCGAGGGCGGACTTGCGTGCCCGAACTGCTAGTATTGAAGAAGGAGTTACCGTCAGAGGCGCACGACGCTTCCTCTGCGGCGCATCCAGGTGATACGAAGATGTACGAGGACCTCAAGCAGAAATTTTGGTGGACTAGAGACACTCGGCTGGTGTCTAACCTTTGGTAAGTCTGCAACGAGCTCTAGAGACTAAATCACACTTCAGCACGGCGTTTCACCCCCAGACCGGCGGACAGCCGGAGCAAATGAGCCCGACTCTCGAAGATGTGCTCTGAACCTGCTTACTTGATTTTTGGGTGACGGATGGTCACTGCCTTTGAGCTTAGAGAGAACCTGAGCTTCGACGGAACACCGGTGCGGACCTTAGCACGAGAGGACAAAAAGGATTGTGCAACCGGGTGACCCCCTATGGGAAGGTGCTGTGGAGCAACCAAGAAGAACGTGAAGCGACTTAGGAACGGGAGTTAAAGATGGAGGAGTGCTACTCAGTTTTATGCGTTGCGGACCAGGATTAAGTTTCGAGGACGAAACTTTTTTTTTGTGGTGAGTGATGTAGAGTCCTGGCGTTCCCTTGCCCTGTATACCCCCTTTTTATTTTGACGGGACTGGTAGGAAAACTTTTCACCGCTTTCGGCAATGGACTGACCGGGGCCGCTAGTATTTTTCTGCGTTTGAGCTCGAAGAATGGAGGGCGGCAAAGCGAACGGATTCGGATTCCGACTTACGGATCTCCCGGAATGGGGGTCAAAGCGTTTGCTTTGAGTGGTGCATCGGAATCCGTGCTAGGTGGCTGGTACACTTTTCGAGGCGATCGGACTTTTCATTTTCTTTATGTCAGTGGGTTATTTTATCTTTTGGGTGGTACCTCGACCTTTCGGTTCTTCGTTTAGGGTCCTAATTTAATATTTTTTTTAGTTGACTAAGGTGGGGCAGAAATTCGAGAATTTTTGGGCTGATCATCGGGACTTGCGGATATTTTTTGGTACTAGAGCTCGCAAAACGGTGAACGGAGGCGCGATCGGATTCGAATTTCGACTCCCGGATCTCCCAGAATTATTTTTTGAAGTTTGGGCCCCTTTTTAGGTGCTCCGGGATCCGTGCGAGCGTTTGACACGCTTTTCGAGACAATCTTAGCCGTCGGTTTTTATTTTGGCAATTTTAGGGTTTCTTTACAATCGGAGGGGGGTCGTAGGGTTTTTCCCTCCTTGGTTTCTCTCTTGACGGCTAGGGTTTAAGGCGGCCCTGTTAAGAAAGGGAAGGGGAAAAACCCCGATTCATATTTCCTCTCTTTTCAACCGAGGGCGTGAGGAACCGAGATGGAGACGAGGAGAAGGAAGGACGATCGAACGCCCTGCGGAACCCGGCGAAAGAGAGCGGGACGATCCTCTTCCTTCCTCCCTCACCGGCGAAAATAAGGTGAGCGGTTCGGGTCTTCCTGGTTACCTTTTTCGGTATAAGATTCTCTTTCTTTTCGTGTTGCGTGTGAGGCGTGTTGCCGAACGGGAGGCCGCCGCCGCCGTTGTTAAACGGGAGGCCGCCGCCGCCGCTACCATGTTCGCGGGGTCGTCGCCGGAGTCGCACGGGAGCGAAAACGGAGAGAAAACGCAAAAACTAGGGCTCACTGTGCTGTCCGTACGGCCGCAGTCCACAGGCCCCGGCGTGCACCCGGTGCACGCCCCGCAGCCTCGGAGGTGCAGACCCGGCGCACGAAACCGTGCGCCGGGCTGCACACCGTGCGCGGTGCATGCTCCAGGCGTGCACCCGGTGCATGCATCGGCAGCCAGAGCCGCGGACCCGGCGCACGCTTTCGTGCGCCGGCCCGACCCGCTCGGGTGCGGTGCACGCTACGGCGTGCACCCGGTGCTCACCGCAGGCCCCTGTGGCCGTGGGCCCGGTGCACGCTCATGTCGTGCACCGGCCCGGCCCAGGATGCGCGGTGCACGCTTCCTGCGTGCACCCGGCGCATGCGGCGCAACCGCCGACGCTGTAAACCCGGTCCACGCCGGGACCGAGCACCAGCCTTCAACCAAAGAGCCCAGAAGCTCCGTTTTTAGCCCGTTTCGCGCCGTTTTTGAGTGTTTTTAACCACGAAGATGTTTTTAACAAGTATAATCTTTACTGTAGCTATCTGGGCACACGGCGAGGGTGTTTTAGTTGGAGTTTCCACACGTCTTCTCCTTCGTGTTTGAGGTGGGTTTTATTTTGGTACTTAGCGCCGATTTCCGGCGGTCGTTTTTACTCCTGATCTTACAAGATGTTGCCAAACATGATAGCGGATATAGTTGTTACTCCTGAGTTTACATGATGTTGCTAAACATGATAGCGGTTATAGTTTTACTCCTGATTTTCACATGATGTTGCTAACATGATAGTGGTTATAGCTTTACTCTTGATAATATATTATGATGCTAACATGATAGCGGTTATGGTTACTTTGCTCGAGGCTGCAACACGCGCACCCGCGGTTTGGCCACCGCGAAGGGTGCGCTTTTCCGGAAAAGTGGTCTATGACCCGTGTATACCCACGAGGTGACGTAGTGGGGCCCCTTATTAGTTGTGGGGTTTGAGGCGCCGAGGTGCGAGCGGTGCGACCCGTCGGTTTAGTTGTCCGACGTGGTCGGGTTTCTGCAGGTACGGTATGGGCCGTCGGTTTAGTTGTCCGACGTGTCCGGATATTACGGGATACAGGTGTACAGGTTGCCTTTCCTCCTTGAGAGGGTGGTTGCTCCGGTTGTCTTCACGGTTTGTTTTATTATATTCTCCTGCTCTACTATTTTTACGTCACTAACTTCCCACTTCGTGACAGGGTTCAGACGGGGGGAGATGTAGGCGGTGGTGAGGACGGGGCAGGAGCAGCTGGGTCGCTGGGGACCCTGGACTGTATTTCTTCTTTCATTCTTGCATTTCATTTACATTGTAGTTATGTGAGAGGTTCTCGATACCCTCGTGGGGTCGGCATGGATGTCGGTACGGGTTGCATTTAGTTATACTCTTATACGTTACTCTTCCTTTTATTTTTGTTGGCCATTTGAAAATGAAAAAGGCAAAAGCCAAAGAAAAGATTGCGAAAACCATTTTTAAATTCTAAGTGTCGTGTGGGCACTGGTTTCAAAACCCTGTGGATTTATGGATTGCGAAAGGGATTTCAAAACTTGGGTGTCGGGTGGGCACCGTTTTCAAAACCTTGTGGATTTATGCTGATTTCGAAACTCGCCTTCAAAACGTAAGCGCCGGGTAGGCGCTCTTTTAAAACTGTGGATTTATCCTTTCCAAATTGATCGGCCATACGTTTTAAATAGATTAGAATGCTGGTTGTATGTTAATAATTGTTGTGATTGAATGGTTGTGTATGTTTGGAACATGTACTGAACGCCACGCGGTGCATATACAGGGGAGACTCTGTCCGTTTACAGAGTGATCCTGTATGTGTGGCGGGTCTGGGCATGCGCCGGGGAAGAGGGGTTCTCTTTTACAAAAAAATTTATACGTCAAATGCGTGACTTTGGTGAATCGTTTCCGCTAAAACAAACCCCCGGGGCGTGACACTAGGAACATATGCTACAATCACCCGCTCATGTCACCCAATCTCAACGACTGCCACATAGGGTCCAGTCAAGTCTGCGCCTGTCGACTAGGAACGCACCTGCCCACCACCACACATCCACTTGAGGACGGGATTTACGTGGGGCGTCCTGCCCGACTGTCTCAATCTCACTCAAGTAGCCACCTGGTAGCTCGGCCAGGGGCGAGTACCCACCTGGTAGCTCGGCCAGGGGGTATCAACATCTCAACGCGTCCGGAGCGTGACCCGAGGGTAGCGACCCCATCGGGTATCAAACATCTGTCTCAGTAAGCGGCATATGCAGGCTATAGTCCACGATCAAATAGATCGGAAAAACTCGAATGACACAACTCACACACACAATCAAGTCGGAAAAATAAACCCTCGACTAACTCTGATCACCCTGCTAAAATCCCGAGACTCTGGAGAATAACTAGAAAATCCATGAATCCCCTTTTCTCGGCCCCTGGCACGAGATCAATACTCACAAGGGGTTTCCAACAATTTAATACAATATTCCGGCAGTAACCAGATAAAAGCAATGGTGAAAAGGGACACGATACCTTTGCATTCCGAAACAATGTAGAGCATTCCGTAAATTTTGGAATTAAAGCAACCCACCTGTGATCAATCCGCAAAAATCGCGCGCCAAACGGAGGTACCGATGCGACCCCACCGCTCCACGCGGCACAATGCGCACCACCGCCCGCGTAGACAAGCTAACACTAAGTCACAACTGCAAAAACGGTGAAAAACTGGGATCAGAAAAACCTGCGGCCAAAAACTGTGCTCAAACGGCGGAACAAACCCAACCGGCGACGAAGAACGCCGGGCATTGCGCGAAAAGCCCATCGCGCACCCGCCGCGGCGCACCGTGGAGCCGCAGTCAATGGCACAGTGTGCCTCACGGCCGCACAGCCCAAGGAACCCAACCCCGCGCGGCGGTGGCCAGCCACGCGGCCGGCAGCGCCGCGCGGCCCAAGAGCTGCCCGCTCGGCCCCCTGCGGTGCCGCGCGCCAAGCGCTCGGCCTGCAGGGCCGCCCGCGCGGCCTCCTGCAGTGCCGCGCGCCAAGCGCGCAGCCTGCAGTGCCGCGCGGCACAGGGGCCGCCCGCGCGGCACCCCTGCAGTGCCGCGCGCCCAGCGCGCGGCCTGCAGGGCCGCGCGGCACAGGGGCCGCCCGCGCGGCACCCCTGTAGTGCCGCGCGCCCAGCGCGCAGCCTGCAGGGCCGCGCGGCCTCCTGTAGTGCCGCGCGGCCTGCAGTGCCACGCGGCCTGCAGTGCCACGCGCCAAGAGCGTGGCCTGCAGTGCCACGCGCCAAGAGCGCGGCCTGCAGTGCCGCGCGGCACAGGGTCCGCCCGCGCGGCACCCCTGCAGTGCCGCGCGCCCAGCGCGCGGTCCCATGGGCCGCCCGCGCGGCCTCCTGCAGTGCCGTGCGCCAAGCACGCGGCCTGCAGTGCCGCGCGGCACAGGGGCCGCCCGCGCGGCACCCCTTGCAGTGCTGCGCGCCCATTGCGCGGCCTGCAGGGTCGCGCGGCCCCAAGCCGCACCACCCAGGCAGACCGGCGCCCTGCTGCACAACTATGGCAGCAGGGCGCATGCTGCGCGCGGCGCTTATGCGCGCCTGCGCAGCGGCAGCCCTCACAGCCACGAGCCGCCTAAAATTGCCCGAGCGGCTCGTGCAGCCCGCCACCTCGGACAACAAGTCCGCAAGGCCGCACACAACAGGAAAGGAAAAGAAAAAGAAGAAAAATAAAACTCGAAAATCCCAAGAAAATAATTTAAACCAAAAACAACCACCAACCTCGTCGTTGTCGTCGCGCGCTCCTCGCTCGGCACCCCTCGGCAACCAACAGGTGGTCCACTTCGAGGCCTACTTGAAAGCTTCAGCTTCTAACCTCTCTCTTTCTCTTCTTTCTTCTTTCTTCCTCCCTCTGCTTCACCAAGCCAAAGAAAGCAGCTGCTTGCTTGCTTCAAGGAGTGGAGAAAGGTGAGGTGGCAGTGAGGCTTGTTAAATAACCAAGGGCACTAATTAAATAAGGTACTTAATTAATTCCACCTACCAAGCCACCACTAATTAAATCCCCTCCAACTCCCTGCCAAAGCCCCTCACAGCAACACAAAAAGAAACCAAGTCTCAAAATGAATCCCCTTTTTCAAATAAAAATAAAATAAAAAGAAAAAGAAAAAGAATCCAAAAGTGCCACCATAACTCACTTTTTGACTTCGGGCCCTCCGCCGCAGTCCGAAACCTCCCGAGCTCCGCTGTAATCTGAAAATACACATGCTCGTGGCTTTTCCCACCCGAAAAGCCCATCTGCAGAGTCGGTAAGCTCAAACTGAAAACCGGCATACTACACTCTGAGCTCTAGGTCCGCTAAGACAATGGCCTCCGGATACAGTAGACTACCCATCCAAAACCCATCGGGTCGGGAAAGGATAAGCAACGATAATAGCGGGAATCACCTTGTCATCAAACTGCCTAGGTTTACTATGCGCACTCGAGGGATCACGTGTCACGCCCCGGGGTCGAAACTGCGACCCGGGCTCGCCAACAGATCCGCCATCTTTACGGAAACTGCCGCACAGACGAAGCGTCTACCCTGCAAGTCAGATCTATAGCTAAAAACATGTATCAGAGCTGAAACTAAAACCAAAAGCTATAGAATAAAACTGAACATCTGGAATAGTAAAATCTCCACTAGTACACAAATCCTCAAGGTACAAAGTCTCACAGGAATAAAACAAATACTTTCCTCACAAGTCTCTCAGAATGTCCAGTACAAAAGTGGAAACATAAAATACACTGGGTACATCTACCTCAGACTCTCAATGCTGGTAAGGAACTAATCGGCCGCGTCCTCACCTCGATCTGCTGTCTCCGCGCGAACCAAGCCGGAACAGCTGCCTCAACCTGCCACCGCAGCGGGTGTGAGATCTACTGCAGAAGGCAGATCTTAGTGGGTACCGTCCCAATATCCACGGTATGCCCACTAAGTCTACTGAAGGCAAAACAGATAGGTATGCAGATAGATAGGTAGATAGATAAATAATGGTAAGCTGAAAAAGAGAACTACAGCTAGAAAGTCACAATCATAAGGCTCCAAAAGGAAACTCTACCAATAACACGATATGCATACACTCTCTACTGCTAAGATGCCTCGGTATCAATGCTCAAAGGAAAGAAACCATCTATGAACATAATATGAAACCACCCGCTCATATCACCCAATCCTAAGGACTGCTAAATCTGGCTCAGTCCAGCCTGCGCCCGTCGTCTAGGAACGCACCTGCCCACTACCACGCATCTACAAGAGGACGGGATTTACGTGGGGCGTCCTAAACTGACTATCACAATCTCACGCAAAGTGACTCCATGGTAACTCGGCCAGGGGTATCAAGCGACCTCTAGTATATGAACTAAGCGCATCATCATCTCATCATCAATACGCACCCGGGGCGTAACTCGAGGGGAGCGACCCCAGCGAGCTCAAGTATCACATCAGTCTCAATAAGCGGCACATACAGGCTATGGTCCACGATCAAACAGATCGGCAACTCGATGCACAAAGGCACAACTCAGTCGGAAAAGACTCCTCGACTCGAAATGGAACGGCCCAAATCCTCACATGATTTGTCGGAGAACCCTCGACGACATAATCTGATAAAGTACAACTCGTGGCTAAGTCCGAAAACCTCCACGACTCGATCTGCCGGAACCCCAAACTCTCAAGCTAAGTCGGAGATCCACCTCAACGACTAAAACGGAAAACACAATCTAGAACAATCACCCAATCCCCACAAGGAAACTCATCCCACCTGACACTAGAACTCGACACATATGCTCTAAAAATCCACTCGGCCCCCCGGCACGAGTATACAAGCACCCTGAACCTATGCCATACCCTTGGCATCTCATAATTTAAAAAAAACCATCTTTGAAAACATTGATTTTCCTTAAAACGGGTCTCTCGATTTTTAAAACGGTTCAGGTGCAATCATGATGCAAACAAAGCATGAAAGCTAGTGTCATATGATATCAGGGGTCTACTAAAAATAATCCGGGGTTCCAATAAATTTTTCAGAAAATTCCAGGCAACTATCAGATGTAAAAACAGTGAAAATGCCTAATATACATGATCAAGTTGCGTTCAATAAAATTAAAGGACATTACATAAATTTTGGAGAAATTCCAACCCACCTGGAACGCTTTCCGCAGGCAATCGCTGAAGTCGGTGAAGCGCCGAAACCTCGAACTGACGAAACCTCGAAAATCGTGCCGCGCGCTTGCACACTGCCACGGATCACCAAAAATCCTCGGAAGCTAGAGCACAAATTATACCTGCAATATTAAGTCCACAACACCCTCAAGAAGCTCCATCATTAAACATCTGCCCACATTAAGTCCACTTACACAAAAATAAATTCCATAAAGCCAATATTTTTATATTTGGCTCCCAGCACAATACAAGTCTTCCATAATATCAACATACTTAATTATAAGCTCACAACACCTCTCAAGCATCCAAAATTACACACCCTGCTCACATAAAAAGAAGCACAAAATCCACACAATGCTCTGCAACCTCCAATGCCTCAAGCCACAGCTACGCTCAACTCCATAGCACCCACACACACTCACACTTCCCTCAGCACCAACACAGCTCTCAAAGACTCACAACACATTAAGAGTTCCAAATAACACATTAAAAAATTAATTATCACTTAGCCACAATATCCCATAAATCCGCCTGCACCTTACAGGTTCACAAAACACTCCCCGATCCCCAACTGCTAAGGTAAAACCATGTGCCGCACACACAATCCGGGCTCCGCACGACACCCCGTCGAAATCCGCCCAAAAGACGACGTCCTGATGGAGAAAAAAGGGAAAAACCACGTTAAAACGGTCCACAAAAGTCAAAAGCGACACCCGGCCGCCACCGGCCCTCGCCAAGCGCGCTCGCAGCACGCCGAAATGCTGCCTGGGCTCGCGCTCCAACCGCGTGCAGCAGCCGCGCGCGCCGCCCCAGCCGGCCGTGCGCGCGCTGCTCGCGTCAGCCACGCACCGCGCGCGGCCTGGCAGCCCAGCACAAGGCCTGTGCGGCGCCCAGCCCGCACTTGCCGAGCCCCGCGCGCGGCACCCCTGCACGACAGCAGCACGCCCAGCGCGCTCGCCACGCGGCCGCGCGGTGCCTGCGCAGCGCCCGCCGCTGCAGGCCCGCCTGCTGCGCGCAGCGTGCAACGCGGCGCCCGCCACTTGCTGCGCGGCGCCAGACCCAGCGCAGCGCCTGCGGCCTGCTGCTTGCTGCGCGCGGCGCCCATGGGCGCCCGCGCAGCATCAGCGCCAGCCGCGCGCGGTGCCATTTCGCACCCGCGCGGCTCCGGCTACGGCCTCTCCACGCACCACCAACAGCCCAGACCACCCCAAGCTTCCTCTCTAAAAACCCAAGAAGAGTACCAACCTCCAACAATTAAAACTCCAAAAACCCAAAAAAAAACTACACTTACCTGATGGGGGGTTGGCGCGCGCGTTCCGCTCGTCCCTCGCGGCTTCTAGGAGGAAGGCCAACAACCAGCCTATGTGACACCCCTGGAATTTGGATTAGTCCTCTATATAAATGATATAATAGGACTAAATCTCTAACCCGGCTATAGCATTTTGGATGGTAGCAAGATCTAAGAGGAACATGAGAGTTAAGCGTGCTAGAGCTAGAGTAGTTCTAGGATGGGTGACCCCCTGGGAAGTGGGGCGTCACAGTTGGTATCAGAGCCATTCACCAGCCGGAAATGTGAGATGAGTCTCGGCTGAGCCAGGGTTATAGCAGGTAGAGCGAGGCTCCCCGGCTAATGACCGTTGTGAGTGGAGTGCAGCTCCTCACAAGGTCGGCTAACGCTAGCGAGACGAGTCTCGCATCGCCTGGTGCTTGTGAGTGTGCTTGAGCCTGACGTGGACGTCAGGGCTTAAAGGGGGGAAGAATGTGACACCCCTGGAATTTGGATTAGTCCTCTATATAAATGATATAATAGGACTAAATCTCTAACTCGACTATAGCATTTTGGATGGTAGCAAGATCTAAGAGGAACATGAGAGTTAAGCGTGCTAGAGCTAGAGTAGTTCTAGGATGGGTGACCCCCTGGGAAGTGGGGCGTCACAGCCTATCTCAAAAAGAAACTCTTTTTCTCTTCCCTCTTCTTCTTCTTCCTTCTTCTTCTTTCTTCTTCTTCTTTCCTCTGTTTTTTCTCTACTCCTCTGCTTGCTTGGAGAAGAAGAAGGGGAGGTGGAGGGAATGCCTAATTAAATAAGGTGGTTGGCAGCATTTAATGCCCACGAAAAATCTCCACTCACCCCAAATCCATTCTCATTCTTTTTCTTTATTTTAATCCATACCTCACAGACCCAACTATTAATTAAATAAATTAATTAACTTAATTAAATATTCCATCAAAAGCCCCCACCAACTCATTTTTTGCCTTCGGGGCCTCCGCCTCCTTCCGGAGCCTCCCGAATTCCGCTGTAATCTGAAAATACACATGTCCACAGCTTTTTCTCCTCAAAAAGCTCAACCGTAGAGTCAGGGTGCTTAATCCAAAAATCGGCTCCAAAATTGCCAGTTCCGACTCACTTTTCGCCTTTGGGTCCTCCGCGTCAGTCCGGAACCTCCCAAACTTCGCTGTAATCATAAAGTACACCTGTTCCAAGTATTTCTCAATTTTTCTGCACACCACAGTGGAGTCGAGGCTCTAACAAAGCAGGTCCTCTTTCGGCGCACACTGCCCGGAAAATTCCGATTCAAGCTGGGGCTTCCGCGTTGATCCGAATCAACTCGAACTCATCTGAAGACACACATGGAACACACTCGAGGCGATTTCTCCGCACCACGCCATCTTGCTAGGTCGGTGCGCTATCCGAAATCCCGGTATTCTACATCACGCGTCACCCCATTAGTGAGACGACCTAACCGACCCTCTTGCGCCGAACGTGAGAACTCAACCCAGAGCTACACCACCACAATCCCGTTAAAAGGAACTAACCGGCACCACCCAGCGTCAAAAAGCTAAACACCCAATAAAAGGTCGCCACTTACGCACACATGTGCGAAACGAGGCATGGCCACTCTAAACAAAATTGATCCCAAACGAACAAGGTTTACTAGTCCCGGTGGTCTCCTTTTTAACCTAAAGGGGCACCCCCAACTCTACCAGGAAGATTTCTACAACCGTCGCAGTATTCACCGCAACTGTTGAACTGTGGGTAACAGCCGTAGGGAAAGAATCCTCATTCCCGCGCATACCTTGCCCAAGATGCAAAAGGTTCGGCCGACGATCCGCTGTAACCTAAAACTGGAAGACCTAAAAGATACAACCTTAGGTAAGAGTCACCCGGTTACCCACGTCCGATAAAACAGCTGACACACTAACAACCACCGGCGGATTACACTACCACCAGTTACCATTACTAACGTCGACCAGGACATCGACAGAGGAAGGGGTTTGGAAGACAAAAGCCGGCGCAACGATCTGCTGTGCGAACCGCCGCACCAAGTGCGTGAACACCGTCAGCAGGCCCACCGTGTCCTGTGCTGGTTGCTTAATCCATTGATTCCCCACAACCATCAAGACCTCGGTGGTAGCCGGCCTCGGCCCCAACCTCCAAATCAACCCGACCACACTAGCACAACACCCGAGCTAAACCGAGAAACACGAATCTTAACAATCCCGCACTCTCGCATCTCTACGCACCGATACCCTGATCATTTCATTAGTTAGTAGCCAGTGTTGATGTGCTTCTATGGATGTTGGACAGCGTGTCACGCCCCGGGGGTTCAAACGCTCGGAAGAAGAGCCACCGATGCTCCCAAATCAGCATAATATATATATATTTTTTGAAAACAATTCCACCCCAGTGCGCACACAGACCCGCCGCATATACAAATTCACTCTGCAAACGGGCAGAGCCTCCTTTGTATATGCACGGCATCCTGACTACATCATGCATCTCATACAGGCTTTAACCACACTAGATCGAGGTACAGACACATTCAACATGCAAACCAAGCATTCCATCAACTCTCACACTTTGAAAGGGCCGACTATTTTAAAAGGATAAATAATCACAGAGTTTTGAAAGCGACGCCCACCCGACGCCGATGTTTTAGAAAGTCCGTTTCAAAGCCACATAAATCCACAATTTCTCAAAAGTGGCACCCACCCGATGCCTGATTTTGTAAAACCATTTTTCTGAAATTACATAAATCCCACAAGGTTTTAGAAAACGGTGCCCACATGACACCCATGTTTTAAAATGATTTTTACAAAAGGTTTTCATTGTTTTTGTTGTTCGTAGTTTAAAACGGCCAAGTAAGGAATTAGAAATGACATTCATTCAACAATTACGAATGAAGAGGCAACATCCACGTCGGTCCCACGGGGGTATCGCAATCCACAACTAACTAACATGAATAATAAAAGAACAAGGAAAGAAAAGTCACTGTGTCTGATGTCGCTAAAGGTCAGAACAGCGCACTCACGGCCTCACCAGCGCCCTAGCACTCGCCCCTGGACGAACCTGTCACCAAGTGGCAGTCAGTGACTATAAGGAAAAGTAAGAGCATAAAGGGCAATAAACAGCAAACCACTAACAACTGGAGCAACCCCCGCCTCAAAGTGCACTCAACAGTAAGTAACCCTGTGTAAAAACAAACCGGGCACCTTCCCCGGCAACCCCTCCGAGCACCCACCTCGGTAACCCCAGCCGAGCACCTGCCTCGGCCACCGAGCACCTGTCCCAGCATCACCTCTCACACCCTCCACCACTGAGGGCCCCCATTACGTCACCATCACGTGGGGTACACGGGTCAACGTACCACTTTTCCGGAAAAGAACACCCTTGCGGTGGCCAAACCGCCGGTGTGTGTGTAGCAGACACGAGCCTCATAATCGTATAATTAGAAAAATAAATAACTGAATAGTGTAAGCAGGGTTAGCATCATAAACAGCAATCATTTGAAATCCCACCTTTGCCCGAACATTCAATTTACATAATTAACACCCTTTCCCAACTGACCCTGAGAGAAAGTACCCACCTTGAAAGAAGACCGGCGATCGGTTCATCCGCGTTTGCACGTCTGCCGAGCTTACGGCGTCCCGCGCCCCTGAAGAGATAAGAAAATGCTAAGACTAGGTGACTAACGCCGAACGTCGACTAAAACATGGAAAACGGAAGACCCGACGCAATCCCAGGACTCCGCGCGGCGAAGTTCCCCGCACGGCACCGACCCGTGCGGCGCGCACAAAGCCTGCGGACAGCCCCGCGCGACCCCAACCTGTCTGCGGCGACCCCGCGCGGCACCAGCCCGCGCGGCGCCCGTGTCGCGCGGCATGCTGCCTGCAGGCAACCCCCCGCGGCGCCCCTGTCGCGCGGCGCCAGCCCGCGCGGCCATGCCTGCGGGCGGCCCCGCACGGCGCCCCTGCCGCGCGCGCGCTGCCTGCAGGCAGCCCGCGCGGCCCTGACTGCGGGCGGCCCCGTGCGGCGCCCCTGCCGCGCGGCGCGCTGCCTGCAGGCAGCCCGCGCGGCACCAACCCGCGCGGCCCTGCCTGCGTGCGGCCCCGCGCGGCGCCCCTGCCGCGCGGCGCGCTGCCCGCAGGCAGCCCGCGCGGCACTAGCCCGCGCGGCCCTGCCTGCAGGTAGCCCCGCGCGGCGCCCTTGCCGCGCGGTGCGCTTCCTGCGGGCAGCCCCGAGCGGCGGCCAGCAGTTTTGCGGCGGAGGCGGCGATCCCCCAAACATGAACCGACCAACAACAAGACCCTCCAACAAAAATACCTAACCCTAAAAAATCAAGAACGGGGAAGGCCTCACCTTCGATGTCACGCCCCGGGGTCGATTTGCGACCCGGGCTCACCAACAGATCCGCCGCCTGTACGGAGACTGCCGTACAGACGAAGCGTCTAACCTGCAAAAGAGATCTATAGCTAACAAGTATCAGAGCTGAAAGGAAGCAGAAACACCAAGCGGTGAAAAGTCCAAGTACAGCAGTCCACTAGAACCCACAACATAAGTACAAAAGCACTAAATGGTACAAAAGTGGAAACTAAAAAGTACAAGTGACACTAACACCGACACCACCGACTCGGGTAGGAGCTAGCCAGCTACGCCCTTACCTCGGTCAGAAAGCTCCGAACGAGCCAAACCTGGAACGGTCGCCTCAGGAACACCTGTCATCACAGCGGGCGTGAGATCTACTGCAATAGTCAGATCTCAGTGGGTACCAAAGCTAAACCCACGGTACACCCACTCAGTCTGCTGGAGACAAAAACACAGATAGATAGATAGATAGATAGATAGATAGATAACTGGAAATGAATCTATCGCTACATGTCTCAATGCAATGTTGGAAGTAAGTTCTCAGTCTCTCTCACGGGAGGCTTGGAAACTACGAACGTCTGCGTCCCCTACAGCCCTTTATCAAACAAGAACGGGCTGTAGGCTTAGGCGCCCATAGTTTCCGCCCCCGCACTGGGACTGCTAGAACTCTACAAGACACTAGAAGGCCACCTCAATCCCTTCTAGTAACCACCTGGTAACTCGGCCAGGGCATAACTATCTCTCTGGTAACTCGGCCAGTGATACCTACCTATCTGGTAACTCAGCCAGTGATTAATACCCATCTGGTAACTCTGCCAGTGGTAACTACTCATCTGGTAACTCAGCCAGGGGTTTATACCCATCTGGTAACTCTGCCAGTGGTATCCACTCATATGGTAACTCAGCCAGTGATTTATACCCATCTGGTAACTCTGCCAGTGGTATCCGCTCATCTGGTAACTCAGCCAGTGATTTATACCCATCTGGTAACTCTGCCAGTGGTATCTACTCATCTGGTAACTCAGCCAGTGATTTATACCCATCTGGTAACTCTGCCAGTGGTATCTACTCATCTGGTAACTCAGCCAGTGATTTATACCCATATGGTAACTCTGCCAGTGGTATCTCGTATACTCTAACGATGCTACTAACACTCGTGTCCAAGTCGGAAACGACATCCCTCGACTTACACGACTGTTCCGCAATCACCTGATAGTAAGGATACGATACCTTTGCATTCGGAAGCATAAAGGGCAATCAGTAGTTCATTGGGAGAAACCAACCCACCTGCGATCCATCCGCGAAAACCGTGCGCCAAACGGAGGTCCCGATGCGATCCCGCAGCTCCACGCGGCAAAACACTCGCCACCGGCCACGTGAGAAGCTAACCGTATGCCACAACTGCGAGACAAGAAGAGGGACCGGGATCAGAATACATGCGGCTAAAACCGCGCTCACAAAGGGCAAAAGAAACCAAACCGGCGACGAGAAACGCCGCGCGTTGCGCGGAAAACCCATCGCGCACACACGCCACGGCGCGTCGCCAAGTCACAGCCCGCGCGGCAAAGGCGGCGCAGCTGCACGGCTCCAGAAAACCCAGCCATTCGCGCGGCGCCCAGCAAGTCCGCGCGGCACAAGGCCGCCCGCGCGGCGCCCAGCAAGTCCGCGCGGCACAAGGCCGCCCGCGCGAGGGTCTGCAGTGCCGCGCGCCCAGCGCGCGGCCTGCACACCGCGCGGGGCCCAAGGGGCCTCCCGCGCGGGGCCTGCAGCGCCGCGCGCCCAGCGCGCGGCCTGCACACCGCGCGGGGCCCAAGGGGCCGCCCGCGCGGGGCCTGCAGCGCCGCGCGCCCAAGCGCGCGGGGTGCATGCACCGCGCGGGGCCCAAGGGGCCGCCGCGCGGGGCCTGCAGCGCCGCGCGCCCAGGCGACGCGGCCTGCACACCGCGCGGGTGCCCAAGGGGGCCGCGCCGCGCGGGCCTGCAGTGCCGCGCGGCGCCAGCGCGCGGCCTGCACACGCGCGCGGGGCCCACGGGCCGCCCGCGCGGGGCTGCAGCGCCGCGCGCAGGCTGCGCGGCCGCACACCGCGCGGGGCCCAAGTGGGCCGCGCCCGCGCGGGGGCCTGCAGTGCCGCAGCGCGGCCAGCGCGCGGCTGACAACGCCGCGGGGCCCCAACGGGCCGCCCGCGCGGGGCCTGCAGCGCCCGCGCGCACCAGCGAGGGCCTGCACACCGCGCGGGGCCAACGGGCCGCCCGCGCGGGGGCCTGCAGCGTCCAGCGCGCCCCCGCGCGGCCTGCACACCGCGCGGGGCCCAATGGGCCGCCCGCGCGGGGCCTGCAGCGTTCGCGCGCCCAGCGCGCGGCCTGCACACCGCGCGGGGACCCAAGGGGCCGCCCGCGCGGGGCCTGCACTGCCGCGCGCCCAGCGCGCGGCCTGCAGTTGCCGCGCGGCCCTAGGGCACCCGCGCGGCCCGCCTGCAAGTGCCGCGCGCCCAGCGCGCGGCCTGCACACCGCGCGGGGCCCAAGGGGCCGCCCGCGCGGGGCCGGCCCGCCTGCAGTGCCGCGCGCCCAGCGCGCGGCCTGCAGTGCACCACGGCAGCAGGCCGCATGCCGCGCGGCCTGCTGCACAGCCAGGGTGGACCGGCGCCCTGCTGCTCAGATTTTGGCAGCAGGGCGCAAGCTGCGCGCGTCGCTCCAACGCGGCCGCGCAGCGATGGCCCCACAGCCTCGCGCCGCCCAACCACCGCGCGCGCGTGGCTCGCCAAGCTCACCAATCCGCACACAACACCCCAAGCAGCAAAGAAGGAAAGAAAATAAAAGAGAGGAGAGGAGAGAAGCAAAAACCACAATCAAAAATAAAACCATAAAATAAACCGACCTCCACGAGGCTCGCCGACCTCGCTCGGCTTCACGCCCTTCGCTCGGGGAAGAAAAACTCAAGAACCCTCTCCATTTTCCTCCTTCTTCTTCCTTCATCCCTTTTTCCCTTCCTTAACTTTTCTTTTCTCTTTTCCTTTCTTCTCTGCTACAGAGGGAGGTGGGTGGCTTGGAGGTGACGAGGCAAGTGGATGGGTCCTCCTTAAAAAGAGCCACAACTAATTAATTAACCTTTTGCTTAACTAATTTTAATTAAGCTTAGAAGGGATTAACTTAGAAGTAAACAATTCCACTTACCTCATCACACCACCCTCAACCCACACTCACAGCCATCAAGCAGAGAAGACCCTTAATTAGCAAAGCTATTTAATTAAATCAATAAAATAATCCAAAAAGCCCAACTCCAACTCACTTTTTGTCTTCGGCCCTCCGCCGCTGCCCGGAACCTCCCGAGCTCCGCTGTAATTCCAAGTACACTCGCTCACAGCTTTTTCTCTTCAAAAGCTCATCCGTTGAGTCGGGGTACTCAAATCAAATACCGGCTCCAAAATTGCCAGTTCCGACTCACGTTTTGCCTCCGGGTCTTCCGCGTCAGTCCGGAACCTCCCGAACCTCGCTGTAAACAGAAATACACCTGCTCCAAGTGTTTCCCAATTTTTCTGCAACCCAAAGCGGTGTCGGCGCTTCCCGTACCAGTCACCTAACGCGTACAAGGCCCGAAACAAGCAGAGGCTTCCGCGGGGATCCAAATCAACCCGAACTCCTCTGTAAACACAAATGGGACAAATCCAAGGCAAATCCTCCGCACCACACCATCCTGCAAGGTCGGTGCGTCATCCAAATCCCGGTGTTCTACCACTCTCCCCCCCTTAAAAGGGTTTCGTCCTCGAAATCCAACTAAATCCATACTTAGGAGGGTAAATCAAAAACAAAAGGGATAGAAGATCCTCAGATTGCCACGGCTCCCAAGTGGTCACTCACATTCCTCATGCTGACAACACTGAACCTTCCCCAAAGGTAAGATTCGACTGCAAAATTCTTTGGTTTCACCAACAAGAATCGCATCGGTCGATGAGGATAACGCAAGTCCTCGTCCACCACCAAGGAAGGGAAAGCAAAACAAAACTTGCGGGGTTCAAATAGGCCTCATCCAGCCTGATCACTGCTCGAGGATCCTCACTTCGCAAAACTCATTTCTATAAATAACTCTCAGGCTGGTAGTTTCCCTCGATTCGAGATCTCATAAAACCGAAGTCTAAGCCTCCTTAAGGCAAAACCCCACTGATGCTTCATGGCCACCAAAACTCCTGTTCCACAAACATAAATCACCTCCCTGACAGGGGAAAACTTTCAACCTCGAGAACCTTCTCTCGATTCTGGCACTCAATTCCCAGGGTTACACAGCTCGCCTAAACAGGGCATACTGAACAAAATGTCCTCGCTGGGATAAAGCAATCATACATCCTTGCAAAATCTATCCACCGGCGTTACCTCGACCCGACTTCCTGAGTGTCCAAGCACTTAAGGTTTGAGGATTCAAGAATAATTCCATGACCTCACTATCACGGCAATATCCGGATCAATGCTGGTATCTTCCTCAGCTTTGCCTCTCGCAAGTTACACTGGCCTTGCATAGTCCAAGAGCTTCTGATCTCTGACTTTAACATGGGTCCAGGCCCAACCCAAACGGTATCTCACCTCGTTTGGGATCCTCCGTCACTCATGCGGCTGAATCACAAGGCCTAACACAAATTTTCGATGCCCAAGTGCAACTCTCAAAGCTAGGCAACCAACTTCTTCCTCCATAGAAGTTGTAGCACCATCCTCAAGAGCCCCTCAAGCTCCAAGTCGCCTCGGAGATAAGCAAAAACCCACGACGGTAAACACCACCAACCCGTCCAGTGAAACAGGGAAAAACACAGCTCGCAAATCAGTAGGGCCATTAGTCAATCTACTTGACCACGCAAACCGCTCAAACTGCCCTACTGGTTCGGATCAGTATCCAGGCACAGCCCCTGGCTGTACGGTTCCATAAAGATATCAATCACTCGAAGGCATCTGCCAAGCACAAGGTGAGACTAATCAAGTTCGAACCTTACCAGAACTCACACGGTTGTGTACCCACAACGTGACATCACCACTGTGTAACAACTGCCTGGAACCTCCCAATGTCGTATCCCCCACGACGAAGGTACTAGGTCTCACAGAACTCTCGATCCGCCAAATCTCACAACTGCGCTCACAGCTCTCTCGTCTCACGGTTGACTCCACGAGGTGCTGTCGAAGTTGGCGCGGTCCCAAACCACGTCAACACTGTATCGATCTCAGTCCCAATCTAGTAAGCACCTGGTAACTCGGCCAGGGGCCATCAACCTGCTGTAACTCGGCCAGGGGCAAGTAAACTCCTGGTAACTCAGCCAGGGGCAGGGAACCGTCCTGGTAACTCAGCGCATGGGGCATCATCTATCTACATCCCTGCTATAAAAATACACTCCTCCTGACCAGGTCCACGGAGGGTCAATGTCTTTCTCTCTCGGACAATCAATGATAGCATAAATGGGGACGGCCGATTCCTATCCAACCTCGTATCAACACTCTGCAATGATGTAGGGACTAACATCTCGATGATCAATCCAAGGTCCTAGTAGCACTGGCAGGACAGGCAGCACTCATCCACGTGCTCACGTGATCGGAAAAGGACCGTCCAAAAGTGCAACAGACCGTCAGTACTGACACTGGCCCACACGGGAACGTACCCCTGCTCTACCGATACGCACAAGCGGCGTTGGCATTAAGCAAGCCCCCACTCCGACGACCAGCACCAGGTGAGACACGATCCACAACCCTGACGAAGAATGCGGCCCATGCAGAAGGGAAACTCAATCGGCACTGCTGCTGACAGCTGAGCACGTCGAGAACCTCCGGGGTTCTTGTCTCATCGGATGACCCCTGATCCAAGAGGGGGAATTCACCGGCAACCGCAGAATCACGCGACTATCGCAAAATCGGCGATGCCGGAGATCTCTCTCCGAAGCGGTTCCCCGCTCACAGTCTCGTGCGTGCCGGGATCACTGATCCTCGGTCAACATCGAGCATGCACACTCACTGCATCCAAGGTCGGGCACTCGCCGAAAATGCACGAAGAGGTAGGGGATCTCGATGCAGCTCTCCCCTCGAACATAACAAACCTCTAAGCCTCATGGAGCGTGCTCTCCAGGGGTACATCGCTCAACCGCTCACAGAAAATCACCCCAGAACATCAACTGCGCGCCCGGATGGTCCAAACAGACGAATCCGACGCCACCAGCTCTCTAGCGTCCGTAATGCAAAAGTGCATAACCAAGCGCCATGATGCTTATCCTGGATGAACAAAATCCTCGAAAATCTTCCATAACAGCGTTCCAGTTCTCGGCCTCTCATTGCTCCAACTCAGTCCCGAAATCTACAAGGGATGGAACAGGGTGCGTACACAACCTAACAGCAACCTCTCGATGCTCTTCCGCACCTGCAATGGTGCGATCAGGAACAGAAATCGCAAAGTCGCGGCCGGAGGTAATAATGACGTTACTCCGGGAGATGCTCGCGGGTCCAAGCATGTGCATCATACGCTCCATGCCTCTCTTCCTGGGACGTAACGCCTCAAATACCAGGACTGCTTGGGCCTGGATCTCTCAAGCCTCTCTCGGCTCACCATTTAGCGTTCCTCTATAACGAGCCCCTCATCCCAGGTCAACACGCCGCGCCGCTGCACGGCGATCGGAAGCATCCAAAAACCACTGACAACAGCCAAACATTAGGACCAAGACTTCTCGACCCAAACAACGAAAGTCTAAACATGTTAACTTTCTAAAGCATTATGCTGTCTGCAGCCAACACAATCACCTTTAGATGAAATAAAATGCGTAGGTCACTCACCCCAATCCTCAGGGTGAGGTACACCCTCAGACAAGACTCTCGCTAAGGTCAGGTCACACGACAGTATTCCCACTGTCCAACAAAAGCCTAGGGTCTCTAAGTACCCCAAGACCTATATTCCCTAGGCTCTGTTACCACCTAATCGTCACGCCCGGGGTCGATTTGCGACCGGGGCTCACCAACAGATCGCCGCCTGTACGGAGACTGCCGTACAGACGAAGAGCGTTCTAACTGCAAAAGAGATCTATAGCTAAAGGTATCAGAGCTGAAAGGAAGCCGAAAACACAGCGGTGAACAGTCCAAGTACAGCAGTCCACTAGACCCACAACATAATGTACAAAACACTAAATGGTACAAAAGTGGAAACTAAAAAGTACAAGTGACACTAACACCGACACCACCGATCGGGTAGGAGCTAGCCAGCTACGCCATACCTCGGTCAGAAAGCTCCGAACGAGCCAAACCTGACCTCCGGTCGCCTCAGGAACACCTGGCCTCACAGCGGGCGTGAGATCTACTGCAACAGTCAGATCTACAGGGGTAACCAAAGCTAAACCACGTTACACCCACTCAGTCTGCTGGAGACAAAACCACGATAGATAGATAGATAGAAGATAGTAGATAACTGAAAGAATCTATCGCTACAGTCTCAATGCAATGCTGGGAAGTAAATCTCGTCTCTCTCACGGGAGGCTTGGAAACTACGAACGTCTGTGTCCCTACCGCCTTTATCAAACAAGAACGGGCTGTAGGCTTAGGCGCCCATAGTTTCCGCCCCGCACTGGGACTGCTAGAACTCTAAAAGACACTAGAAGGCCACCTCAACCCTTCTAGTAACCACCTGGTAACTCGGCCAGGGCTAACTACTCTAGGGTAACTCGGCCAGTGATAATATCTATCTGGTAACTCAGCCAGTGATTAATACCCATCTGGTACTCTGCCAGTGGTAACTACGTCATCTGGTAACTCAGCCAGGGGGTGATTACTATCTTGTAACTCTGCCAGTGGTATCCACTCAATCTGGTAACTCAGCCAGTGATTCTACCCATCTGGGAAACTCTGCCAGTGGTATCCGATCATCTGTAACTCAGCAGTTGATTTATACCCATCTGGTAACTCTGCCAGGTGGTATGTATCATCTGGTAACTCAGCCAGGAGTGATACCCATCTGGTAACCCGCAGGGTATCTACTCATCTGGTAAGAAGCGCAGTGATTATACCCATCTGGGAACTCTGCCAGTGGTATATGTAACTCTAACTGATGCTACTAACACTAGTGTCCAAGTCGGAAAACGACTCCCTCGACTTACACGACTGTTCCGCAATTACCTGATAGTAAAGGATACAGATTCCTTGCATCGGAAGCATAAAGTGGCATCCGTAGTTCATTGGGGAGAGAGAAACCAACCCACCTGCGTCCATCAGCGAGAAACCGTTCGCCAAACGAGGTCCCGATGCGACGCTCAGCAGCTACCACGCGGCAAAACATGCGCCCACCGGGCCAGTGGAAGCTAAGTAAGCTAACAGTATGCCACAACGCGAGACAAGAAGAGGGACGGGATCAGAAAACATGCGGCTAAAACCGCGCTCACAAAGGGAAAAGAAAACAAACCGCGCGACGAGAAACTCCGGCGTTGCGCGGAAACTCCACAGCGCACACACGACGCGGCGCGTCGCCAAGTCATCAGCCCGCGGGCAAAGGCGGCGAAGCTGCACGGCTCCAGAAAACCCAGCCATTCG
>CM055066.1:32862376-32899474 GCA_029204045.2 Tillandsia leiboldiana | reverse complement strand
AGACTGCGCCCCTCAAAAACCCTAGCCGCCGAAAAATAAAACCAAGGAAAGAAAAACCCTAAAATCCCCGGTTTTAACAAACAAAACAACGGAACAAAACCGGCGGCTAAAAGTTACCTCAAGAAACGTGCCGGTCGTCCGCACGGATCCCGCAGCGCCCAAAAGAGGTCCAAACTTCAAAATTAAATTCAGGGAGATCCTGGGGTCGGAATTCGAATCCGATTGCACCACCGTTCCCTGTTTCGCGAGCTCTACCGCCTAAAAATAGCCGCGAGCCCCGACGGGCTGTCCTGAAATAATCGAAGATTAGCACCCGCCTGACCACTACACGTAGGAAAGGAAAAGAATAACTAAAAAGAATAGCGGGTCTTACATCACTCACCACTAAAAGCATGTTTCGTCGTCGAAACTTAACTCCCGCCCATGGCAAAGAGGTCCGGATAACACTCCCTCATCCTCGACTCTGGTTCCCAGGTCGCCTCACGTTCCTCTTGATTGCTCCAAAGCACCTTCACGTAGGGGATCGTCCGATTGCGCAACTTTTTGTCTTCCCTTGCTAGGATCCGCACTGGTACTTCCTTGAAGCTCAGGTCCTCCTTATGCTCGACTGCGGTGACGTCGAGCACTCGCGATGGATCGGGGAGGTACTTGCGAAGCATGGACACGTGGAACACGTCGCGCACCCGATCAAGGTTCGGCGGTAGGGCGAGGCGATAGGCCACCGGGCCGATGCGCTCCAAGATCTCAAAGGGCCCCACATACCGTGGGCTCAGCTTGCCTCTCAGCCCAAACCGCTTCACCCCTTTCGACGGCGAAACCCGCAAAAGCACGTGCTCCCCTACCTGGAACTCCAAGTCGCGGCGTCTCTGATCCGCGTAGCTCTTCTGTCGGCTCTGGGCGGTCACCAGCCACTGCCTGATGAGGCGCACCTTTTCTTCAGTCTCCTCCACCAAATTCGGTCCCAAAAACTTCCGCTCTCCCAGATCGTCCCAACAGATCGGAGACCTACAGCGTCTGCCATACAGAGCTTCGTATGGCGCCATACCGATGCTAGCCTTGTAGCTGTTGTTGTAGGCGAACTCCATAAGAGGTAGGTGGCGTGACGATCCGTCTCCCAAATCTAGTATACAGGCTCGGAGCATGTCCTCGAGAATCTGAATCACCCGCTTAGATTGTCCGTCCGTCTGAGGGTGGAAGGCTGTGCTGAAGTGTAGCTTGGTCCCCAAGGCCCGTTGCAGACTCTGCCAGAAGTTCGAGACGAATCTTGTGTCCCTGTCAGAAGTGATTGATGCCGGTATCCCGTGTAACCTCACAATCTCGCTAATGTAGACCTGAGCCAGTCGATCGCGCGTCCAGGTCGTGTGGATGGGTAGGAAGTGAGCTGACTTAGTTAACCGATCCACAATGACCCAGACAGTGTCGTGTCCCTGTTGTGAACGTGGGAGCCCGGTGACAAAATCCATGGTAATTCGCTCCCATTTCCATTCTGGTATAGGCAGTGGTTGCAATTTCCCCGCCGGCCGCTGGTGCTCGGCCTTTACTTGTTGGCAGATCAGGCAGTGCGCTACGAACCATGTCACGTCCCCCTTCAGCTTCGGCCACCAGAAGGTCGGTCTGAGGTCCCTGTACATCTTAGTGCCCCCAGGGTGTGCCGCATAGGGGGCGCAGTGCGCTTCAGTCAAGATTTCCTTCTTCAGGTCTGGCGAATTGGGCACGCAAATCTGCCCTCGAAACCAGAGAGTGCCATCTGTCCCCACTGCAAAGTCTCCCTTCTGCTCCGGGGGAATCCTATCTCGTTCCAGTTGTAACTGTGGATCGGTACCTTGGCCTTCTCGAATCCTCTCGAATAGGGTAGGCACGACTGTTAAAGACATTAGTCGTTCGACCGTCCCTACCGGTACCACCTCCAACCTCAATCGTGAGAACTCCGCGATCAAGTCGTCCTGCTGGGTGATCATGCCCGCTGATGTCCCTTCTGTCTGTCCCTTCCTGCTCAAGGCATCTGCTACAATATTTGCTTTTCCCGGGTGGTATTGAATAGTTAGATCGTAATCCTTCAGTAACTCCAACCACCGTCTCTGCCCTAGGTTCAGCTCTTTCCGGGTGAAAAGGTACTTAAGGCTTTGGTGGTCCGAGAACACGTTACAGTGGACACCAAAGAGATAGTGCCTCCAAAGCTTCAGAACAAAGACGACTGCGGCAAGCTCCAGGTCGTGCGTCGGGTAGTTCCATTCGTATTCTTTGAGCTGTCTTGAGGCATAGGCTATCACTTTCCCCTGTTGCGTCAGTACACCCCCCAATCCGATTCATGATGCTTCGCAGTATACCTCAAAGTCCTCCCCAGGCGTCCGTAGCGCAAGTACAGGTGCTGTTGTTAGCCTTTTCTTGAGTTCCTCGAAACCTTCTTGGCATTGGGCCGTCCAAATGAATTTTTCTCCTTTCCGGGTCAGGCGGTTCAGGGGGGTTGCAATCTTCGAGAAGCCCTCGACAAAACATCTATAATATCCTGCAAGGCCCAGGAAGCTGCGGACCTCTGTTACCGTAGTCGGTTGGGGCCAGTCGGTCACCGACTCCACCTTCTTGGGATCCACCGCAACACCCGCTGCTGAGATGATGTGCCCCAGAAACCCCACCTCGCGAAGCCAAAACTCGCATTTCTTAAGTTTGGCAAACAACCTCTGTTCCCTGAGAGTCTGCAGAACCGTCCGTAGGTGCTCCTCGTGTTCCTCATCGGTGGGCGAGTAGATCAGGATGTCGTCGATGAAGACCACTACGAACTGATCCAGGAAGGGCTTGAAAACTCGGTTCATCATGTCCATAAATACCGCTGGGGCGTTGGTAAACCCGAACGGCATTACAGTGAACTCGTAGTGGCCATACCGAGTCCGGAAAGCCGTCTTCGGAATATCCTCATCTTGCACTCTGAGCTGATGGTAGCCGGACTGCAAATCGATCTTCGAGAATACCGTTGCTCCCCGCAGCTGATCAAAGAGGTCATCAATCCTGGGTAAGGGGTATTTGTTCTTCACTGTGACCTTGTTGATTTCCCGGTAGTTGATGCACAGCCGCAAGCTCCCGTCCTTCTTTCGCACAAAGAGTACCGGTGCGCCCCAAGGTGACACACTCGGTCTGATGAATCCCTTGTCTAGAAGATCTTCAAGCTGCGCCTTAAGTTCCTTCAGTTCTGCAAAGGCCATTCTGTAGGGGGCCTTCGTGATCGGTCGGGTGCCGGGTGGAAGCTCGATCGGAAAGACAACCTCCTGCTCGGGGGGCATCCCCGGCAGTTCGGTAGGGAACACATCTGGGAAGTCCCTCACGATCGGGATGTCGGAGAGTGCCGCAGAGGGTCTCGTGGTCGAGTCCACCGACGCCAAGTAGGCCACGCACCCTCCCTCGATCAGTTTCCTGGCTTGCGATGCTGGAATGATGGAGGAAAAGGAAATGCTCTTGCATGTTAAGTACACGTTCTCTGGAAACTCTGGGTATTGTAGTCGCACCTGGCGCTTCTCACAGTCGATCACCGCTTGATACCACATGAGCCAATCCATCCCAAGTACCACATCGTACTCCTTTAATGGAATGACTACCAAATCCCAGGGGCAAGAAAGCCTCCCCAACCTTATGAAGCAGGAAGGTATAAGGTTGCGGGAATCCAAGGGTGCCCCCGCGGTTTGGACAGACAAAACACTTGGTAGGGGTCTCTCCTCAAAATCGTGTGACAGTGCAAAATCGCAAGAAATAAATGAGTGGGTTGTTCCGGTATCAAAAAGAGTTCTAGCACGGTAAACTGAAATAAGAGTGATACCTGCTACGACGTCCTCGGATGGGTCTGCCTGCTGGTAGGCCATCGAATAGACCCTGCCTCCTGACTGTGGCAGTCTGTTCTCTACTGGCCGAGGTGCTGGAAGTCTGGGGGCCGATGCCATCGGGGCTTTCCCTCGCCCCGTATGCTGGGGTGCTAGCGCGGAGGCTGCTGAGGATGCCGCACCTTGGTTCATGGGGCAGTTGAAGCGGAAGTGCCCTTGCTTGCCGCACCGGAAACAGTGGTCTTGCCTCTTGGCGCACTCTGTTACCCGATGTGCCCCGCTGCAGATAACACAA
Source organism: Tillandsia leiboldiana (assembly GCA_029204045.2). Classification (NCBI taxonomy): domain Eukaryota; kingdom Viridiplantae; phylum Streptophyta; class Magnoliopsida; order Poales; family Bromeliaceae; genus Tillandsia; species Tillandsia leiboldiana. Next base: position 32,895,373 of record CM055066.1, on the reverse strand, counting down.
GGCCTATCATCTGATCTCTGTCCTCCCGAAGGTGCGCCCTCGTGGTGATAGTGGCCCCGACGGAAGAAGGCATCACCCCGGTCTCCACTGGGGTGTCTCTGGCTGTAGTTCCCGGCGTCGATCCCGCTGCTGCTGCCGAAGGGACTACCCTTGGCACCGTCTGTTGGGCTGACGGTATCTCGGGTGCCACGGCCCGGGCAGGGGCAGCCCCCGTCTCAGCCTCCATCATCGGCTGTCCCGTCGCTGGTGCAGTTGGCCTCGTAGGAGGGCCCTGGGCGACTACCACCATCGCAGCGGGCTGCTGCTGCTGCAGGGTCAGTAGGCGCACGTGATCCGTAAGGGTCGCCACCTGCCCCGCCATCTCCCGTAACTGCTGCCTCAGGAGCTGGTTCTCCGCGGTCGCCGACGCCGCTGCGTCCGCCCCTGCATCCTCGGTGGTAGATCTAGTTCTGGCCATTATCTGAACACATGCACAAAACCAGTTACTTCAAGACTAAACTAAATTAACACCCCAAACGCTGGCACTGAAAAGGGATTCTACTAAATTCCCCTCCCCCACGAGCACTCGCGTTCTACTTGTCTACATAATGTTCACCTTATTATTCAGTAGCTAGAGTATTGCGCCCCGTGGATGTTGGGCCCCGACTATTGTGGTTAAAGTTGTAACCGCTCCGATACCATCTTAATCTATCACGCCCCGGGGGTTCAAACGCTCGGAAGAAGAGCCACCGATGCTCCCAGATCAGCATAATATATATATATTTTTTGAAAACAATTCCACCCCAGTGCGCACACAGACCCGCCGCATATACAAATTCACTCTGCAAACGGGCAGAGCCTCCTTTGTATTTGCACGGCGTCCTGACTACATCATGCATCTCATACAGGCTTTAACCACACTAGATCGAGGTACAGACACATTCAACATGCAAACCAAGCATTCCATCAACTCTCACACTTCGAAAGGGCCGACTATTTTAAAAGGATAAATAATCACAGAGTTTTGAAAGCGACGCCCATCCGACGCCGATGTTTTAGAAAGTCCGTTTCAAAGCCACATAAGTCCACAATTTCTCAAAAGTGGCACCCACCCGATGCCTGATTTTGTAAAACCATTTTTCTGAAATTACATAAATCCCACAAGGTTTTAAAAAACGGTGCCCACACAACACCCATGTTTTAAAACGATTTTCGCAAACGGTTTTCCTTGTTTTTGTTGTTCGTAGTTTAAAACGGCCAAGTAAGGAATTAGAAATGACATTCATTCAACAATTACGAACAAAGAGGCAACATCCACGTCGATCCCATGGGGGTATCGCAATCCACAACTAACTAACATGAATAATAAAAGAACAAGGAAAGAAAAGTCACTGTGTCTGATGTCGCTAAAGGTCAGAACAATGCTCTCACGGCCTCACCAGCGCCCTAGCACTCGCCCCTGGACGAACCTGTCACCAAGTGGGAAGTCAGTGACTATAAGGAAAAGTAAGAGCATAAAGGGCAATAAACAGCAAACCACTAACAACTGGAGCAACCCCCGCCTCAAAGTGCACTCAACAGTAAGTAACCCTGTGTAAAAACAAACCGGGCACCTTCCCCGGCAACCCCTTCGAGCACCTACCTCGGTAACCCAAGCCGAGCACCTGCCTCGGCCGCCGAGCACCTGTCCCGGCATCACCGCTCACACCCTCCACCACCGAGGGCCCCCATTACGTCACCGTCATGTGGGGTACACGGGTCAACGTACCACTTTTCCGGAAAAGCACACCCTTGCGGTGGCCAAACCGCCGGTGTGCGTGTAGCAGACACGAGCCTCATAATCGTATAATTAGATAAATAAATAACTGAATAGTGTAAGCAGGGTTAGCATCATAAACAGCAATCATTTGAAATACCACCTTTGCCCGAACATGCAATTTACATAATTAACACCCTTTCCCAACTGACCCTGAGAGAAAGTACCCACCTTGAAAGAAGACCGGCGATCGGTTCGTCCGCGTTTGCACGTCTGCCGAGCTTACGGCGTCCCGCACCCCTGAAGGGACAACAAAATGCTAAGACTAGGTGACTAACGCCGAACGTCGACTAAAACATCAAAAATGGAAGACCCAACGCGATCCCAGGACTCCACGCGGCGAAGTTCCCGGCACGGCACCGACCCATGCGGCGCGCACAAAGCCTACGGACAGCCCCGCGCGACCCCAAGGTGTCTGCGGCGACCCCGCGCGGCACCAGCCCGCGCAGCACCCCTGCCGCGCGTCATGCTGCCTGCAGGCAGCCCCGCGCGGCGCCCCTGCCGCACGGCGCGCTGCGTCCCTGCCGCGCGGCGCGCTACCTGCAGGCAGCCCGCGCGGCACCAGCCCGCGCGGCCCTGCCTGCGGGCGGCCCCGCGCGGCTCCCCTGCCGTGCGGCGCCCAAGCAGCGCGGCTCGCTGCCTGCGTGCAGCCCGCGCGGCACCAGTCCTTGCGGCCCTGCCTGCTGGCAGCCCCGAGCGGCGGCCAGCAGTTTTGCGGTGGCGGCGGCGATCCCCCAAACATGAACCGACCAACAACAAGACCCTCCAACAAAAATACCTAACCCTAAAAAATCAAGAACGGGGAAGGCCTCACCTTCGATCTGCCGGGGGAGAAGAAGAAGAAGTAGAAGAGGATCGTCCTACCGTTGCCCGATTGAATCCGCGAGCAAGAAAACCTCCGTCCCTCTCCCGGTCTCCAACGTCCGGATCGTCCCGCCGTCGTCTCGAAACGAGAGCGAAAAAGGGTTGGGTTCTCCGGTTTCCCCCTTTCTCACTCAGACTGCGCCCCTCAAAAACCCTAGCCGCCGAAAAATAAAACCAAGGAAAGAAAAACCCTAAAATCCCCGGTTTTAACAAACAAAACAACGGAACAAAACCGGCGGCTAAAAGTTACCTCGAGAAACGTGCCGGTCGTCCGCACGCATCCTGGAGCGCCCAAAAGAGATCCAAACTTCAAAATTAAATTCAGGGAGATCCTGGGGTCGGAATTCGAATCCGATTGCCCCACCGTTCCCCGTTTTGCGAGCTCTACCGCCTAAAAATCCCCGCGAGCCCCGACGGACTGTCCAGAAATAATCGAAGATTAGCACCCGCCGGACCACTACACGTAGGAAAGGAAAAGAATAACCAAAAAGAATAGCGGGTCTTACACAGCGACTGCTGTGGTTAAAGTTGTTTTTCTCTGATACCATCTTAATCTGTCACGCCCTGGGGTTTAAACACGCGGAAGAAACGTCACCGTTTAGCTCTCAAATTTGGCATATATTTGTTTTTTGAAATCAATCTTCCCCGGTGCGTGCCCAGACCCGCCGCATATACAAATTTACACTGCAAACGGGTAGAGTTTCCTTTGTATATGCACGGTGTCCCGACTACAATATCCATACAATCATACCTTTAACCACACTAGTACAACAGTCAAGCACATACAAGCCTTTTTTTTCCATAAGTAATAAAGAGGCTGATTAAATTTTGAAAGCATAAAACCGCAGGGTTTTGAAAACGGTGCCCACACGACACCCAGGTTTTACAAAGCCATTTCGAAATTCATAAATCCACAGGGTTTTGAAAACGGTGCCCACTCAACGCCAGTATTTTTCAAATTATTTTCGCAATGTTTTCTTTCCTTTTCTTTTTAGTTTGAAAACGGCCAACTATCGGATTGTAACTAAACATGCATCCACAGAGTACTGTGATAAATCCAACATCCAAGTCAACCTCACAAAAGTATCACACCCACATAGCTACTAACAGATAATGAAATGAGCAAAAGCAGACTAACCACAAACTGTAGCCTCGAAAGGCCAAAGGACCTCTCAATGCGGCCTCGCCGTCGCCCTACCTCTCACCTCTGACCGAACCTGTCACAGAGTGGGGAGTCAGCGACATAAGACACAAAGTATAAAAAGCAGGAAGGGCTATAACTAAAGCAAACTGTAAGAAAACCCAGAGCAACGGCCCTCGTCATGGTGCAATCGACAGTTAAACCCTCCCCCTGTACAATCCAAACCGGGCAACTGCCCCGGCAACCACACCGAGCACCTACCTCGGCCACCGCACCGAGCACCTGCCCTGGCGCCACACCGAGCACCTACCTTGGCCACCGCACCGAGCACCTGCCCCGGCGCCACACCGAGCACCTGCCTCGGCACCACCGCTCACACCCCCCACCTATGAGGGCCCCCATTACGTCACCAACACGTGGGGCACACGGGTCAACGTACCACTTTTCCGTAAAAGCACACCCTCGCGGTGGCCAAACCGCTGGGGTGCGTGTAGCAATCTCGAGCCTCGACCGAGCACCCACCTCGGCGAGCCAGACCGAGCACCTGCCTCGGCAATCCTCCATAACATGATGTGTCATCGAGCATCGCGACCCTTAGTCGCCATAAATATCATGATAATAAAAACATAAGCATGTACGGGGGTTAGCAATATTTTAACATCTCAAACCTTTGCTCTTACCAATTACCCTCGTTTCCCGACTCAAGAACTGTCGAGAGAGGAACCCACCTTTCTGTTGGGTTATATGTAATAATGGATCTAAATAGGGGAAAAAACACCTAGAGGGGGGTGAATAGGTGTAAACAATAAACACTCAAAAAATCATTGCGCAATAAAAACCCAATGCGGAAATATAAATGAACACGCAAGATTTTTACGTGGAAAACTCCAAACCGGAGTAAAAAACCACGGGACCGATAACACGGTGAAATCCACTAGAATTAAACACGTACAAGGTGATATACCGTACTCACAGACGACTCAACCTTTTCCATACGCTCCTAGTTGATCTTCTCCGCTCGCTCCGCAACGCGTCTCGAATCCATGATCTGCGTCCAACGCCGAATCCACGGCGTCCAACGTCGAGTCCACGACGTTTGACCGAATCCACGGTCTTCACCCAGTAGCACGCTTCGAATCCACGAACGTACCTCGCTCCGAATCCACGAGAGCGGTTGCACCTTGAATCCACAAGGCCACGCGAGTCCACGCGCCGATTTTGGGGTAAATCGTTGTTTTTGGGTGGTGATGATCCGCCGAATACTTAGATCAATGATAGATAGGAAATACCATCTAAGTATTCATTAGTTTGATTCAACTCAAGATGTGAGTATGAAAACCTAGAATCAAACTAATCAATATAGATGAAGAAACATAGAGTAATATCTAATGATTTCCTTTCTTCTCTATATGTGGATCTAGGGCCGTATATGATGATATTTGATTATGACGGCTCTATGTGGATTATCTGGATTGACCCTAGAAAAAGAATCATAGGGTCTATTTATAGGTTAGAAACCCTAGGAAGAAGATAAGGATCAAAACTGTCGTTTCTGGAAATTTTCACGACGGCGATCCGGATCGGATTAGCTGTGATCCGGATCGTCGTAACGAGTCAGGCAATTCCAGAGAAACAGGGTTCGGGATCCGGATTGTAATGCACGATCCGGATCGTTCATGAATTTCAGCAAATTCCCATGTTCGGGATCCGGATCGAAATGACTATGATCCGGATCGGATTTGCCAATGAACAAACACCCTTCGGGATCCGGATCAGACTGTCTGATCCGGATCCTGAACATGTCCCATGTCCAGTTCTTGATTTTTATGCGATAAAAAATTCTTCCAAGTGTGTGTCTCTCCACTACAAGAAGTATTCGGATCACCAAAAATATTTAGTTAAACTTACCTGATCCTTTTGAATTCTTCTTTCTTGAGATTGAGGTATATGATCCAAACTTCATTCATCTTCAATCTTCAAGACTTAACACTTTCACGAAATGCGCCAAAACAAAATCCGTAACAATCTCCCGCTTTGGCGGTTTCGTGACAAAACACAGATCCACTAAAGAAAATTCAAAAAAGATATTTTTGTTGCTATCACCATACAACAAAAATTTACAATGGAGATCCAATACAAGAGATAAACTCCTAAAACAGACTCTAGACTTAGACATCTGTACTCTCTGCAAAAAGAAATCATTCTTGACAAAAAGAGATCGTTAGATACCTCAAGAATATTTAGCATTCAAAACCTAACAGAGATAGAGTTTATGCTCACCATGACATTGAGTAATTCAGATATGTAATAAGATCACAATCAAACATTGACATATCTTCTAAGCAATAAGATTCCAAATGTCATAACTTTGCTTTGTTAGTAATCAAACAACTTGTTAGTAATAATACATGTCCAAATAGTTAGTCGAATAGTTAGTAGGGACATGCAACAAATCACAAGATAAAAACCGGAAGTTGTGATACTTACCTTTCACCAAAGTCAAAGTTTGTAATAAGTTCTCACCAAAAGTTCAAAGTTCTCACAGAGTTCACAGAGTTCACTCTAAACTCTAAACTCTCTGCCCCTTTTTGTCACAAACTAAGCCAAAAATTCAAATTTTAAGGAGAGTTAAAAAGTTCAAAATCAAGAAAAACCTGAGAACTAAAACTAAAGCAAAGTAAAAGCAGAACATTAAAACCTAAAAACTGAAATCCTGTGAGCAACAACTCAAGAACACGAAAGAATTGTTAATTTTCAAAGATTAGAAAAATTGTACCCAAACAATCATTATCGTGTAGAGAGACTAGGAATAAAATTAGTTTTGCAAAAGGAAATTTAAAAATAGATCAATTGCATGATTTTCGAAAATTCCCATTATATGCCCTAAAACCGAATTTTCAGAAATCGAAGCCCAAAAATTCGTTAATCAAGAGAATACCTAGCATATAATCAAAACTAATCTACCCAGAGTTCTTATTTCAAAAGAGATTTGACCAAAAACCATTTACAAATGAAAAAGTTCCATGATTTCTACTCACGTTTTGAGTAAACAAGGAAAAATAGTGAAAAATCGAGATTTTGATCAATAAAACTTACTTGGAATCGAAGAACTCGAGTTTGAAAGGCTCCAAAAAAGATGAAATTTAGAGAGAGAAACTCTGGAGTCTTAAGAACAAAAGATTGGAATAAAAGAAATCAAAATCCCTCTTGTTCTAATAAAACCCTAGCCGTGATCCGGATCGGATCGAGATTTCGATCCGGATCGGCTACCCGCAGGAAACACCTGCGTTCGGGATCCGGATCATTCATGTCCGATCCGGATCGGCTCCAACTTTTTCTTCAGAATAATTTAGAAAAATTCAATAAAATTCGGAAAAAGTATGTAAGCATTTTAGCACATCAACTTTAAACAAAAGTCATCGTTTCATGTCAAGAGAAATAAATTATGTTAAATCTATCAATAACATTCAAATAATGACATGAAAATTTACAGAAATTAAAACCTTTAAAGTTGATCAAGTTCAAACACATCCATCATGATCTTATGAGTACGGCGTTTATCAAATCATTAAAATGATAAAGAAAATGAATTACCAAGATCAATAGATGTTTGAAATCCCAAATAAATTATATAATGTATTTAGTCAATCTGTTGAAGAGAGTGGTTCTTTGAGCATCTTTCATTTAAAAATCCCACCTTATACCAACCTTGAAATTTGACGGAGTCAAGTATTTCAATCATGCATTTTATTTAATCAAAAATTACAAACCCATGCTTGGTATACATGTGGTAGCTGCACACAGTACTCGGACGACCGAGGTGGTAGCTCTTTCCTCCATGTGGTGGTAGTTTTCACACTCCTCATTGGGATGTAACTCTTTCCACATCTTTTGAGCATTTTACATTTCTTTGACTCCCCCTCAATTGGCTATCAATTAATTTAAGATATAAAGTATTCAACCAAGGATTGATCTCGAATTCATACTCAACCAAATAGTCAAATAAGATAAAAACAATACCAAGAGATCATTGAGAGAGAAATTGACTTTGATCAATTAAAAAATAATTTAATTTAAATCAATGATCAATGCATCAACTGAATTATTATGATATCCAAAGCATAATAAATTTCTAATTATATGAAAGGATGCAAGTAAAGTCAATAATACACATGCTCAATTAATGTACTATGTATAAACATAGATAAAGAACAAAAACACAAAAACAAAACCTAACCTAAGCAAAAGTTTCAAAAAGAAGGTTATTTCAAGGAAAGCATTCCAATTGCTTTACGCAAATGAATAAAACGTTTTTGATCCAAAGGTTTTGTTAAAATGTCAGCTAATTGATCTTCAGTTGAAATATATGACAGTTGAAGAGTATTTGATTCAACTAGCTCTCTAAGAAAATGATATCTAAGTTCAATGTGTTTTGTTCTAGAGTGCAACACAGGGTTTTTGGAAATGTTTATAGCACTAGTGTAGTCACAAAGAATTGTTACCGAAGTTGCTGAAATACGGAAGTCGCTCAACACACTTTTCATCCAAATGAGTTGGGTTGAACAACTACCCGCTGAGATATATTCCGCTTCGGCAGTCGAGAGTGCAATGCAGTTTTGCTTTTTACTGTGCCATGCAACAAGGCAGTGGCCTAAATAAAAACACGCACCACTCGTAATTTTCCGATCATCCACAGATCCTGCCCAATCGGCATCTGAGTATCCAATAATATCTAGACTTGTTCCCATAGGATACCAAATTCTGAAATTTATGGTTCCTTTAATGTATCGGATGATCCGTTTCACCGCTTTCAGGTGAACCTCCTTTGGTGCAGATTGATATCTCGCGCAGATCCCAACACCAAAAGATATATCCGGGCGACTAGCCGTGAGGTAAAGTAGACTTCCAATCATACTCCGATAAAGTTTCTCGTCTACATTCTCACTAAAAGATTCACTTCCTAATCCTTTTGTGACACCCCCGGAATTTGGATTAGTCCTATATATAAATGATATAATAGGACTAAATCTCTTAACCTGGCTATAGCATTTTGGATGGTAGCAAGATCCAAGAGGAACATGAGAGTTAAGCGTGCTAGAGCTAGAGTAGTTCTAGGATGGGTGACCCCCTGGGAAGTGGGGCGTCACAGTTGGTATCAGAGACATTCACCAGCCGGAAATGTGAGATGAATCTCGGCTGAGCCAGGGTTATATAGCGGGTAGAGCGAGGCTCCCCGGCTAATGACCGTTGTGGGTGGAGTGCAGCTCCCCACAAGGTCGGCTAAGGCTAGCGAGACGAGTCTCACATCGCCTGGTGCTTGTGAGTGTGCTTGAGCCTGACGTGGACGTCAGGGCTTAAAGGGGGGAAGAATGTGACACCCCCGGAATTTGGATTAGTCCTATATATAAATGATATAATAGGACTAAATCTCTTAACCCGGCTATAGCATTTTGGATGGTAGCAAGATCCAAGAGGAACATGAGAGTTAAGCGTGCTAGAGCTAGAGTAGTTCTAGGATGGGTGACCCCCTGGGAAGTGGGGAGTTGGGGCCTTGGATATTGCCTGCAGACTTGCTGGTCTTGCAGCAGCTCCATGATTTTGACTTGGTGTTGGGGATGGATTGGCTATCACGGTACTCCGCCACTATCGACTGCAGAGAGAGGACAGTGACTCTTCGCGAGCCAGGACAGGAGGAGTTCATCTTCAGAGGCTGCCAGAGCACGCTTTTCGCAGCGACCATTTCCTCGGCGAGGGCTAGGAGGATGTTGAGCAGAGGTTGTACTGCCTTTTTGGCCACGGTTGTGGAGGTGCCTACGGCGGCACTAGGACTCGAGGATATCCCTATTGTCCGAGAGTTCCCAGATGTGTTTCCCCCAGAGCTGACGGCGATGCCGCCGGAGAGGGAGATTGAGTTCGTGATTGATGTGGTCCCTGGGACTGCACCAATCTCAAAGGCACCCTATAGGATGGCGCCAGCCGAGTTAAGGGAGTTGAAAGCCCAGCTTCAGGATCTTTTGGATAGGGGCTTCATCCGACCCAGTGTTTCTCCGTGGGGAGCGCCTGTGTTGTTTGTTAAGAAGAAGGATGGGTCACTCCGATTGTGCGTGGATTATAGGGATTTGAACAAAGTGACCATCCGGAACAAGTATCCCCTCCCCCGGATAGATGATTTGTTTGATCAGTTACAGGGAGCATCTGTGTTCTCGAAGATTGATCTGCAGTCCGGTTACCACCAGCTTAGGGTGAGGGCCGAGGACATCTCCAAGACGGCTTTCAGATCGCGGTACGGGCATTATGAGTTTACTGTGATGCCTTTTGGGTTGACTAATGCCCCTGCCGCATTCATGGACTTGATGAACAGGATTTTTCAGCCGTTTTTGGATCGGTTTGTGGTGGTGTTCATCGATGATATTCTGATCTACTCCCGGAGTGATCTGGAGCACGAGGAGCACTTGAGGACCGTGCTACAGCTTCTGCGAGAGAAAAAGTTGTATGCTAAGTTCAAAAAGTGCGAGTTTTGGCTCCGGGAGGTTGCCTTTCTGGGTCATGTGGTTTCAGCTGCTGGAGTGGCGGTGGATCCGGCCAAGGTGGATGCTATTAGAGATTGGCCGAGGCCGACGACTATCACCGAGGTGCGGGGCTGATGCGATCTGGGTTATTGTGGACAGACTCACCAAGTCGGCGCACTTCTTACCGGTTCAGATGACCTGGTCACTGGAGCGTTTGGCACAGTTGGTATCAGAGCCATTCACCAGCCGGAAATGTGAGATGAGTCTCGGCTGAGCCAGGGTTATATAGCGGGTAGAGCGAGGCTCCCCGGCTAATGACCATTGTGAGTGGAGTGTAGCTCCTCACAAGGTCGGCTAAGGCTAGCGAGACGAGTCTCACATCGCCTGGTGCTTGTGAATGTGCTTGAGCCTGACGTGGACGTCAGGGCTTAAAGGGGGGAAGAATGTGACACCCCCGGAATTTGGATTAGTCCTCTATATAAATGATATAATAGGACTAAATCTCTAACCCGGCTATAGCATTTTCGATGGTAGCAAAATCCAAGAGGAACATGGCTGGGGGGAGGTGCTTGGCGCTAGGTGATGGAGGACAGATCGGCAGGCAGGGGCATTTTCGTTTTGCTTTCCTGGGTGGTGGATATCCTTGTGGATGGTTAATGCAAAGCTTACCCAAGGGAATTCTACCCTTTGTGATTTATAACTTGCATATTTTGATTGTATCATATGGGATTGAGGGGTGAGCTTAGAAAGGATAAGTGTATAGGGAATTGCATGGATTAATGGTGTTTTGTCTTATGACGGTTGCAATGATGGACTTCTGAGATGTTGGGGATCGGGCGGACCCCGATGGCTGTATCAGTGTCTATATCAGAGTAGCGCAGCGGTAGCGTGGTTTTGTTGTCTGCGGAGGATCGTATCTGTTGCCTCAGCGTGAGCAGAGACAGAGGTCGTGCTCCCTTGTGATTGATGGGATATTTTCTGATGGACTAAGCGACAACCGCTTGCATCGTGTGGATGAGCTTGTGCCGCCTGGTTGGAGGGCGCCACGGCAGTGGATCGGGTTGTTGCAGGTGTGATTTCATCACAGCAGTCGGAGTTAGTGCACCTCGCTTTCCGGCATGGACTAAAGGCAGAGTTATTACCACGTGCACTAGAGGTACAGAACATCATCGGTGTTATGCACGTGAAGGAGGCTTGTGGGTTTTGTTCAGTGTCGTTGTGACCTTGAGTTATACCAGCAAACCTCTTGATATGGGTGGCTGTTCGATGTTTTGACCCAGTGCTTGGGATTGGTTGGCACGGCACCACTGGATGGTTAAGTGCAGAGAGGGTGCTGATTGTGACTTTTGCGAGGCAGATGAAGGAGGCTTGTTATGGGGAGATTGTTCGAGCACACAGGGTTTAGCGACTGTGTGAGAGGAGCTTATGGTGGCGCCGGGACCAAAGGATATTTCTATTGCTGCGAAATCCCGGGTGTGAGTCCACTCGAGTTGATGATTATGCCGCCTGTTAGGGATTTTGATTGCGGTTGACGTGGTTCTGGAAACCGCGCCAACCTCAATAGCACCACTTAGATTATCGGTAAGAGCTGGGAGATTTGATCGCACCGGTGCAGGGATCTGTTGGATCGAGGGTCTGTTTGACCTAGTGCCACGTCGTTGATACACGACGGTGAGAGCCCTTTGGGATTGGAGCCCAGGCAGGTCCAGGTATTATTTAGAACCTTTTGAAGGAGCTATATTCCGGCAGTTATTGTTTGATGCCTGCGCCAATTTAGAATTTCAACTGAGGGCTTTGTCTAGATGGTGTTCTGGACGGTAGGGGCATTACGAGTACAGTGAAGCCAATGGATGGACTAATGCCCTGTTGCCTCTAGATTGAGGAATTCTGTGTTTCAGTTGGCCTTGAACGGTTTGATAGCGGCATCCTCCAGGAATATTTTGGTTTTACCCCCTCCCTGAGTGTTTAGAGCTTGTGCAGCATTTGTATTTGGTGTGACAAGATCTGTGGGGAAGAAGCTTTTTGCCATGTCGTTGTGGTGCAAGTTTTAGCTTCGAGAGCATATCTTCCTAGATTACTTCTTCTAGCCGAAGGGGCGGCGGTGGAAATTCGGCCAAAGTGGATGCTATTTAAGACTGGCCGAGATCGACGGTCATTGTTGGGGTGAGGAGTTTTTGGACCGGATAGTGCCAGCAGAGCTTGATGACCGCGTGATGAGATTGGTACCAGCGCCGATTCTAACCTAGTCAGTGGTGGGAGATGGATTTGTGAGTTATAGTGATACCTCCCGTAGTGGCTGTAGAGCCACCATTGGATTTTGTGAGCATCCAGTATCACCCCGACAGAGCCACTGTGGTGGCGGATGCCTGGAGCAGAAGAGCTATTTGGAGTCGAGTTTGACGGTTCCATAGCTGGCACTGTGTGGGGCCATCCTTGTGTGCAGGGTTTGAGTTGAGTCCCTGAGGATCCCTTTTGATGAGAGGCTGCGGCAGAGCAATCCACTTAGGTGGTTAAGTGTTGAGGGCGACCGAGTGTGAACCCCTGCTTGTTTGGGCCCCTTTTCTGTGCAGGTGTTTGTGTGGATGTGATTCGGGTCGCTTTGGTTGAGCTGGCTCTTGGGAGTGATTTTAGAGCGTGTTACTCAGGCTGTTTGTTCCTTTCCCCCCCGCCTTTTGTTGGAGTTTTTGAGGTTTTTCTGCGTCTTAGCTCTGGAGTGTCATGTTTTGGACCCCTCGCCCGTGTTTGACTCGTTCCTTTTGGGGTCTGTGAGAGTTTGGAGTACGAGGGACGCCGTTGCGAATTCCGACTCATGAGGTGAGGGAATTGCGCAATCGGGCTATGCCGTACTGGTTGTTGCTGTTGTTGTTGCTGAGGAGTAATCACGGGGAGTGATTGGTGACTTGGGAGCTGGAGACGGCGGTGTTGAGTATTGACCCCTGGTTTCTGGGACTCCTTGGGAGTTGCCTTAGTTTCGAGGACGAAACTTTCTTCTAGTGGGGGAGGATGTGGTGACCCGGATCTTTGCAGGGCTTCTCTAGTGTGACCAGCAGCTTCTGGAAGCCTACGTGGCATGTCGGCGGTGTTCGCGCGCCAGTTTGGACACAAGAGATGGACTCGAGGCTTAAAATGGATCTCGTAGGTAATCGGGGGACCCCATCGGATGTTTAGAAGAGTTTACGCGCGGAGTGGATATCGAATTTAGGCTCGGCGCGGAATTCGGATTAAAAATACCTTTCCGGGAGCCTCCGGCAAATTATAGGATTGGAATTTGGCAAAATGGACGCCGGATTTGGAATCAGCGCGCGAAAACGGTCAAGATGGGCTATTTACTTGTATTTTTCGGAGCTTGCTACAGTAATTTTACTGTTCATCGCTGGAACAGTGTTTCCGGCGATCGCCGGCGGCGGCGGGCAGCGGCGGAAGGCGGCGGAAGGCGCTCGGGCAGGCGGCGCGCGGCCGCGGGCAGGCGCACAGGGGCGCGGGCAGGCGCACGGGGGCGCGGTCAGGTGCGCGGTCCACGCGGCCGTCGTGCACCCGAGGAGGGGACACGTGGCAGGTTACCACTGGTCGGTGTTGTGGTCTGGGTTCACGGTGCAGGCCGGTGGTGCACGGTAGACCGGGTGGACACGTGGCGTGAGGTGGTTGGTCCGGTGTTGTGCTCCCGGTCCACGCAACCGGTGGAGTGGGTGACCGGGGCAGGTGGCCGTACGGCGGGGCAGGTGGCCGTACGGCCCGGGTCAGCCGCGACGTGCGCGGTCCACGGCGCGACGTGCGTGGTGCACGGGTTGCCGGGCCACGTGTCGCGTCGCCATTCGCGGGCGCAGGTGCACCGGGTGCAGTGGGGGCCCGGGGGAGTAGTGGACTGGACTGTGTGGTGGACCGGGCCGCACTGTGCGCGCCCGAAAGTTGTGGGCCGGGCCGCACTGTGCGTGCCCGAAAAGTTTCGGGCGCCCGGAAATTGGGACACAATGGGAATTTTTTCCAATTGTTTCCTCAGCCTATAAATAGGCAGCCCGAGCCCTCTTCTTTGGCTCTTTTCTCTCAGCCCACGCACCATCTGCCCGAGCACCTTGAAGAAGACTTGTTCAACTCTTAATTCTTGATCTTCCTGCCAAGTTCTACGATTTTAGGAGCACGCATCCCGAGGTTCTGGATTTTACGGCGCGGCGCGACGTTGCATTCCTGGGTTCTTCTTCGGCGCAGCGATAGTGTTTTAGCTCCCCTGGGCTACCCCGAGATCATTTTGCAGTGATTCTTGCGCCGACAGACTCCTAAGAGGTAGGGCTTCATCTTTCGTATTGATCGCGCTTTCCTGTTGCGAGTTTTTGGCACGGATCCCGAGGCAACACTGTGACGCCCCACTTCCCAGGGGGTCACCCATCCTAGAACTACTCTAGCTCTAGCACGCTTAACTCTCATGTTCCTCTTGGATCTTGCTACCATCCAAAATGCTATAGCCGGGTTAAGAGATTTAGTCCTATTATATCATTTATATATAGGACTAATCCAAATTCCGGGGGTGTCACACCTTTATTGCTAGTTCCCATTGGAGTTGGAAAATCTTTACAATTTTCTAGATCAAACTTTTTGACCAACTCCAAAGCATACTTGGATTGACACAAATGGATGCCTTCGTCACACTGTTTCACTTGCAATCCAAGGAAATAAGTCAATTCGCCCATCATTGACATCTCAAATTCGCTTTCTATGGTTTCAGCGAATTTAGAAGCATCATTATCTCTTGTCGCACCAAATACAATGTCATCGACATAGATTTGTGCTACAATGAAGTTATTTTGATAATGCTTCACAAAGAGAGTTCTGTCAGCTCCCCCTCGAGTATAGCCCTTATCCAATAGGTGCTTTGTCAACCTTTCGTACCATGCTCGCGGTGCTTGTTTTAAACCGTATAGAGCCTTTTTCAAACGAAAAACATGGTTAGGTAGTTTACAGTCTACAAAACCTTTCGGTTGAGCCACATAAACTTCCTCATTTAAAAACCCATTTAAAAACGCGCTCTTAACGTCCATTTGAAACAATTTTATTTTAAAATGACAAGCTATCGCGAATAATATACGAATGGACTCGAGTCTAGCTACTGGGGCGAAAGTTTCATCAAAGTCTATACCTTCTACTTGAGAGTAGCCTTGAGCAATTAAACGTGCTTTGTTCCTGATGATGGTACCATCTTCATTTTTCTTATTCTTGAAAATCCATTTGGTACCTATCACATTGTGTTGCTTTGGAGGTTTTGTTAATTCCCAGACTTTGTTTCGCTCAAACTGATGGACCTCTTCCTGCATTGCTTTAATCCAGTAGTCATCCTGAAGAGCTTCATCGATGTTCTATGGTTCGATCAAGGAAACGTAGCAAGCGAATCCACAAACCAACTGTCTCCGAGTTTTGACTCCTTCTTGTGGGTCTCCAATGATGTTTGATTCAGGATGATCCTTGGAGATGCGTAACGTTTGTTGTAACGGAGTACTCGGAGGTACATGAGATGATTCCTGCACATCAAATAAACTTGAAGAACCGTTAGATGCATCATTAATATTGAAAGTATTATCATGAGAAGATGCACTTACAGGAGTATCATCATCAAGAGAGATATCGAGGGTAGATTTTTCAGATGCAAAGTGAAAAGCTTCATCTACTTTAACATTTATAGATTCTACAATCGTTTTAGATTCCATGTTAAATACCCGATATGCTCTGCTATTTGTAGAATAACCCAAAAAGATCCCTTCGTCACTTCGAGAATCGAACTTACCAAGATTTTCGCGATCACGCAAAATAAAACATCGACTCCCAAAGATATGAAAGTATTTGATATCCGGTTTTCTACTAAACCACAGCTCATATGGTGTATTTGAAGTTCCTGGGCGCAAATACACACGATTAGTGACATAGACAGCGGTGTTCACAGCTTCAGCCCAAAAATGTAGCGGTAAATTCCGGCTATGAAGCATCACACGCGCCATCTCTTGAACAACCCTGTTTTTGCGCTCAACAACACCATTCTGCTGAGGTGTATAGGGTGCCGAGAATTCATGTTTTATGCCGTTGGAAGTGCAAAAATCAATGAATTTGGAATTAATGAATTCTCCACCTCTATCACTTCTAACACGAATGATCTTTTCATTCTTTTCAATCATAATACGATGGCAAATGTCATGAAAAGAATCAAACGTATCAGCTTTCTCTTTTAAAAATGCTACCCATGAAAACCTAGAGAAATCATCAACCAATAAGAAAATATACCATTTACCTCCCAAAGATGGTTGACGGGTCGGCCCCATTAAATCCATGTGCAGTAATTCCAAGGGCCGTTTGGTACCAACGTGGTTCAGGTTCTTGTGTGCAGCCCTTGATTGTTTTCCCTTAAGACAACCTCCGCACACAATGTTGTTTTTAAATAGAAGTTTAGGAACCCACTTAACCACGTCTTTATTTGAAATCTTTGCTAGTTCTTTAAAATTTATGTGACCTAGTCTTTCATGCCAAAGTGTTTCATTATCCAAAGAAACTAGGTTACATTTTTCTAAAATTTTATTAGGAACAACATAGCAATTGTTTTCAGATCTAACCCCTTTTAAAAAGAAGACATTGTCCTTATCAGTTACAACACATTCAACAGATGAAAAGTTAACTGAAAAACCATTGTCGCAAAGTTGACTTATGCTAATGAGGTTAGTCTTAAGGCCATCAACAAATAACACGTTTTTCAAAATCGGGCCATCTGGAATAGGTACTGTTCCTTTTCCAACAATTTTGGAAGATCGACCGTCTCCGAAAACAACGAGTCCTTCGGAGATTTTCTCAAAGTTTTGAAAACTATTTTTGTCACCGGTCATGTGACGGGAACAACCGCTATCCAGATACCAAGACGAATTATCATAAGCGTGCAAGGAAACATTAGTAACAAGACAAGGGAAGATTTCACCTTTGCGCACCCAAAACCTTTTGGAATACGTCGGTAATGGTCGTGAGGTTATTCTCCTAGGTGAAGGCGTCTTGTTAGATCGATTGCTTCTCCTTGATGATGTCGTCTTGTGCGGTGAACTACCAAGTCTCTTTTCCTTTGTATGATTTGCATTTGATTTCTGAGGAATCACCTTTTTGGTAGTCGTTGCAAAAAATGTCTGAGTTGAGCGTTTGGCTCCTGTCTTGCAATATCTCCTTATGTGCCCTGAAATACCACAACGAAAACATACCTTTGCGCTTGACGATCCCGAAGAGAAAGAACTAGGCTTGTTGTCGTTGTTTGTCGTGAATTCCGGTGTCGGAGGAGGAGATACCGACTGAGGCACAAAAACTGTCCCACTCGAACTTGGACTGTTTCCAGTTTGAGTGTACCCGAGGCCGAACCGATTTGTTTGACCAAGACCAAGAAGCTTATCCAACTTACTCCTTCCAGAAGAAAATCTCTTTAAGTCATCCTTTAGTTGGAGAATGGTCTTTGTCATTTCCAGTTTATCTTGTTGGGCCTCGATGTAGAGCTTTGAGAAGTGATCCGCTTTATCCACCAGTTTTGTATGTTCCTTCTCAAAAAGCTCATTGGACTCTTGAAGGGAAACATTTGCTTTTAACAGATTATCCCTTTCCACTTCAAGATCGATCGAGAGAGAAGTTACCCTTTTTACTTCTACTTCGAGATCCTGTAATCTCCCTCTCAACCCCTTGTTTTGTTTAGCCAGTTTCTTTGAATCCCATAAAAGTCTGTGGTAGGCTAAAACAAAATCTTCACCTTCAGAGTTACTTGATTCATCATCCGTTGCAGTTTTTTCAACCCGGGAGGAGTTGGACAATGAATCTGAAGTACTTGCCATTAAGCACATGAAGGGTGAAGATGTGGACGCGTGGAATGCCGTTGCGCTTTCTTCTTCATCACTTGAGGATGACTCATTTGACGTTGAGTTGTCATCCCAGGTGACGACTTGCATCGCTTTCTTCTTCGACGGATTCTTAGTTGGACATTCCGTTGAGATATGGCCGTATCCTCGGCACTTGAAGCATTGGACTTGTCCTTCTGTGCTTTTCTTATCCTTAGAAAAGTTATCTTGCTTTCTTGACTTGTAACTTGAAATACCCTTGCCTTTCTTCGACTTTCCGAAGGATGGAGTTTTACTTGAATTACCCCTTCGAAAGTTGCAGCGAAACTTCCTTGTCAAGAGAGCGAGCTGCTTCTCAAATTCCTCCATAGATAGGTTCTCGTCATCGTCTGAGGAGGATGAATCCGTGTCTTCTTCCTTTGTTGTTTTCAAAGCATAACCTGAAGACTTAGAAGAGGATGCCTTTCCCGAAGAATAGTTAGTAGTAAATGTCATTTCATAAGTTTGTAATGAACCAACAAGTTCTTCTACACGCATTTCATCCGGGTGTTTAATAGTTTCAATGGCTGTAACCTTTGGGCGAAATCGTTCAGGAAGAGTTCTTAAGATCTTTCTTACAACCTTAAATTCTGGAATCTTCTCTCCCAGGTTAGCACATGAGTTTACGATGTCTTGCAATCGTGTATAGTAGTCCGTGAAAGATTCATTTTCTGCCATGAAAATTGAGTCAAATCTGCTCGTAAGCATTTGCAGCTTTTGAATCTTCACGAGGTTAGTTCCCTCATGTGTAACCTGAAGAACATCCCAGATTTCTTTCGCAGTCTCACATGCCGAGATGCGAGAGAATTCAGTTTGGGATAAGGCATTAAAAATAGCATTAATTCCCTTGCCATTGTAAGAAGATGAATCTAACTCTTCCTTGGTCCATTTCGACCTAGGTTTTAAGGTGCGAACATCACCATTAAATTCAGTTGGATTAGACCATCCTAATTCAATCGATTGCCACACCCGTTCGTCGATGGAAATTAAAAAGGCTTTCATCCGTACTTTCCAGTACGCATAATTTGTTCCATCAAAGAATGGGGGTCTGTTGATGTTTCCACCTTCAACCATTGTTTACAACCCTATTCCCGCTCTGATACCACTTGTTGGGTTATATGTAATAATGGATCTAAATAGGGGAAAAAACACCTAGAGGGGGGTGAATAGGTGTAAACAATAAACACTCAAAAAATCATTGCGCAATAAAAACCCAATGCGGAAATATAAATGAACACGCAAGATTTTTACGTGGAAAACTCCAAACCGGAGTAAAAAACCACGGGACCGATAACATGGTGAAATCCACTAGAATTAAACACGTACAAGGTGATATACCGTACTCACAGACGACTCAACCTTTTCCATACGCTCCTAGTTGAGCTTCTCCGCTCGCTCCGCAACGCGTCTCGAATCCACGATCTGCGTCCAACGCCGAATCCACGGCATCCAACGTCGAGTCCACGACGTCTGACCGAATCCACGGTCTTCACCCAGTAGCACGCTTCGAATCCACGAACGTACCTCGCTCCGAATCCACGAGAGCGGTTGCACCTTGAATCCACAAGGCCACGCGAGTCCAGGCGCCGATTTTGGGGTAAATCATTGTTTTTGGGTGGTGATAATCCGCCGAATACTTAGATCAAAGATAGATAGGAAATACCATCTAAGTATTCATTAGTTTGATTCAACTCAAGATGTGAGTATGAAAACCTAGAATCAAACTAATCAATATAGATGAAGAAACATAGAGTAATATCTAATGATTTCCTTTCTTCTCTATATGTGGATCTAGGACCGTATATGATGATATTTGATTATGACGGCTCTATGTGGATTATCTGGATTGACCCTAGAAAAAGAATCATAGGGTCTATTTATAGGTTAGAAACCCTAGGAAGAAGATAAGGATCAAAACTGTCGTTTTTGGAAATTTTCACGACGGCGATCCGGATCGGATTAGCTGTGATCCGGATCGTCGTAACGAGTCAGGCAATTCCAGAGAAACAGGGTTCGGGATCCGGATTCTAATGCACGATCCGGATCGTTCATGAATTTCAGCAAATTCCCATGTTCGGGATCCGGATCGAAATGACTATGATCCGGATCGGATTTGCCAATGAACAAACACCCTTCGGGATCCGGATCGGACTGTCTGATCCGGATCCTGAACATGTCCCATGTCTAGTTCTTGATTTTTATGCGATAAAAAATTCTTCCAAGTGTTTCTCCACTACAAGAAGTATTCGGATCACCAAAAATATTTAGTTAAACTTACCTGATCCTTTTGAATTCTTCTTTCTTGAGATTGAGGTATATGATCCTAACTTCATTCATCTTCAATCTTCAAGACTTAACACTTTCACGAAATGCGCCAAAACAAAATCCGTAACACTTTCGACGTCCGACTGGTCACACCGATCACCGTCCTCATCGCTAGCATGCTCCAAACAACCCTACTGTTGTTCGGAGAGGGCGAACTGCCCGTCCAGTCTCCCACCGCGACGTTCATTAATCCGGAGGTCCACATCACCCCCACTACCCCTTACAAGATAAACATAACAATAACGGAAACATGCACAAAGAGGTTTTAAGGGGTACCCAGCTCGAAGCAAGTCGAACGAAACACCTGGAACGCCCCTCGCCCTCGAACGACAATCGGACCTAAAAGAAAGTCCCCAGAAAGTACAGATCAGTAATAATCCAATTTTCTTCAAACCAAAACGTGTATAATCTGACACCGCTTATGACTCGACCATTTTGCCGATTCACGGGTCGAAAAGCAAGGATCTGTTCAATGGGAGTCAACTGATTCCGAACGAAAGGTTCGGAGATCAAGTGAACGCTGACCCCAACAGCCTTCCATGCTACAATTACCTTTGGACCCCCGGACTTTGCCAAATTGCATAAAAGCATGCCATTGCACGCCTTTTTCACTTACATTTTATTTAGGAATGCTTTCAAACAGAACCAAGGCCGCCAATAGGTGGGCCTCGACGCACTGAACACCGTGCTCACCATTTGAGAGCAACGCGGAACCCGAGGACAACTTCAGGTGTCACGCCCCGGGGTCAAAACTGCGACCCGGGCTTGCCAACAAATCCGCCACCTATGCCAAACTCCGCATAGGTGAAGCGTCCTACCTGCAAGAAAAGTACTACAGCTAACAGATATCAGACCTAAAAAAAAAAAAAAAAAAAATCTGCTGTAAAAGTGAAATCAACCACTGTACAACTGGAAATAAATATACAATGTCCATCTCCCAAATGCGATCATATACAAAGTCCTCTAATACTGTCACGCCCCGAGTCCGCCAATTTGTACGGTTCGGGCACGCCAACAGACCCGCCAATCGGGTAAGACCTTTTTCTACCCGAAAGGAACGGTAACATCCATAATAACACAATCAGTGTATGCGGAAGCTCAATATCAGAGTACTAAAAATCACTATAAATTTGAAACTTTCATTCAGTAACAAACAGTTAAAACATAAATGAAAGCATCTAGGAGTGAACCGAAAAATTAAATTTATTACACTTTACATTTCTGAAACTTGCAAATAAAATTATTACAATTTCTTTTACATAATTCCTCACCATACAAGGTTCACTCAAAAATATATAAATGGTACGTCTGCTAGACCCTCTAGGTCTCTATGCTGCTGGGCCCTTGCCCCTGTCGTATGCCTCGCCGTATGCATCTGAGCCGTCTCGTCCGCTGTATCCATACCCGAACCTGTGGGGGGGGTCACCCAAGGGGTGTGAGAACTCCGACAGAGTTCCCAGTGGGTTCAACCACCGAGAAAGAATGTTCTACACCACTTGGTCCAATGGAAGCTGTTGGGTTATATGTAATACGGATCTAAATAGGGGAAAAAACACCTAGAGGGGGGTGAATAGGTGTAAACGTATAAACACTCAAAAAATCATTGCGATAAAACCCAATGCGGAAATAAAAATAATACGCAAGATTTTTACGTGGAAAACTCCATCACCGGAGTAAAAAACCACGGGACCGATAACACGGCAGAAATCCACTAGAATTAAAACACGTACAAGGTGATTTACCGTACACACTTACGACTCAACCTTTTCCATACGCTCCTAGAGGATCTTCTCCGCTCGCTCCGCGACGCTTCTCGAATCCACGATCTGCGCCCAACGCCGAATCCACGACGTCCAACGTCGAATCCACGACGTCCGACCGAATCCACGATCTTCACCTAATAGCACCCTTCGAATCCACGAACGTGCCTCGCTCCGAATCCACGAGAGCGATTGAACCTTGAATCCACAAGGACACGCGAATCCACGCGCCGATTTTTGGGGTAAATCGTTGTTTTGGGTGGTGATGATCCGCCGAATACTTAGATCAAAGATAGATCGGAAATACCATCTAAGTATTCATTAGTTTGATTCAACTCAAGATGTGAGTATGAAAACCTAGAATCAAACTAATCAATATAGATGAAGAAACATAGAGTATTCTCTAATGATTTCCTTTCTTCTCTATATGTGGATCTATAGCCGTATAAAATGGTATATGAAAATGACGGCTAAAGACTATGTGGATTCACCCTAGAAAAAGAGTCATAGGGTGTATTTATAGGTTAGAAACCCTAGGAAGGAGATAAGAATCAAAAACCTAACATTTCTGGAAATTTTACGGACGGCGATCCGGATCGGACTAGCTAGGATCCAGATCGTCGTAACGAGACAGCCAGTTCCAGAAAAACGAAGGTTCGGGATCCGGATCGAAGTGCATGATCCGGATCGTTCATACAGTTTACCAAACATCAACGTTCGGGATCCGGATTGCGAAGCATGATCCGGATCGTTCAAGGAAAATGGTAAACTCACTGTTCGGGATCCGGATCAAGAGACTACGATCCGGATTGAACTGGTGTATGAACGAACCACCTTCGGGATCCGGATCGAACAACCTGATCCGGATCCTGAACATGTCCCAAGTCCAGTTTTTGATTTTTATGCAATGAAAGATTCTTCCAAGTGTTTCTACACTACAAGAAGTATTCGGATCACACAAAATCTTTAGTTAAACGTACCTGATCCTTTTGAATTCTTCTTTCTTGAGATTGAGTTAAATGATCCAACTTTCTTCACCTTCAATCTTCAAGACTTGAGACTTTCACGAAACTACGCCAACTCAAATTCCGTAACAATCTCCCCCTTTGGCGGTTTCGTGACAAAACATAGATCCACTAAAGAAAATTCAAAAAGATATTTTTGTTGCTATCACCATACAACAAAAATTTACAATGGAGATCCAAAAAATTTAAAAACATGAGATAAACTCCTAAAACAGACTCTAGACTTAGACATCTGTACTCTCTGCACAAAGAAATCATTCTTGACAAAAAGAGATCGTTAGATACCTCAAGAATATTTAGCATACAACACCTAGTACAGAGATAGAGTTTATCTAATCATCATGACAATTGAGAATTCAGATATGTGAGAGAATCATAGTCAAAAACCAACATATCTTCTATGCAACTAAAAACCAAATGTCACAAAATGTTAGTCCAACATCAACTTGTTAGTTATATTACATGCCCAAATAGTTAGTCGAATAGTTAGTCGAGACATGCAAACAATCACAAGATGAAAACCAAAAGTTGAAGTTGAGATCATACTTACCTTGATGTATACAAAATCTTCATCATCAAGATTTTCACAATCATTGTTCAAGTTCCCTTACCTTGATGTTCATTCACATCATCATTGTTCAAAGTTCTCACATCATCATTGTTCAAAGTTCTCTCTAACTCTCTCCCCCTTTTTGTCACAAAATAAAGCCAAAATTATAAAATTTAAGGAGAGTTAAATGGTTCACAATCAAGAAAAACCTGAGAACTAAAATTAAAACTTAAAACTTAAAAACCTGCAATATTAACGATAAGGGTTAGAGCATAAAAGATCAAGCCAAATCAGAACTATCTGAGCTAGTATCGTCTATCTTGTTCAAGATTCCTTTCAGCATTCGCGATAATTTGGAACATCTCTTTTTGATCTGTTTGTGGTCAGCAGCCATTTGTCGGAGACCTAATGCCAATTTCTCTTGCTCAGCAGAAAGTCTTCTTTGGTCCTGATGAATGGCGGCCAATACAGTAGCTGCTAGAGCGTTTCTCTTGGAAGTCGCTGGACGAGTTGTAGAGGCAGATGATGCATGCTGGTCTTCAGTCCATGCGAATTCGCTAGGTACAGAGTATGCTCTAGAGAGGGATTCAGTACTTTGAATTCCACTTCCATCTTCATTTTCCTTAATCCTAGCCGAGCTGATAAAGTCATGTGGAGGTGCTTGGCTAGCAGCTGGTTGCTCAATGGTGATTCCTCGAGCACTCCCTCTTTTGCGAGCAATACTTTTTCTTCTTGTCTTCCCAGAAGTTTCTTCCATTGGAGCTTTCCCTTTTTCAGCAGCAGTAGGCGGAGCCTTCGATGTTTCCGCAGGCGCTTTTCCCTTTGAAGCAGTGGGAACAGTCGTTGCTTCAACTTGCAGTTCATCCCAGTCAATTGATTCCGTTTCAGATTCTGTATCGGAATCATCTTTAGCTTTCTTCGCTTTCTTAGCCTTCTTAGCCCTCTTGGGCTTGACGGTGTCTCTTGTATGAACCATAGCCGCAAGTAGAAAGACAATCCAAGTGATCACCATTGCTAATGGTTTCTTGAGAAAAGGAATCCTGTGTAGACCAACTCAAGAACACATGAAAAATTCTTAGTTTTCAAAAATTGAAAAAATTATATCCAAAGAATCATAATCATGTAGAGAGACTAAGAATCAAATTAGTTTTGCAAAAGGACTTTTAAAAATAGATCAATTGCATGATTTTCGAAAAACCCTATTATATGCCCTAAAACCAAAATTTTAGAAATCGAAGCCTAAAAATCCGTTAATCAGGAAAATACCTAGCATATAATCAAAACTAATCTACCCAGAGTTCTTATTTCAAAAGAAATTTGATCAAAAACCATCCACAAACAAAGTTGATTCAAGAAATTCATCACGTTTGAGGAGGAAAAGAGAAAAACGGTGAAAAACCGAGATTTTGATCAATAAAACTTACTTGGAGTTGAAGAACCTGAGTTTGAAAGCTTCCAGGAAGGATGAAATCTAGAGAGAGAGGCTCTGGAAACTTTGGAACAAAAGATTGGAGTAAAGAAATCAAAAACCCCTTTCGTTCCTTATAAAACCTAGCCGCGATCCGGATCAGTTCATAACTGCGATCCGGATCGGCTACCCGCAGTGAGAAACTGCGTTCGGGATCCGGATCGGCAGATACAATCCGGATCGTCAGCCCGCAGAAGAATTCCTGCGTTCGGGATCCGGATCATCTAGCCCGATCCGGATCGGCCCCAACTTTTTCTTTAGAAAATTTTAGAGAAATTCAAGAAAAACCAGAAAAAGATTGTAAGCACAAAAGTGTATCAACTTTAAACAAAAATCATCGTTTCATACAACAAGAATTAGATTATGCCAAATCTATCAATAATATCCAAAAAATGAAACGAAAATTTACAAAAATTAAATCCCTTAAAGTTGAACACCTTCAATCACATCTAACTTGATCTTATGAGTAATGCCTTTATCAAATCATCAATTCAGTAAAGAAAATGAAATACAAAGATCAATAGATGTTTGAAATCCCAAATATAGTAGATAATATATCTAGACAATCTGTTGAAGAGAGTGGCTCTTTGAGCATCTTTCATTAAAGACCCACCTTATACCAACCTTGAAATTTGACAGAGTCAAGTATTTCAACATGCATTTTACTTAATCAAAAATTTGAACAACCATGCTTGGTATACATGTGGTAGCTGCACACAATACTCGGACGACCGAGGTGGTAGCTCTTTCCTCCATGTGGTGGTAGTTTTCACACTCCTCATTGGGATGTAACTCTTTCCACATCTTTTGAGCATTTTACCTTTTCTATGACTCCCCCTCAATTGGCTATCAATTATTTAAGATATAAAGTATTCAACCAAATATTGATCTCGATTTCATACTCGACTAAGCAGTCAAATAAGATAATGACTATACCAAGAGATCATAGAGAGAGAGAAATTGACTTTGATCACTTTAGAAGATGATTTAATTAACATAAATGATCATTGCAACAGTGAAATATTATGATGGCAAAAGCATAATAAATTTCTAAATGTGCGAAAAGATGCAATTAAAGTCAATTATGATCTATGCTCAATTAATGTCCTATGTACAAACATAGATAATGAACAAAACAAAAACAAATACAAAACCTATCCTAAGCAAAGATTTCAAAAAGAGGATTATTTCAAAGAAAGCATCCCAATTGCTTTTCGTAAATGAATAAAACGTTTTTGATCCAAAGGTTTTGTTAGAATATCAGCTAATTGATCCTCAGTTGAAATATATGAAAGTTGAAGAGTATTTGATTCAACTAGCTCTCTAAGAAAATGATATCTAAGTTCAATATGTTTTGTTCTAGAGTGCAACACAGGGTTTTTAGAAATGTTAATAGCACTAGTGTTGTCACAAAGTATTGTTACCGAAGATGCTGAAATGCGGAAGTCGCTCAGTACGCTTTTCATCCAAATGAGTTGAGTTGAGCAACTTCCAGCTGAAATGTATTCCGCTTCGGCAGTCGAGAGTGCTATGCAGTTCTGCTTTTTACTGTGCCATGCAACAAGACAATGGCCAAGATAGAAGCATGCACCACTCGTGCTTTTCCGATCATCCACTGATCCTGCCCAATCGGCATCTGAGTATCCAACAATATCCAAACTTGTTCCCATAGGATACCAAATTCCGAAATTAATTGATCCTTTGATATACCGGATGATCCTTTTCACCGCTTTCAGGTGAACCACCTTTGGTGCTGATTGATATCTCGCGCAAATTCCAACACCAAAGATATATCCGGGCGGACTAGCCGTGAGGTAAAGTAGACTTCCAATCATACTTCGATACAATTTCTCGTCTACATTCTCACTATGTGATTCACTTCCAAGTCCCTTGTGGCTAGTTCCCATTGGAGTCGGAAAATCTTTACAATTTTCTAGATCAACTTTTTGACCAACTCCATTGCATACTTGGATTGACTCAAGTGAATACCTTCATCATTTTGTTTAATTTGCAATCCAAGGAAATAAGTCAATTCGCCCATCATGGACATCTCAAATTCGCTTTCCATGGTCTCCGCGAATTTAGAAGCATCGTTATCTCTTGTTGCGCCAAATGCTATGTCATCGACATATATTTGTGCTACAATGAAATTGTTTTGATAATGCTTCACAAAGAGAGTCCTATCAGCTCCCCCTCGAGTATAGCCCTTCTCCAAAAGGTGCTTTGTTAACCTTTCGTACCATGCTCGCGGTGCTTGTTTCAAACCGTAAAGAGCCTTTTTCAAACGAAAAACATGGTTAGGTTGTTTATGATCTACAAAACCTTTCGATTGAGCCACATAAACTTCCTCATTTAAAAACCCATTTAGAAATGCGCTCTTAACGTCCATTTGAAATAATTTGATTTTAAAATGACAAGCAATAGCAAACAGTATACGAATGGACTCGAGTCTAGCTACAGGGGCGAATGTTTCGTCAAAGTCTATACCTTCTACTTGAGAGTAGCCTTGAGCAACTAATCGTGCCTTGTTCCTGATGATAGTACCCATCCTCATTTTTCTTGTTCTTGAAGATCCATTTGGTACCTATCACATTGTGTTGCTTTGGAGGCTTCGTTAATTCCCAGACTTTGTTTCGCTCAAATTGATGGAGCTCTTCCTGCATTGCTTTAATCCAGTAGTCATCCTGAAGAGCTTCATCTATGTTCTTTGGTTCGATTAAAGATACGTAGCAAGCGAATCCACAACCAACTGCCTCTGAGTTCTGACTCCTTCTTGTGGATCTCCAATAATATTCGATTCCGGATGATCCTTGGAGATTCGTAACGTTTGTTGAAGCGGAGTACTCGGAGATATATGAGATGATTACTGCACATCAGAATAAACTAGAAGAACCATTAGATGCATCATTAATATTGGAAGTATTATTATGAGAAGATGCACTAGCAGGAGAATCATCATCTAGAGAGATATCGAGGGTAGATTTTCCAGTTTCAAAGTGAAAAGCTTCATCTACTTAACATTTATAGATTCTACGATCGTCTTAGATTCAATGTTAAATACTCGATATGCTCTGCTATTTCGTAGAATAACCCAAAAAGATCCCTTCATCACTTCGAGAGTCGAACTTTCCAAGATTTTCACGGTCACGAAAAATGTAACATCGACTCCCGAAGACACGAAAATATTTGATATTGGGTTTTCTACTAAAGCACAGCTCATATGGTGTATTTAAAGTTCCTGGGCGCAAGTAACTCTATTAATGACATAGACAGCGGTGTTCACAGCTTCAGCCCAAAATGTAGCGGCAAATTCCGGCTATGAAGCATCACACGCGCCATCTCTTGAACAACCCTGTTCTTGCGCTCAACAACACCATTCTGCTGAGGTGTATAGGGTGCCGAGAATTCATGTTTGATTCCATTTGAAGTGCAAAATCAATAAATTTTGAATTTATGAATTCTCCACCTCTATCACCTTCTAACACGAATGATCTTTTCATTCTTTTCAATCATAATACGATAGCAATCTCATGAAAAGAGTCAAACGTATCGCTTTCTCTTTTAAAAATGCTACCCAAGAAAAAACGAGAGAAATCGTCAACCAATAAAAAGATGTACCATTTACCTCCCAAAGATGGTTGACGGGTCGGCCCCATTAAGTCATGTGCAAAAGTTCCAAGGGCCGTTTTGTACCAACGTGGTTCAAGTTCTTGTGTGCAGTCCTAGACTGTTTTCCCTTTTGGCAACCACCACACACAACGTTTTTGTTTAAATAAAAGCTTTGGAATCCCCTTGACCACGTCCTTGTTTGAAATTCTAGTAAGTTCCTTAAAATTTAAGGACCTAGCCTTTCATGCCAAAGAGTTCATTATCAAAGCAGCTAAGTTACAATTTTTAGAAAATTATTAGGAACAACATAACAATTGTTTTCAGATCTAACCCCTTTTAAAAAGAAGACATGGTCCTTATCAGTTACAACGCATTCAACAGATGAAAAGTTAACTGAAAAACCATTGTCGCAAAGTGACTTATGCTTATGAGGTTAGTCTTAAGGCCATCAACAATAAGACGTTTTTCAAAATCGGGCCATCCGGAATAGCTACCGTCCCTTTTCCAACAATTTTGGAATATCGACCGTCTCCGAAAACAACGTGTCATCGGGAGATTTTCTCAAGATTTTGAAAACTATTTTTGTCACCGGTCATGTGACGGGAACACCCGCTATCCAGATACCAAGACGAACTATCATATGCATGCAAGGAAACATGGAAACAAGACAAGGGAAAATTTCACCTTTGCGCACCCAAACCCTTTTGGAGTGCGCCGGTAATGGTCGAGAAGTTATATGCCTAGGTGAAGGCGTCTTGTTATAGCGATTGTTGTTCCTTGATGAAATCGTCTTGCGCGATGAGCTACCAAATCTCTTTTCATTTGAAAAGTTTTGCTTTGATTTTCGGGGAGGAGCCGTTTTGGTAGTTGTTGCAAGAGGTCTTTGAAATGAGCGTTCGACTCCCGTCTTGCAATATCTTCTTATGTGCCCTGAAACACCACAACGAAAACATACCTTAGATCTTGACGATCCCAAAGAGGATGAAGTAGGTTTTGTTGTCGTTGTTTGTCTTGAATTCCGGTGTCGGAGGAGGAGATACCGACTGAGGCACAAAAACTGTCTCACTCGAACTTGGACTGTTTCCAGTTTGAGTGTATCCGAGGCCGAAACTATTTGATTGACCAAGACCAAGAAGTCTATCGAACTTACTCCTTCCTGAAGAGAATCGCTGTAAGTCATTCTTGAGTTGGAAAATTGTCTTTGTCATTTCCAGGTTATCCTGTCGAGCCTCGTTGTAGAGCTTTGAGAAGTGATTCGCGTTATCCACCAGATTTGTATGTTCCTTCTCAAGTTGCTCATTGGACTCTTGAAGGGAAGCATTTTCTTTTATCAGGTTTTCCCTTTCCACTTCAAGAGCGTTTGAGAGAGAAGTCGCTCTTTTTGCTTCTTCTTCGAGATCATGCACTCTCCTTCTCAAACTCTTGTTTTGCTTAGCCACTTTCTTTGAGTCCCTCAAAAGTCTGTGGTAGGCTAGAGCAAAATCTTCACCTTCCGAATCATCCGATTCGTTGTCCGTTGCGTTCTTTTCAACAGTGGAGTTGGACAACGACTCAGATGTACTTGCATAAAGCACATGAAGGGTGAAGATACGGACGCGTGGAATGCGGTGGAGCTCTTTTCTTCATCACTCGAAGACGACTCATTTGACGTTGAGTTGTCATCCCAAGTGACGACTTGCATCGCCTTCTTCTTTGCGGATACTTGTTAGGACATTCTGTTGCACTGTGGCCAGTTAGCCTCGACATTTGAAGCATTGCAGTTGTCCTTCTGAGCTTTTCTTATCCTTTGAGAAGTTCTCTTGCTTTCTTGACTTGTATCCTGAAGTACCCTTGCCTTTGTTTGACTTTCCGAAGGATGGAGATTTGCTTGAATTACCCCTTCGAAAGTTTGCGGCGAAACTTCCTTGTCAAGAGAGCGAGCTGCTTCTCAAATTCCTCCATAGAAAGGTTCTCGTCATCGTTGAGGAGGATGTATCCGCGTCTTCTTCCTTAGTTGTTTCAACGCATAACCTGAAGACTTAGAAGTTGATGCCTTTCCAGAAGAATTGTTAGCAGTAATGTCATTTCATAAGTTTGTAATGAACCAACTAATTCTTCTACACGTATTTCGTCCGGGTGTTTAATAGTTTCAATGGCAGTAACCTTTGGGCGAAATCGTTCAGGAAGAGTTCTTAAGATTTTTTCTTACAATCTTAAATTCTGGAATCTTCTCTCCCAGATTAGCACATGAGTTTACGATATCTTGCAATTGTGTATAGTAGTCCGTTGAAAGATTCATTTTCTGCCATTAAGATAGAGTCAAACTTGCTCGTAAGCATTTTGCAGTTTCTGAATCTTCACGAGGTTAGTTCCCTCATGTGTAACCTGAAGAACATCCCAGATTTTCTTTCGCAGTCTCACATGCCGAGACGCTGGAGAGAATTAGTTTGAGATAAGGCATTAAAAATAGCATTAATTCCCCTTGCCATTGTAAGAAGATGAATCTAACTCTTCCTTGGTCCATTTCGACCTAGGTTTTTTAAGGTGCGAACATCACCATTAAATTCATGTTGGATTAGACCCATCCTAATTCAATTGATTGCCACCACCCGTTCGTCGATGGAAATTAAAAAGGCTTTCATCCATACTTTCCAGTACGCATAATTTGTTCCCTCGAAGAATGGGGGTCGGTTGATGTTTCCACCTTCAACCATTGTTTCCAACCCTATTCCCGCTCTGATACCACTTGTTGGGTTATATGTAATACGGATCTAAATAGGGGATAAAACACCTAGAGGGGTGGTGATAGGTGTAAACGTATAAACACTCAAAAAATCGTTGCGATAAAACCCAATGCGGAAATAAAAATAATACGCAAGATTTTTACGTGGACAAACTCCATCACCGGAGTAAAAAACCACGGGACCGATAACACGGCAGAAATCCACTAGAATTAAACACGTACAAGGTGATTTACCGTACACACTTACGACTCAACCTTTTTCCATACGCTCCTAGAGGATCTTCTCCGCTCGCTCCGTGACGCTTCTCGAATCCACGATCTGCGCCCAACGCCGAATCCACGGCGTCCAACGTCGAATCCACGACGTCCGACCGACATCCACGGTCTTCACCCAATAGCCCCCTTCGAATCCACGAACGTGCCTCGCTCCGAATCCACGAGAGCGATTGAACCTTGAATCCACAAGGACACGCGAATCCACGCGCCGATTTTTGGGGTAAATCGTTGTTTGGGTGGTGATGATCCGCCGAATACTTAGATCAAAAGATGGATCGGAAATACCATCTAAGTATTCATTAGTTTGATTCAACTCAAGATGTGAGTATGAAAACCTAGAATCAAACTAATCAATATAGATGAAGAAACATAGAGTATTCTCTAATGATTTTCTTTCTTCTCTATATGTGGATCTATAGCCGTATAAAATGGTATATGAAAATGACGGCTAAAGACTATGTGGATTCACCCTAGAAAAAGAGTCATAGGGTGTATTTATAGGTTAGAATCCCTAGGAAGGAGATTAAGAATCAAAAACCTAACATTTCTGGAAATTTTACGGACGGCGATCCGGATCGGACTAGCTAGGATCCGGATCGTCGTAACGAGACAGCCAGTTCCAGAAAAACGAAGGTTCGGGATCGGATCGAAGTGCATGATCCGGATCGTTCATACAGTTTACCAAACATCAACGTTCGGGATCCGGATTGCGAAGCATGATCCGGACTCGTTCAAGGAAAATGGTAAACTCCACTGTTCGGGATCCGGATCAAGAGACTACGATTCCGGATTGAACTGGTGTATGAACGAACCACCTTCGGGGATCCGGATCGAACAACACTGATCCGGATCCTGAACATGTCCCAAGTCCAGTTTTTGATTTTTATGTAATGAACGATTCTCTCCAAGTGTTTTCTACACTACAAGAAGTATTCGGATCACACAAAATCTTTAGTCTAACGTACCTGCTCCTTTTTGAATTCTTCTTTCTTGAGATTGAGTTAAATGATCCAACTTTCTTCACCTTCAATCTTCAAGACTTGAGACTTTCACGAAACTACGCCAACTCAAATTCTTTTAAC
>CM055066.1:32827525-32862276 GCA_029204045.2 Tillandsia leiboldiana | reverse complement strand
GGATCGTCAGCCCGCAGAAGATTCCTGCGTTCGGGATCCGGATCATCTAGCCCGATCCGGATCGGCCCCAACTTTTTCTTTAGAAAGTTTCAGAGAAATTCAAGAAAAACCAGAAAAAGATTGTAAGCACAAATGTGTATCAACTTTAAACAAAATCATCGTTTCATACAACAAGAATTAGATTATGCCAAATCTATCAATAATATCCAAAAATGAAACGAAAATTTACAAAATTAAATCCCTTAAGTTTGAACACCTTCAATTACATCTAACTTGATCTTATGAGTAATGCCATTATCAAATCATCAATTCAGTAAAGAAAATGAAATACAAAGATCAATAGATGTTTGAAATCCACCAAATATAGTAGATAATATATCTAGACAAATTCGTTGAAGAGAGTGGCTCTTTGAGCATCTTTCATTAAAAACCCACCTTATACCAACCTTGAAATTTGACAGAGTCAAGTATTTCAACATGCATTTTACTTAATCAAATTTGAACAACCATGCTTGGTATACATGTGGTAGCTGCACACAATACTCGGGACGACCGAGGTGGTAGCTCTTTCCTCCATGTGGTGGTAGTTTTCACACTCCTCATTGGGATGTAACTCTTTTCCACATCCTTTTGAGCATTTTACCTTTTCTAAGGACTCCCCCTCAATTGGCTATCAATTATTTAAGATATAAAGTATTCAACCAAATATTGATCTCGATTTCATACTCGGACTAAACAGTCAAATAAGATAATGACTATACCAAGAGATCATAGAGAGAGAGAAATTGACTTTGATCACTTTAGAAGATGATTAATTAACATAAAGAATCATTGCACAGTGAATATTATGATGGCAAAAGCATAATAAATTTCTAAATGTGCGAAAAGATGCAATTAAAGTCAATTATGATCTATGCTCAATTAATGTCCTATGTACAAACATAGATAATGAACAAAACAAAAACAAATACAAAACCTATCCTAAGCAAGGATTTCAAAAAGAAGATTACTTCAAGGAAAGCATCCCAATTGCTTTTCGTAAATGAATAAAACGTTTTTGATCCAAAGGTTTTGTTAGAATGTCAGCTAATTGATCCTCAGTTGAAATATATGAGAGTTGAAGAGTATTTGATTCAACTAGCTCTCTAAGAAAATGATATCTAAGTTCAATATGTTTTGTTCTAGAGTGCAACACAGGGTTTTTAGAAATGTTAATAGCACTAGTGTTGTCACAAAGTATTGTTACCGAAGATGCTGAAATGCGGAAGTCGCTCAGTACGCTTTTCATCCAAATGAGTTGAGTTGAGCAACTTCCAGCTGAAATGTATTCCGCTTCGGCAGTCGAGAGTGCTATGCAGTTCTGCTTTTACTATGCCATGCAACAAGGCAATGGCCAAGATAGAAAGCATGCACCACTCGTGCTTTTCCGATCATCCACTGATCCTGCCCAATCGGCATCTGAGTATCCAACAATATCCAAACTTGTTCCCATAGGATACCAAATTCCGAAATTAATTGATCCTTTGATATACCGGATGATCCTTTTCACCGCTTTCAGGTGAACCTCCTTTGGTGCTGATTGATATCCTCGCGCAAATCCCAACACCAAAAGATATATCCGGGCGACTAGCCGTGAGGTAAAGTAGACTTCCAATCATACTTCGATACAATTTCTCGTCTACATTCCTCACTATGTGATTCACTTCCAAGTCCCTTGTGGCTAGTTCCCATTGGAGTCGGAAAATCTTTACAATTTTCTAGATCAAACTTTTTGACCAACTCCATTGCATACTTGGATTGACTCAAGTGAATACCTTCATCATTTTGTTTAATTTGCAATCCAAGAAAATAAGTCAATTCGCCCATCATGGACATCTCAAATTCGCTTTCCATGGTCTCCGCGAATTTAGAAGCATCGTTATCTCTTGTTGCGCCAAATACTATGTCATCGACATATATTTGTGCTACAATGAAATTGTTTTGATAATGCTTCACAAAGAGAGTCCTATCAGCTCCCCCTCGAGTATAGCCCTTCTCCAAAAGGTGCTTTGTTAACCTTTCGTACCATGCTCGCGGTGCTTGTTTCAGACCGTAAAGAGCCTTTTTCAAACGAAAAACATGGTTAGGTTGTTTATGATCTACAAACCTTTCGGTTGAGCCACATAAACTTCCTCATTTAAAAACCCATTTAGAAATGCGCTCTTAACGTCCATTTGAAATAATTTGATTTTAAAATGACAAGCAATAGCAAACAGTATACGAATGGACTCGAGTCTAGCTACAGGGCGAATGTTTCGTCAAAGTCTATACCTTCTACTTGAGAGTAGCCTTGAGCAACTAATCGTGCCTTGTTCCTGATGATAGTACCATCCTCATTTTTCTTGTTCTTGAAGATCCATTTGGTACCTATCACATTGTGTTGCTTTGGAGGCTTCGTTAATTCCCAGACTTTGTTTCGCTCAAATTGATGGAGCTCTTCCTGCATTGCTTTAATCCAGTAGTCATCCTGAAGAGCTTCATCTATGTTCTTTGGTTCGATTAAAGATACGTAGCAAGCGAATCCACAAACCAACTGCCTCCGAGTTCTGACTCCTTCTTGTGGATCTCCAATAATATTCGATTCCGGATGATCCTTGGAGATTCGTAGCGTTTGTTGAAACGGAGTACTCGGAGATATATGAGATGATTCCTGCACATCAGATACACTAGAAGAACCCATTAGATGCATCATAAGTATTGGAAGTATTATTATGAGAAGATGCACTAGCAGGAGAATCATCATCTAGAGAGATATCGAGGGTAGATTTTCCAGTTTCAAAGTGAAAAGCTTCATCTACTTTAACATTATAGATTCTACGATCGTCTTAGATTCAATGTTAAATACTCGATATGCTCTGCTATTCGTAGAATAACCCAGAAAGATCCCTTCATCACTTCGAGAGTCGAACTTTCCAAGATTTTCACGGTCACGTAAAATGTAACATCGACTCCCGAAGACACGAAAAT
This sequence comes from Tillandsia leiboldiana, assembly GCA_029204045.2. NCBI lineage: Eukaryota > Viridiplantae > Streptophyta > Magnoliopsida > Poales > Bromeliaceae > Tillandsia > Tillandsia leiboldiana. The sequence continues at coordinate 32,859,270 of CM055066.1, read as the reverse complement.
ATTTGATATTGGGTTTTCTACTAAACCACAGCTCATATGGTGTATTTAAAGTTCCTGGGCGCAAGTAAACTCTATTAATGACATAGACAGCGGTGTTCACAGCTTCAGCCCAAAAATGTAGCGGTAAATTCCGGCTATGAAGCATCACACGCGCCATCTCTTGAACAACCCTGTTCTTGCGCTCAACAACACCATTCTGCTGAGGTGTATAGGGTGCCGAGAATTCATGTTTGATTCCATTTGAAGTGCAAAAATCAATGAATTTTGAATTTATGAATTCTCCACCTCTATCACTTCTAACACGAATGATCTTTTCATTCTTTTCAATCATAATACGATGGCAAATCTCATGAAAGAGTCAAACGTATCAGCTTTCCTCTTTCAAAAATGCTACCCAAGAAAACCGAGAGAAATCATCAACCAATAAAAGATGTACCATTTACCTCCCAAAGATGGTTGACGGGTCGGCCCCATTAAGTCCATGTGCAAAAGTTCCAAGGGCCGTTTTGTACCAACGTGGTTCAAGTTCTTGTGTGCAGTCCTAGACTGTTTTCCCTTTTGGCAACCACCACACACAATGTTTTGTTTAAATAAAAGCTTTGGAACCCCCTTGACCACGTCCTTGTTTGAAATTCTAGTAAGTTCCTTAAAATTTAAGTGACCTAGCCTTTCATGCCAAAGAGTTTCATTATTCAAAGCAACTAAGTTACAATTTTCAGAAAATTTATTAGGAACAACATAACAATTGTTTTCAGATCTAACCCCTTATAGAAAGAAGACATGGTCCTTATCAGTTACAACGCATTCAACAGATGAAAAGTTAACTGAAAAACCATTGTCGCAAAGTTGACTTATGCTTATGAGGTTAGTCTTAAGGCCATCAACAAATAAGACGTTTTTCAAAATTGGGCCATCCGGAATAGCTATCGTCCCTTTTCCAACAATTTTGGAAGATCGACCGTCTCCGAAAACAACGTGTCCTCCGGAGATTTTCTCAAGATTTTGAAAACTATTTTTATCACCGGTCATGTGACGGGAACACCCGCTATCCAGATACCAAGACGAACTATCATATGCATGCAAGGAAACATTGGAAACAAGACAAGGGAAAATTTCACCTTTACGCACCCAAACCCTTTTGGAGTGCGTCGGTAATGGTCGAGAAGTTATATGCCTAGGTGAAGGCGTCTTGTTATAGCGATTGTTGTTCCTTGATGTAATCGTCTTGCGCGATGAACTACCAAATCTCTTTTCATTTGAAAAGTTTTGCTTTGATTTTCGGGGAGGAGCCGTTTTGGTAGTTGTTGCAAGAGGTCTTTGAGATGAGCGTTCGACTCCCGTCTTGCAATATCTTCTTATGTGCCCTGAAACACCACAACGAAAACATACCTTAGATCTTGACGATCCCAAAGAGGATGAAGTAGGTTTGTTGTCGTTGTTTGTCTTGAATTCCGGTTTCGGAGGAGGAGATACCGACTGAGGCACAAAAACTGTCTCACTCGAACTTGGACTGTTTCCAGTTTGAGTGTATCCGAGGCCGAACCTATTTGATTGACCAAGACCAAGAAGTCTATCCAACTTACTCCTTCCTGAAGAGAATCGCTGTAAGTCATTCTTGAGTTGGAAAATGGTCTTTGTCATTTCCAGGTTATCCTGTCGAGCCTCGTTGTAGAGCTTTGAGAAGTGATTCGCGTTATCCACCAGATTTGTATGTTCCTTCTCAAGTTGCTCATTGGACTCTTGAAGGGAAGCATTTGCCTTTATCAGGTTTTCCCTTTCCACTTCAAGAGCGTTTGAGAGAGAGGTCGCTCTTTTTGCTTCTTCTTCGAGATCATGCACTCTCCCTCTCAAACTCTTGTTTTGCTTAGCCACTTTCTTTGAGTCCCTCAAAAGTCTGTGGTAGGCTAGAGCAAAATCTTCACCTTCCGAATCATCCGATTCGTTGTCCGTTGCGTTCTTTTCAACAGTGGAGTTGGACAACGACTCAGATGTACTTGCCATAAAGCACATGAAGGGTGAAGATACGGACGCGTGGAATGCGGTGGAGCTCTTTTCTTCATCACTCGAAGACGACTCATTTGACGTTGAGTTGTCATCCCAAGTGACGACTTGCATCGCCTTCTTCTTTGCCGGATACTTGTTAGGACATTCCGTTGCAATGTGGCCGTAGCCTCGACATTTGAAGCATTGTAGTTGTCCTTCTGAACTTTTCTTATCCTTTGAGAAGTTCTCTTGCTTTCTTGACTTGTGACTTGAAGTACCCTTGCCTTTGTTCGACTTTCCGAAGGATGGAGATTTGCTTGAATTACCCCTTCGAAAGTTGCGGCGAAACTTCCTTGTCAAGAGAGCGAGCTGCTTCTCAAATTCCTCCATAGAAAGGTTCTCGTCATCGTCTGAGGAGGACGTATCCGCGTCTTCTTCCTTAGTTGTTTTCAACGCATAACCTGAAGACTTAGAAGTGGATGCCTTTCCAGAAGAATTGTTAGCAGTAAATGTCATTTCATAAGTTTGTAATGAACCAACTAATTCTTCTACACGTATTTTGTCCGGGTGTTTAATAGTTTCAATGGCAGTAACCTTTGGGCGAAATCGTTCAGGAAGAGTTCTTAAGATCTTTCTTACAATCTTAAATTCTGGAATCTTCTCTCCCAGATTAGCACATGAGTTTACGATGTCTTGCAATCGTGTATAGTAGTCCGTGAAAGATTCATTTTCTGCCATTAAGATAGAGTCAAACTTGCTCGTAAGCATTTGCAGTTTCTGAATCTTCACGAGGTTAGTTCCCTCATGTGTAACCTGAAGAACATCCCAGATTTCTTTCGCAGTCTCACATGCCGAGACGCGAGAGAATTCAGTTTGGGATAAGGCATTAAAAATAGCATTAATTCCCTTGCCATTGTAAGAAGATGAATCTAACTCTTCCTTGGTCCATTTCGACCTAGGTTTTAAGGTGCGAACATCACCATTAAATTCAGTTGGATTAGACCATCCTAATTCAATCGATTGCCACACCCGTTCGTCGATGGAAATTAAAAAGGCTTTCATCCGTACTTTCCAGTACGCATAATTTGTTCCATCGAAGAACGGGGGTCGGTTGATGTTTCCACCTTCAACCATTGTTTACAACCCTATTCCCGCTCTGATACCACTTGTTGGGTTATATGTAATACGGATCTAAATAGGGGAAAAAAACACCTAGAGGGGGGTGAATAGGTGTAAACGTATAAACACTCAAAAAATCGTTGCGATAAAACCCAATGCGGAAATAAAAATAATACGCAAGATTTTTACGTGGAAAACTCCATCACCGGAGTAAAAAATCACGGGACCGATAACACGGCAGAAATCCACTAGAATTAAAACACGTACAAGGTGATTTACCGTACACACTTACGACTCAACCTTTTCCATACGCTCCTAGAGGATCTTCTCCGCTCGCTCCGCGACGCTTCTCGAATCCACGATCTGCGCCCAACGCCGAATCCACGGCGTCCAACGTCGAATCCACGACGTCCGACCGAATCCACTGTCTTCACCCAATAGCACCCTTCGAATCCACGAACGTGCCTCGCTCCGAATCCACGAGAGCGGTTGAACCTTGAATCCACAAGGACACGCGAATCCACGCGCCGATTTTTGGGTTAAATCGTTGTTTTGGGTGGTGATGATCCGCCGAATACTTAGATCAAAGATAGATCGGAAATACCATCTAAGTATTCATTAGTTTGATTCAACTCGAGATGTGAGTATGAAAACCTAGAATCAAACTAATCAATATAGATGAAGAAACATAGAGTGTTCTCTAATGATTTCCTTTCTTCTCTATATGTGGATCTATAGCCGTATAAAATGATATATGAAAATGACGGTTATTGACTATATGGATTCACCCTAGAAAAAGAATCATAGGGTGTATTTATAGGTTAGAAACCCTAGGAAGGAGATAAGAATCAAAAACCTAACATTTCTGGAAATTTTACGGACGGCGATCCGGATCGGACTAGCTGTGATCCGGATCGTCGTAACGAGTCAGCCAGTTCCAGAAAAACGAAGGTTCGGGATCCGGATCGAAGTGCATGATCCGGATCGTTCATACAGTTTACCAAACATCAACGTTCGGGATCCGGATTGCGAAGCATGATCCGGATCGTTCAAGGAAAATGGTAAACTCACTGTTCGGGATCCGGATCAAGAGACTACGATCCGGATTGAACTGGTGTATGAACGAACCACCTTCGGGATCCGGATCGAACAACCTGATCCGGATCCTGAACATGTCCCAAGTCCAGTTTTTGATTTTTATGCAATGAAAGATTCTTCCAAGTGTTTCTACACTACAAGAAGTATTCGGATCACACAAAATCTTTAGTTAAACATACCTGATCCTTTTGAATTCTTCTTTCTTGAGATTGAGTTAAATGATCCAACTTTCTTCACCTTCAATCTTCAAGACTTGAGACATTCACGAAACTACGCCAACTCAAATTCCGTAACAGCCTCCCATAGTACCCGGCCTAATGTAATTTATTTTTCCTGTTTACCTTTTCTTTAACATTCTCTTTACACTTTTGGTTTCAGATGAGTTTAAAGCACCTTGGCACTCATCTACCCGGGAGTGACATATGCTCAACCCTCCCGTTAGCATTCATGCCTCAATGCTTTCTCTTTTACTTTTCTTTCTTTATCCTAAATTCTTTACTCTAGGATAACTTGGGTGTCTCTAACACCATTTTAGATTGAACATCTCGTTTGTTCACATTTTCTCTTAACCTTGCCACTTGGCAATTTCTTAGCTTCTTAGCCCTTTTCAACTCTTCCTACTTGCTTGTTCTCATTTTGCAACCCTATGTTCATAATTAAACTTAGGGTTTCACTATGTCACAAGGACATTAATCATCTCGAATATCCTGGCCTAGAGTTATTAACTTTACATTCACTTTACATTGGCCTAGAGTTATTAACTCTACATTTACTTTACATTGGCCTAGAGTTTATTAACTCTAATTGCATTCAACTTATTCCAAGAGTTCATTAACTCTATTTTTTAGCTCCTCATCATTTTCACCCTAGAGTTCATTGACTCTAAGTTCCACTTTTCGTTATCCCTAGAGTTTATTAACTCTATGATTTTCTCTTTTTCACATTAACCTAGAGTACATTGACCGTATGTTTTTCCATGCTTCACTTGTCCTAGAGTTCATAACTCTATGTTAAATACTCTATATTCAACCTTAGGTTATCTCCTAAGTTGATGCCACTCGTTCTTCTAGGATTAACTCCTAGGTTGACATGCCACTCATTAAATCCTTATTCTAGGTTTTCTCCTAGGTCTTACAACCATCATGCATTTTCTCTATTTTTATCCACATAATATTCTAGGGTTATTTCCTAACATGATCACTCTACACATAAATCCTTTACTTCTTATACTCATGCACAATTTAACCTACAATAGGTTTAATATAATCCGCTCTTAGGGTTAAGCCCCTATTATCACATACATGGTATTAATTCCCTAAATACTTACTAACATGCTTCTAGGTCAGAAAGCAAAGGAAAAAGTGGAGAGATCACCCATTTTCGGAAGAATCCCCCACCTCGATGTTTTCTCCTGTTCTTGAAAGAGACGAATTTCGCTCTTTTGATCTCCGAGGTTTTCCCTAAATTGTAAGGAAAGAAAAATCATGAACGATTGATTCTCATGATTTACTAAATCCATAAACATTTCAAAGCTAAATCCCCTTTTGACAACTTAAAGAAAACAAATCCCTATTCGGTCATTTTCCCCACCAAAAGGCTAATTTTTTATTGGTTCATGAAAATGAGAGGAGAATAATCATCCCATGGCATGTTGCCAAAAAGAAACTTGCTCAACTCGATCCGGGGTCAAAATGCTCTCAAAAATTTGAGAAAAGCTCAATTTGAGCAATTTCCCCAATTAATGATTTCGCACATTGGCAAAAATCAGCAAATTTTCATCATTTCATTCTTCTTCAAAAATTTGAGAGAAGTTCACATTGAGCAAAGTACCATCAACTATTGATTTTGCTCATCGAAGAAAAGAGAAGAAGGAAAAAGGAACTTTCTTCCTTCTTCTTTTCTTCCTTTTCTTTTCTTTCTCCTTTCTTCTCTTATTTTTTTTTTTTTCTTCTTGTAAAATACTGCTGCTGGGCAGCAGCTTGCAAAGCTGCTGCCCAGGCAGCCACTTCTAGCAGCTGCTTATGCAGCTGATTCAGCTGCATAAGCAGCTGAACACCCCCCCCCCCCCTGCTGCTGCAGCTTGCAACAGCAGCTGCAGCAGCAGCTTGGCCAACTAAGGCAGCTGCTGCTGCCTAGCAGCAGCAGCTGCGGCAATTGCAGCTGCTTGGCAAGCAGCAGCAGCCCCAGCTGCTGCCAAGCCTGCATAAAAGAGAGAAGAAAGAATGAGAGAGGGAGAGAGAGAGAGAAAGAGAGAATCACCTTTTTTTTGGAGAGAAAAACTGAGAGGGAAAGGAAGAGGATCAATCATCTTCTTCTTTTTCTTCTTCTCCTTCTCCTTCTTCTCTTTCTCTTCTTCTTCTTCTTCTTCTTCTTCTTCTTCTTCTCTTTCTCTTCTTCTTCTTTTTCTTCTTTCGTTTCCTGCTCCAGCAGAAAAGAGAGAGAGAGAGAGAGAGAGAGAGAGAGAGAGAGAGAGTGAGTTTCAAAAGAGAGGAGAGAGTAGAGTATTTACTCTCTGCAGGGGGTAGGTGGGGGAAAGGGGTGATTTTACCAAAAAGCCCCCAACTTAACCCAAATTTTACTCAAATACCCTTTAAAATGCTGCAGTTTTCCTGCAGTGAGCAAATTTGAGTACCCTCTTTTCACTGCACTTTGCCGTCAGCTGGGAGATCGAAAATAAAATTTTTCTTCTCCCCTTTATTCTACAAATTTTTTTTAAACTTCACATCATTTTGTTTAAATTTTTGGACTACTCTAAGCTCTCGAAAGAGAGCCCCGAAAAAGCTTCGCGATCAACTGCACTGTCAAAAACTGCAGTTTCAGAATTCACGAAGCATTTTTCTTCGCTTCGTTCTCCAATTTTTCCTTAATCGCTCATCTAGGATTTTCACCCCTCTTACTCAGAAAACTTTTGTGAGACACCCCACGATTTCTTTTAAATTTTTGGGCCAATGTAAGTCCTCGAAAGAGAGCCCCGAAAATGCTTCGTGATTACGAATTTCAGAAATTCCAGAATTTGCTAAGTCCTTGGGGTTCAAGTCACTTTTCGACCCGACGCCCTTCGCGTCAGCCCGAAACACACCGAACTCGACTGTAATCATATTTAAAACATGTTACAAGTCTTCTCGCCGCATTTCGCCATTTTGCGAATTCGGCGAACGTGGGTCTACCTTTTACAAGCTTGAAGCTTCGATTTCCAACTACAACTCACTTTTCGACTCGATGACTTCTGTATCGATTCGAAATGCTTTCAACTCACTTGTAATTACATTTGAAATGTGTTACAAGTATTCTTGTTGAATTTCGCACTTTTTGCGGAAATCGCCAAACAAGGACCTATGCTTCACAATTGAAGCTTCAAATTGTCAACTCCAACTCACTCTTCGACTCGATGACTTTTGCATCGATTCGCAATACTTCCAACTCACTTGTAATTACATTTGAAATGCGTTACAAGTATTTTTGCTGAACTTCGCCTTTTCGCGGAAATCGATGTACTACACTCTCCCCTATTTTGAATAAACCATAATTTAGCACTTTTCTCCGAATCCAATAAAAATAGTATTTCATACCATTTTTATTTATATTATTTATATACCATAAATCTGGTACATTACAAATACAAAACTCAGAACTCAACAGGGATATATCTCCAATAAATATATCAGTGTACAGGCTCTCTCAACACATAAAATGTCCACACTACATCAGTCTCTCAAAACAGGAAAAAAATAACTAATCTACTGAAAATCTCCTCTGAAGGGGTACCTCTACTCTCTCTCTGGCAGACGGCTGGTGGGGAACTAGCTCGCGACTCCCTCGCCTCGGTCAGAAGGATCAGCAACTGGAGCAACAGGAACAGGAGTAGAAGTCCCTGGGGAAAAGACACCGCGACGGGTGTGAGAACTACATCCCATAGTAGTTCTCAGTGGGTACCACCAACAAGCCCGACGGTCTGCCCACTAAGTCTACTATAGGCATAAGGTAACAAATGCAAAACTGAAAGGGAAAAATCTAGAAAATAAACTCTATAGCAACTATGCCTCTATCTAGATGCTCAAGAAGTGGAACAGATGAAAATATATGTGACAACTCACACCCAAGGTGCTCAATCGACCCAATCGAACTGACTGCCTCATAGGGTCCAGTCAAGCCTGCGCCTATCTACTGCCGTTACATCCACGTAGGACCGGACGGACGTAGGGCGTCCGTTACGGCCAAAACTGGCCCAGCCAGAGGGACCGCGTCCGTGACTGCCAAAACTGGCCCAGCCAGAGGGACCGCGTCGACAAGTCGCGATACGAAAGTAACAGATCCACCCCGGGTGTGGCACTCGAGGGGAGCGACCCCATCGAGGAAAAAGTATCCGCGCACTCTGTCGAGCTCAAAGTGGCTCCTGCAGGCTATAGTCAAAATCCACTCTCACTCTCAGAACGGAAAGACTCAGGATCCTCAAACATCTCGCACAACGGTCGGAGCACTCTCGACGACTCAGCTGATCAGCTCTCTCGAATCTCAAAACACTAACAAACTCCACCAACTCGTAGCACAAAACACACTGGCTGGAGATACTCCACAGCCGGGATCTACCCATAACTCAGGGCTAACAAAACTGGTCGGACAACACTCAACGACCCGGGACCACCATCAACCCAAACGGCTCCCACAACAGAACACCAACCACACAGATAACTCAGGAAGGACCGACACCATAAGGGTTTGGAAAACTCGATAGGTTGGTGCTTAGAACCCTACCAAACAAGAACAGACTCTAGGCTCCGCCTATCGAAGTTCCCGGTCCCCTTACTGTTCGGGAACACGACAACCTCGGTACAACACGCAGAAGATGACAACCAGGGCTCGAAAGTTCCGGGAGACCAACACCTACAACCCTATCAACAAGAACAGGTTCCAGGCTCGGCCCGCGTGGCTTTCGTCCCGACAAAGGAATGGCCCCTAGAACCCAGACCACTCGAATACTTACGAGTGGGGAAGTTTATAGGAAAAAGGGTGACATTTGTTACAGAAAACCATTTCAGCTCAACCCACGTGGGTGAGGACTAAAAATAGTTCCCTTTTTGAAAAACTATCTGTATTTGAGGAAAAATATATTTTTAATGATTTTTAGTTCTTTTAGGAAAATCAGTTTAAAAAAAACAAGTATTTACCCAAACCCCGAAGGGCTGATGCCTTTGTCCAATCAAACAAGAACAGACTCCGGCGGCCCTTCGATGCTTGGAAGAAAACATTGCTAGACTAAAATCCTGTGTATGTCAAAAAGGTTCTGGGTTCTAGGTCCAGCTAACACTGGTACACAACTGCCACTATCACAGTGGCGACAACAAATCAGGGAAACAAGACCTCCCGGGACTAACGTTTACCCAAACGGCTCCCGGCGCAGAATAAGCAACCAACTACATCTACCAGACTCCACTCTGCTCCCAAGCACGAGTGCAAATGCATCCCACACTAAAAGGAAGTCCCGACCACTCGGCCCACTACCCGGGCGAGGATAACACTATGTCCAGGAATGAAATACGAGGTGTGGATGTCTAAAGATAAATAACCCTGGCCCAAGTGAGGGTTTTCTACTGGTCTGGTTACACATGCAACATATGACGGGGATGCTAGGTCAAGTTCCAAGATAACTATAATTAAACAGGTAGTAGGAAGCAAAAGAGATCATAAGATCAACAGATAAATACAAGGAATAACCATTCCTACATTCTAGCATGCTACACAAGAATCCACTATCATGCATGGTCCTACTATAGCAGATTTACTGTACAGTCCATCAAACTTGGAGACAAGGTCACCCACCTGAAGAAGCTAACTGTCCAAAGTCCAACAGCTGATAATACCCAAAAATCAATATATCCAGATCCAACGGGTCCAGCAATACCCGTAAACTCTCCTGGGTACAACACAGGGTTCACAGTTACACTTTATTCCAACAATTAACCAAATACACACAGTCTGAAAATCAGTCCCAAAGATGCAAATATTTCACCTACTGAAACGGTTCTGAAAAATCCGATAAAAATACCACAGCGATACTCGCGTCGAGACCTTCGAAACGGGTACCTTCATGCACAATTCCGAGTGCCGTAGGCCGAGTTACAAATTCCACTGTACAGGTGCGCAAAATCTCACAACCACACAACTGTAAACCCATGCACAGATAAAGGGGAAAAAGTATACCTTCGGGCAAGTCTAAGAAAAATCCCCAAAAAATACGACAATAATCCTTGCGACGCGTAGATGCAAAAAGTGTACAGGCACGTCCCGATCCGATGCCCGAGTGCGGAGATATCGCCGAAGAAGCGAGCCGCTGTCCAAATCTCTACCACAGAAACAGTGTCACAGTAAACTCAGAAAAACACCTCAAAAAGCGCGAAACGAGGGAAAGCTGGAAATACCAAGATCGAAGCTCTGGCTGTCGCGATTCCAATGGCGCAAGAAACGCCTGAAAAGATGGTCGGAGTAGGCTGGGGGAGCTCGTGCACTGAAACGCGACGAAAGGGAACACCGCCGAAGGAGCGTCGCGACGCGCCGAAGAAAATAGGAACTTCGAATCCTCCCTGGGCCTCCACGTCGCCCGCCAAACAGCGCACAGCGGCGCCGATCCACCCAGCTCGCGCAACGTGGCCCGCCCCGGACGACGACACATGGCAGGGTCCGGTCAACGCGCGCCTGGCGCACGCACGTGCCCGCTGCCAGCGCCGCCTGCGCACTGTGCCACGCACGCGCCCCGAGGCGAGACGCACCAGCTCGGTGCACCGAGCGCGCTACACCGCACCTACCGCAGGCCGCCACGAGACCACCCTCCGATGCACGCCTGCGTTGTGGACCGCGCACCTGCCCGCTCGCCCGCGCGCCTGCCCGCTCCTGCCCGCCGCCGCGCCTGCGTCCGCGCCGCCGCTGCCCGCCGGCGGCCGGAACAGTACCACCTGCCTCGAAAAACGTGCGCGTCATCCGGACTCCGAAAAAAACAAGTGAATAGTCCATTTTTATCATTTTCGCGCGCTGAATCCAAATCCGAAGTCCGTTTTGCGAAATTCCAAACCTTAATTTTTCCGAAGGCAACCGGAAAGGTGATCTTTTGTCCAAACTTCGCACTGAGTCCAATTTTAATCTCCGTTTCGCGCGAAACTACTTCTAAACACTCGATGGGCCCTCCAATTACCCACGTGATCCCCTTTTTAAGCCCGAAGTCCACCACTTGTGTCCAAATTGCGCACTAACTCCACCAAAAGCTGCCAAACAACCAGAAAACTCAACGCGGGGATCCGGATCCTCACATCCTCCCCCACTAAAAGAAAGTTTTGTCCCCGAAACTAAAACAACCGACAACAACAAGACCAAATCGACAAAACCAACGCAAACAACCACGGAAGATAAGGCTCCACCAGCAGGAAAGTCATCAACCACCAACCCTCAATTTAGAAAACAACTGAAATTAGCGAAAAGTCCGAAAATTCCGAAAGGCCAGTGCCTTCGCCCCAATCAAACAAGAACAGGTTCGGGCACTGTCTCCATTTCTGAAGCAGCCTTTCGAAGTTTTCGTCCCATTCATAAATTTCAGCACAATAACGAGAAAAGGGGGGAGAGAAGTGTTGATGTCGTTCCTGCTGTGGCCACAAAAATGAAGCTACAACCTAACCAAGACCTCTAGAGACACAACCTCTAGTCCAAAACAAACAAAGCTCCCGAGGTGGCGTCTGACCAATGCCACTGAAGCCAACGCTGCAGGAAGAATACTTCGGCAACCCGTGAAGATGAACTCCTCCTGTCCAACTTCCGGAAGGGTGACTGCTCTCATTCCACAATCAGTCGTTGCACGAAACCGCACCAACCAGTTCAACCCGTGTGTTCCATCAAGGTCTTGGTGTGACACCCCCGGAATTTGGATTAGTCCTCTATATAAATGATATAATAGGACTAAATCTCTAACCCAGCTATAGCATTTTGGATGGTAGCAAGATCCAAGAGGAACATGAGAGTTAAGCGTGCTAGAGCTAGAGTAGTTCTAGGATGGGTGACCCCCTGGGAAGTGGGGCATCACAGTTGGTATCAGAGCCATTCACCAGCCGGAAATGTGAGATGAGTCTCGGCTGAGCCAGGGTTATATAGCGGGTAGAGCGAGGCTCCCTGGCTAATGACCGTTGTGAGTGGAGTGCAGCTCCTCATAAGGTCGGCTAAGGCTAGCGAGACGAGTCTCACATCGCCTGGTGCTTGTGAGTGTGCTTGAGCCTGACGTGGACGTCAGGGCTTAAAGGGGGGAAGAATGTGACACCCCCGGAATTTGGATTAGTCCTCTATATAAATGATATAATAGGACTAAATCTCTAACCCGGCTATAGCATTTTGGATGGTAGCAAGATCCAAGAGGAACATGAGAGTTAAGCGTGCTAGAGCTAGAGTAGTTCTAGGATGGGTGACCCCCTGGGAAGTGGGGCGTCACACTTGGAGCTGTCCCCAAAATCCCAAGTCTCCACTATACTGATCATGTACCGCAATCCTCTACTCATAGGATACCGCCAAGAATCTAATGGCTAAAGCAAGTAGTGATAATCCTATCTCTTATCCATGCAAAAATGCAGATGCGCTACTAACACATGCAGGAAAAACAGCAGTACAGGGATGCTCAAACTTAGCTGGCAGAAAAATAAAGTCATACCTGCGGCGTCACGATCTGCTGCCGGGGTGCCCTCCACCAGGGCTGCGTAGACCCTTCCACTGGGTGCTGAAGATCGTCGTCCCGTCTGTCCCGAAGTCGTGACCCACTCTGTCTGACGGTGTGCTGGAGGGGCTTCCTGAACAGGCAAGGGAGGTGTTGTAGCAAGAGGTCGCACTGACAAAATGGCTCGGGGACAAGCTGCTCGAAAATATCCCAACTCTCCACATAGGAAACACCGTCCCTGTCTCTGGTCACACTGCGACGGTGGATGAGGCCCGCCACAGATAACACACTGATCTTGTCGCTGCTGCCGATACTGCTGCTGTTGAAACTACTGCTGCTGCTGGGGCCCACTTGATCTCTGGCGCCTCCGATACCCATGATCCTCAGGGTGAGATCGTGGAGGTCTCGGAGGTCCCTGCCGACTCGTCTGTCCCACGTCATCCTGAGCTGGGCGCTTCGCCCCCGGAATCACCGCGGGAGCTAGAGCCACCTCAACCATCATAGCCTCTCCGCCCTCAACATAGAGTGCCTGCTCCATAGACGCGTCCAAATTCTACAGTCTGCGCGAACGGACGAACTGATAAATCTCCCGGTGCAAACCTCGCTCGAACATATAAATCCGATGTGCTCGTCCCGGGCCGCGTGTGGTACACAGGCCAATAGGTGGTTGAAATCTTCAATATACTCGTGCACGGGCCGTTCTCCCTGGCGGAGATTCATCAACTGCTCCTCCAACCTCTCCCGAACGCTCTCTGAAAAGAAAGCTCCAAGAAGTAGACTGCGGAACTTCGCCCATGTAAGAAGCTGAGCCCCAGGCGGACCAACTGGTCGAACACGCCGCCACCAAGCCTCGGCGTTTCGCTCCAAAAAGTTTGTCACCAACAGCACCTGATACCGCTCCTCAATAAACAGGCTCTCAAAATATCGCTCCATCGTCGTGATCCACGACTGTGCCTCCCATGGCTCCGAACTCTGCCCCGAAAACCGAGGTGGGCCAAACTGACGAAACCTCAACTACAAATCAACCACCTCACGCTGCTCTTTAGGGGTCAACTGTCCTGCCATCCCGGACGGCTGTCCACTGGTGACGGGTGCAATAGGGGGTGCCACGGCTGGCGGAGGATGTGCGGGGAAACTCTCAGGGGGTGTAACAACAGGCCACGCTCTCTGCTCCAACATGCGCATCAAACGTTCCATGGCCTCCTCCTGGCATCGGACAGTCTCTGACAACTGTGCCATCTGGATCCATAACTCTTGGGTCTCGCTCTGTTCTGACAGCTCTGCCTCCCGCTGCTCGGGTTACTCATCAGATGCGGGATGTGCCTTCTTCGCTACACGACGTCTCAGGGGCATCGTAGTCCACTGCATAATAACAAACATCAGGACACAACAACCATACGACCCAATCCAACGAAAGTCTAAGACATGTCATCCATTCTATAGCATTATGTTGTCTGCAGCCAACATAATCACTTAGGAGAATAAACATGCCAATCACTCATCCCATCTCTTGGGAGAGGTATAAAACTCAATCAGGACTCTCGCTAAAAGTCATGACTCTCACGTAGTCATCCTAATGTCCAACCACAAGCCTAGGGTTTCTAAGTCCACCATGACCTACAACCTAGGCTCTGATACCACTCTAATCTGTCACGCCCCGGGGTCGAAACTGCGACCCGGGCTCGCCAACAGATCCGCCACCTATGCCAAACTCCGCATAGGCGAAGCGTCCTACCAGCAAGAAAAGTACTACAGCTAACAGATATCAGAGCTAAAAAAAAAATAAAAAAAATAATCAGCTGTAAAAGTAAAATCAACCACTGTACAACTGGAAATAAATATACAATGTCCATCTCCCAAATGCGATCATATACAAAGTCCTCTAATACAAAACTCAGAACTCAACAGGAAAATATCTCCAATAAATACATCAGTGTACAGGCTCTCAACACATAAAATGTCCTCACTACATCAGTCTCTCAAAAGAGGAAAAAAATAACTAATCTACTGAAGATCTCCTCTGAAGGGGTACCTCTACTCTCTCTCTGGCAGACGACTGGTGGGGAACTAGCTGGCGACTCCCTCGCCTCGGTCAGAAGGATCAGCAACTGGAGCAACAGGAACAGGAGTAGAAGTCCCTGGGGAAAAGACAACGTGACGGGTGTGAGAACTACATCCCACAGTAGTTCTCAGTGGGTACCGCCAACAAGCCCGACGGTCTGCCCACTAAGTCTAATAGAGGCATAAGGTAACAAATGCATAACTGAAAGGGAAAAAGCTAGAAAATAAACTCTACAGCTACTATGCCTTTATCTAGATGCTCAAGAAGTGGAACAGATGAAAATATATGTGACTACTCGCACCCAAGGTGCTCAATCGACCCAACCGAACTGACTGCCTCATAGGGTCCAGTCAAGCTTATGCCTATCTACTGCCGTTACATCCACGTAGGACCGGACTGACGTAGGGCGTCCGTGACTGCCAAAACTGGCCAAGCCAGAGGGACCGCATCCGTGACTGCCAAAACTAGCCCAGCCAGAGGGACCGCGTCGACAAGTCGCGATACGAAAGTAACAGATCCACCCCGGGCATGGCACTCGAGGGGAGCGACCCCATCGAGGAAAAAGTATCCGCGCACTCTGTCGAGCTCAAAGTGGCTCCTGTAGGCTATAGTCAAAATCCACACTCACTCCTAGAATGGAAAGACTCAGGATCCTCAAAAATCTCACACAACGGTCGGAGAACTCTCGACGACTCAGCTGATCAGCTCTCTCGAATCTCAAAACACTAACAAACTCCACCAACTCGTAGCACAAAACACACTTGCTGGAGATACTCCACATCCGGGATCTACCCACAACTCAGGGCTAACAAAACTGGTCGGACAACACTCAACGACCCGGGACCACCGTCAACCCCAACGGCTCCCACAACAGAACACCAACCATACAGATAACTCAGGAAGGACCGACACCATAAGTGTAGTATTCTGGTTTTCCCCGTACAGTTTTTCCGTTGAATCCACTGTGTAGAACACCTAGTGTTGGTGTGTCTGGCCCATGGTGCATCAAAGGGGTGCCACAGATGGACCCTGTGTGGTATTTTAGCTGATTTGGTCTTCGGCTGTGTTTGATGAATTTTAGAGAAGGAACTGGGCCAAGCGGAGTTCGGATTTGGATTCAGCGCGGAAAAACGCTTGAAAACGCATATTTATTTGTCGAATTTGGAGTCCGGATGACCAAATGCGGGCTTCCGGAAGTTTCGGGGGATTTTCGGTGCAGGGGGGGTGCTCCGTGGACCGGACAGTGCCACGTGGCGGCCCATTATTGGGCGGCTCACGTCGCTCGGTCCACGGAGGAGGCGCGGCGGTGCATGGACCGCGCGGGTTGCCGCGTGGCGCTTCCGGATTGGACGGAGCACGCGGCGCGGTCCAGGGAGGTTGGCGCGGGGCTCGTGGACCGGGCGCACGACACGCGTCGCCGGCTGGTTGGGTGGTCCACCTGGACTCGGTCCACGCGGGCCCGAGGCGGTGCCTCGGGGCGCGGGCCGGTGCAGGGCCACAGTGCGGCTGGTCGGCCGCACATGGCCCGCACTCGAGTGCGGGCCACGCGTCGGCCGGCCAGCGGAGGGGTGCATGCACCGCCTCCAGCGCACCCGGGCCACGTGGCGGGCGGCCAGTCGCCCCGCACGGCTGTTTGCTGTGCGGGGGACACGTGGCCGCCCCAGGGACTTTCGGGCGGTCGGACGGCCCCCGGTCCGACCTGCTTCGAGGATTCGGGCGCCCGAAAGTGGCGCCCGAATCCGACAAAAAGGGGGGGGGGGGGGTTGGCAGCCTATATAAAGGCCTTTTGGGGGGCCCTTTTGCTCACTTTCTGTGAGGATTTCCACAGTGAACCCTTAATGAAAAATCTTCCTCTACCTGAAACCCTTCTTGTCGCTCACTCCTGAGATTTTAGGAGTGCGTTTTTCGAGGTTGGTCATTTTCCGGCGCGGCGCAACACTCGTTCTTCGACGACCCGTTTCGTCCCTTCGCAGTGTTTAGGCTCCCCCGGCTCACCCCGACCTCCGATTCGGGTGATTTTTGCGCCGTTGGACTCTCGACAGGTAGGGATTCATTTTTGATATTTTGAGTAGCCCCTGGTTTTCATGTGGATTTTGAGTTTCCCGAGCTTCTTTGTGACCCATTTTTCCTCGCGGAGTTTTGGACAGCACCTGCTTGATTTGGCTATAACTTCGCGCTCAGGCGACGGATCGAGGCGATTCAAAAGGCATTTCTCATCTACATCTCGCGAGGAACCTCCTGGAATTTTCTCAGATTTTTCTGAATAATTTTCGAAGGTGGAAATCTCCTTTCTCTGTAACTTTTTGGTACAGAAATTCTGCACAGTTTTGTTTGGGGTGTTCCCCTTGCCGAATTTGTATCTCAATGAAGGAAGCTCGGTTTTGAACGTGCAGGTACTCGTTTCGACGGGTTCGTCGCAAGAAACGCGACGGTATTTTTATTAGAATTTTCTGAGCACCCTTCGCAGGTGAAAATCTGAGATCTTTGGATCGGTAATTTTGGGACAGATTTTGTGATGTTTGAAGGACTAAAATTATGTATGTTCTTCTTGGAGGTTTGGCACAGCATTGCGGTGAGTTTTGGTGCGAGCGCGGGTTCTCGCATTTGGGACAAGATTTTAGCGCTCGAGGTGGGTACCGTTGTTAACCTCTTATTTTGGACAACCCACTAGGCATATTGGAGCTTGTATTTTGTAATATGGCCAACATACTAGTAAAAATGAACAGAGCATGCTTAATGAAAAGAAAAGGGCTCACGATTGATACTTGTATCTTTAGAGGACTGGACACTAATAAATGGTAATAACCGGCTAAATCCGTTTCATGCTTAATGTTTATTGAAGGGCTTATGCATGTGTCTAAATCAGCTTATGGTAGGTTAATATTTCGGATATTTTAACCAAGGCATAATGTAAGAATTGGAATACAAAAATTATCTTGCTTAGTAAAGAACTTTTGCATGTTTAAATGGTCACCTAGTTAGGCCACCTTTTTCTGCTGAACTATCATACTGGAATTGACTTAGGAGAAACCATGATTTCATTTTTCTCCAGTTATCTTGACATAGGGGATGTCATGCCCGGGTTAGGGCAGGGGCTGGGATAGAGTAGGCAGATACTGGGATTTCGGGACCGGCAGGCTGTGTAGGCAGGGTATTGCGGCGATCGCGGATTTTGGGCGATTGACCGGACAGTTGTTGTTGCATCAGATCGGGGAAGGGATTTGGGCTTTCTTTTTAGTGGATGGACCTGTTCCATTTAGATCAGTGTCATGATCCAGTCTTGCGGACTTATGTTTCCTTGGACACTTATTACTCAGGCATTATGCTCGTGTGGGTCGCCCCCCTCGAGTGCCACTCCGGAGTGCGCGTTATACAGACTTGAGTCTTTGAGACTCCTATCCCCTATCGGTGTTATGCGTAGGCTGGCATACCCGATTTGGCAGGCACCGCAGGCAGTACCAGTGTGTACTGGGGTATAGATTGGTTTGGTCAGGCAAGCTTTGATATCCTGATGCATATATTTAGCTATCTTTTAGCTGGGCATGTAGAGGCATATTAGTGGTATTTTTATCAGTATCCATGCATAAAGTTTACCACATTATTCTTTTCGCCTCTGGTAGTCCTAGTGGGCAGGTACGAGTTGAGGTTTACCCACTAGGGGAGGCTACTGTTTTTATAGTAGTTCTCACCCCCACTCTTTTTCCCCTTTGTTTTGTAGAGTCCTCTGCGGGAGTTGCGGGACCCTCTTCTCAGGACCGAGGTAAGAGGATCGTTGATTAGCTAGATGCTTCCCTGATCCAGAGTTCTGATAGTTTTTGATGTATCCCCGGTACACTCAGACTGTTGTACTTCCTTTTATTTTGGGTCTGGCTTCGGCCAGCTGGATGTATTTTATTTGGTGAGCTGGGAGAGACATTTGTATATTTTTGAGAGCTATGTTGTATTTTCTTTTCTGCTCTTATCTGAGTTGTACTAGTTGTAGTTAGCTCTGTTATGCTCTTTTATTTTATCTAGCTATCTGAGCAGGTTACCAGCGCTTCGTGTACACGGAAAATTCCGAGTGCACGGCGGATCTGTAGACGAGCCTGGGTTCTGGTTTACACCCGGGGCGTGACAATAAGGGTTTGGAAAACCCGATAGGTCGGTGCTAAGAACCCTATCAAACAAGAACACACTCTAGGCTCTGCCTATATCGAAGTTCCCGGCCCCCTTATAGTTCGGGAACACGACAACCTCGGTACAACACGCAGAAGATAACAACCAGGGCCCGAAAGTTCCGGGAGACCAACACCTACAACCCTATCAACAAGAACAGGTTCCTGGCTCGGCCCCCGTGGCTTTCGTCCCGACAAAGGAATGGCCCCTAGAACCCAGACCACTCGAATCCTTACGAGTGGGGAAGTTTACAGGAAAAAGGGTGACATTTGTTACTGAAAACCATTTCCACTCAACCCGCGCGGGTGAGGACTAAAAATAGTTCCCTTTTTGAAAAACTATCTGGATTTGAGGAAAAACACATTTTTAATGATTTTTAGTTCTTTTAGGAAAAACAGTTTAAAAACAACAAGTATCTACCCAAACCCCGAAGGGCTGATGCCTTTGTCCAATCAAACAAGAACAGACTCCGGCGGCCCTTCGATGCTTGGAAGAAAATATTGCTAGACTAAAATCATGTGTAGGTCAAAAAGGTTATGGGTTCTAGGTCCAGCTAACACTGGTACACAACTGCCACTATCACAGTTGCGACAACAAATCAGTGAAACAAGACCTCCCGGGACTACCGTTTACCCAAACGGCTCCCGGCGCAGAATAAGAAACCAACTACATCTACCAGACTCCACTCTGCTCTCAAGCACGAGTGCAAATGCATCCCACACTAAAAGGAAGTCCCGACCACTCGGCCCACTACCCGGGCAAGGATAACACTATGTCTAGGAATGAAATACGAGGTGTGGACGTCTAAACATAAATAACCCTTGCCCAAGTGAGGGTTTTCTACTAGTCTGGTCACACATGCAACATATGACGGGGGTGCTAGGTCAAGTTCCAAGATAACTATAATTAAATAGGTAGTAGGAAGCAAAAGAGATCATAAGATCAACAGATAAATACAAGGAATAACCATTCCTACATTCTAGCATGCTACACAAGAATCCACTATCATGCATGGTCCTACTATAGCAGATTTACTGTACAGTCCATCAAACTTGGAGACAAGGCCACCCACCTGAAGAAGCTAACTGTCCAAAGTCCAACAGCTGATAATACCCAAAAATCAATATATCTAGTTCCAACGGGTCCAGCAATACCCGCAAACTCTCCTGGGTACAACACAGGGTTCACAGTTACACTTTATTCCAACAATTAACCAAATACACGCAGTCTGAAAATCAGTCCCAAAGATGCAAATATTTCACCTGCTGAATCGGTTCCGAAAAATCTTATAAAAATACCACAGCGATCCTCGCGTCGAGACCTTCAAAACGGGTACCTGCACGCCCAATTCCGAGCCCCGTAGGCCGAGTTACAAATTCCACAGTGCAGGTGTGCAAAATCTCACAACCACACAACTGTAAACCCATGCACAGATAAAGGGGAAAAAGTATACCTTCAGGCAAGTCTAAGAAAAATCCCCAAAAAATACGACAATAATCCTTGCGACGCGTAGATGCAAAAAGTGTAAAGGCACGTCCCGATCCGATGCCCGAGTGCGAAGATATCGCCGAAGAAGCGAGTCGCTGTCCAAATCTCTACCACAGAAATAGTGTCACAGGTAACTCAGAAAAACACCTAAAAAATCGCGAAACGAGGGGAAGCTGGAAATACCAAGATCGAAGCTCTTCCTGTCGCGATTCCAATGGCACAAGAATCGCCTGAAAAGGTGGTTGGAGTAGGCCGGGGGAGCTCGTGCACCGAAACGCGACAAAAGGGAACACCACCGAAGGAGCGTCGCGATGTGCCGAAGAAAATGGAAACTTCGAAGTGCGTGCCACCAAAAATCCTAGAAATCATCCAGAAGATCCAGAACAAGAAGGGGAGCAACTTTGCTTAAGGGCTCGAGGTGAGGGGAAGCTCGGAAATGAGGCAAAACGGGTGAACAAGGCGGCTCGGATCCTTTAAATAGGCCAAAGAAAACAAATCCAGAAATACCCGTCGTATCCCCGGTTCTGGGCGCCCGCGCGATTCGGGCCGCTACAGTGTTGGGCCCGGCCCAACACTGTGTGTGCCCGAATCCTCCCTGGGCCTCCACGTCGCCCGCCAAACAGCGCACAGCGGCACCGATCGACCCAGCTCGCGCCACGTGGCCCGCCCCAGACGACGACACGTGGCAGGCTCCGGTCAACGCGCGCCTGGCGCGCGCACGTGTGCGCTACCAGCGCCGCCTGCGCACTGTGCCAGGCACGCGCCCCGAGGCGAGCCGCACCAGCTCGGTGCACCGAGCGCACTACACCGCACCTACCGCCGGCTGCCACGAGACCACCCTCCGGTGCACGCCGGCGCCGTGGACCGCGCACCTGCCCGCGCGCCCGCGCGCCTACTCGCTTACTGCGCGCTGCCCGCGCCTGCCCGCCGCCGCGCCTGTGTCCGCGCCGCCGCTGCCCGCCGGCGGCTAGAACAGTACCACCTGCCTCGAAAAACGTGCGCGTCATCCAGGCTCCGAAAAAAACAAGTGAATAGTCCATTTTCATCATTTTCGCGCGCTGAATCCAAATCCGAAGTCCGTTTTGCCAAATTCCAAACCTCAATTTTTCCGAAGGCAACCGGAAAGGTGATCTTTTGTCCAAACTTCGCACTGAGTCCAATTTTAATCTCCGTTTCGCACGAAACTACTTCTAAACACTCGATGGGTCCTCCAATTACCCACGTGATCCCCTTTTTAAGCCCGAATTCCACCACTTGTGTCCAAATTGCGCACTAACTCCACCGAGACACCACGCAGGCCACCAAAAGCTGTGAAACAACCCGAAAACTCAACACGGGGATCCGGGTCCTCACATCAGGTCAACAAACACTTATGCATAAATGCTCTTTTATTTTATCTAGCTATCTGAGCAGGTTACCAGCGCTTCGTGTACACGGAAAATTCCGAGTGCACGGCGGATCTGTAGACGAGCCTGGGTTCTGGTTTACACCCGGGGCGTGACAGATTAAGATGGTATCAGAGCTTAGGGATAGGTCAGTTGGGACTTAGGAAACCCTAGGCTTTTGGCAGGCCCTAGGATGGCAGGGCGCGAGTGACGCGATATTTTGCGAAAGTCGGCAATTTATTATTAACTCTTCCTGTGAGTGGAGAGGGATTGGCATATCCTATCTCTGGTAGACTATTATGTTGGCTGCAGACAACATATGTAATAGCCGCTTGTTTAAAATATTTTAAGGGTCTACTTTTGGTTCGTTATTTCCGCTTTTCGTTTCGGGGGGATTAGGGGATGATCGAATAATTCCTTGTTTCCGGACAGACCGTCGGGGCCCGCGGGTATTTTTAGTTAATAGGGCTCGCGAAACGGAGAGTGGCGGCGAGAACGGTTTTGAATTCCGACGCCGGAATCTCCCGGAATAAATTCCGGAAGGTAACTAACGGTTCAGGTGGATAACGCGGTTTTTCAGACAGACCGGACTCTAGTTCGCACCTGATTTGGACCCGTTTTAACTTGAACTGGGTTGATTTCCCATTCCCTAATTTAACCGCTCCCGCCACCTTAAATTACTCCCGTTATTTTTCCCCGTCGTACAACTTCCCATAACTACCCACAACTCCCCTAACTACCCGCAACTTCCCGTAACTACCCACAACTCCCCTAACTACCCGCAACTTCCCGTAACTACCCACAACTCCCCTAACTAACCACTTCCCTTAACTACCCACAACTCCCCTAACCACCCGTAACTCCCTTTAACTACCCACTCCCCTTAAACCACCACACTCCCCTTAACTACCCGTATCTTTCCACTTTACCCCACAAGTCACCTACGTACGAGACCCCATTTCCCCAACCCTTCAGTTTCCCAAACCAAACCCTTCTGCTTCCTCACCGACTGCGCGGAGGACCCAAGAGGCGAGACCAAGGAAGGAGAAGGAAGCGTCCACACATTCCTTGTAGCCGAACGCGCAGGATCGGATCGCCTCTCCCTCCGACAACCGAGGTGAGCACGCTAGGGTTTTGCCTTCTCGCCCCGTTCTTGGTTGGAGCGGACGAGAGGGGGGGGGGGGGGAAAGAAAAAGAAGGGGCGTGGGCACCGCCGGAATCCGGCGCGCACGGCGGCACCGCATGCGGGCTGCCGCATGCGGGCGCCGCCACTTGCGGGCGGCACCGCATGCGGGCTGCCGCATGCGGGCGCCGCCACAGGCGGGCGGCACCGCATGCGGACCGCTGCATGCGGGCGCCGCCGCATGCGGGCGGCACCGCATGCGGGCTGCCGCATGCGGGCTGCCGCTTGCGGGCGGCACCGCATGCGGACTGCCGCATGCGGGCGCCGCCGCTTGCGGGCTGCCGCATGCGGGCGCCTCCGCATGCGGGCGCCGCCGCTTGCGGGCTGCCGCATGCGGGCGCCTCCGCATGCGGGCGCCGCCGCTTGCGGGCTGCCGCATGCGGGCGCCTCCGCATGCGGGCGACGCCGCTTGCGGGCTGCCGCATGCGGGCGCCGCCGCTTGCGGGCGCCTCCGCATGCGGGCGCGGCCGCTTGTGCGCCGCCGCATGCGGGCGCCGCCGCATGCGGACGGCCGCACGCGGTTAGTACACCGCCCAGCCATGCGGGGCCAGGCGCATACATGTGTGAATTGTACGCAAGGTGAGAGGGCGCCGGGCGCTCTAATCATTAGTCTGACAAAGCCTTAAGTTGCTGACTCCTATATGACAGA
The DNA here is from genome assembly GCA_029204045.2 of Tillandsia leiboldiana. Taxonomy (NCBI): domain Eukaryota; kingdom Viridiplantae; phylum Streptophyta; class Magnoliopsida; order Poales; family Bromeliaceae; genus Tillandsia; species Tillandsia leiboldiana. The sequence continues at coordinate 32,835,468 of CM055066.1, read as the reverse complement.
TTCGTGTAGGTCCGGGCGGGCACCCGAGACGCGAGAGAACCTTACATCAGTCAGGAGCGCGACAACAAGGTGGGTTTACGGTCGAGGCTGAGTATTATGTTGGTAATCCGACAGGGACTTTTCATTATTTAACGGTACTAACGTTGATGGTTTCTATGATGTACTACCTTACCCCGTGACATGGTGACATGGTTACTTGGATACTTGGTTACTTGGTTACTTGGTTACTGGTTACTTATGCTCGAGCTGCGACACGCGCACCCGCGGTTTGGCCACCGCAAAGGGTGCTCTTTTCCGGAAAGGCGGTCTTTGACCCGTGTTACCCCACGAGGTGACGTAGTGGGGGGCCCCTGACCGCTGGGGGGTCTGAGGCAGCGATGGGACTGCCGGGATTGGATCCCGATGTAGTCAGGTGTGAGACCGCCGGGATTGGATCCCGACGCGGTCAGGTGTGGGACTGCCGGGATTGGATCCCGATGTGGTCAGGTGTGAGACCGCCGGGATTGGATCCCGACGCGGTCAGGTGTTACAGGTGTTACCGGGGTTACAGGTGCTACAGGTGGTACAGGTGGTTGCGAGTTACCATTACGAGTAGAGCGGTTGTTCCGGCTAGCATTACTTTGTGGCTTGGTATTACTTTACTGCTTTAGTACTATTTTGATGATAGTGTCGCTGACTACCCACTCTGTGACAGGTACCTCCAGGGGGTAGAGGTAGGCGACGGTGAGGCCGAGTTGGTAGCAGTCGGTCTGAGGGAGCCCTAGTATGCTGTTTTATTTACCTTCTCTGTATTTCATTCAGAACTGTAGGTTAATGTGTGGTTCTCGATACCCTTGTGGGGTCGTGTGGATGTTGAATTCTTTCTTTCTACTTATGCACTACTATTTCCGTTATTGTCCCCGTTTGGCCGCTTTCAAAGCAACATGACTAGAAAAGAAAAGAACTTCGAAAACTATTTTTAAAAAATCTGGGTCGTGTGGACCTGTTTTCCAAAACCTGTGGATTTATGGCATCTTTTCAAACTGTCTTCAAAAAAAACCTTGGGTCGTGTGGACCTGCTTTCAAAACTGTGAGTTTATCCTTTCAACTTGATTGGCCACGGGTATTGTTTAGTCTTCATGCACCGTACTACTTCGAACTGTTGTGATTAAATGGGAAAATGATTGCTCATAATCGGCTATTGTAGCAGCCGCGACGCCGTGCATATACAGAGGAGACTCTGCCCGAATTTCGAGTGAATCTGTATATGTGGCGGGTCTGGGCACGCGCCGGGGAAGGAGGTTTCTAAACAAAAAAATTCGTACGCACCTTACGCGTACTTTGAAGTATCGTTTCCGCTAAAAATAAAACCCCCGGGGCGTGACAGATTAAGATGGTATCAGAGACTTTGCTTTAATCACAACAGTGACGGCCCAACATCCACCGAGATATCACACTTAACTACGAATAAATGAAATGTGCAGGGTTTAAGGGCTAAGACGTGAGAGATCGGGGAGGGGATTTGTAGATAATGTTTCTTTTCTCTCTCGATTTGACGATGATTCATCTAGCAGAGATGAGTGCTAAGCTTTGGTTGGTATAACTTCCATTTTAAATTCACGTTCTAGGACCCTCTTTGATACTGGAGCAACACACTCGTTCTTTTCTCGCGGGTACGTGTTTTCGCATGACCTCGAGGAAAAACCTCTCCAATGTCAGTTGACGGTCCAGACCGCGGGTGGGACGCTAGAGGCGACTAGTTTGGTAGCCACTTGCCCGATTAAGCTAGGGCAGCTATTTTGCCCTTGGGATTTAATAGTAATTCCCTTGAAGGAGTACGACGTTGTTTTGGGCATGGACTGGCTCTCAAAGTACCAAGCGCTTGTCGACTGCGATAAGCGGATGGTACAACTACAAGAACCTAGTTTTCCTAAGAATGCGTACCTAGCGTGCAAGAGCATCTCCTTCCCGGCAGTCATCTCCGCGGCTCGAGCCAGGAGTCTGATAGAGGGTGGGTGTGTAGCCTATTTGGCATCGGTAGATCTGGTTACCCGACCCTCGACGACACCTTCAGACATCCCGGTGGTGAAGGATTTTCCCGATGTCTTTCTGACGGAGCTGCCTGGGATACCCCCTGAAAGGGAGGTTGTGTTCCCTAATGAACTCTTGCCAGGTACGCAACCTATAACAAAGGCACCCTACCGAATGGCCTTCGCGGAGTTGAAAGAGTTAAAGGCGCAACTGGAAGACCTCTTGGACAAAAGGGTTTGTCAGGCCGAGTGTGTCACCCTGGGGCGCACCAGTGCTTTTCGTACGGAAGAAGGATGGGAGCCTGCGACTCTGTATCGACTACAGAGGAATAAACAAGGTCACGGTGAAAAATAAGTACCCCCTGCCCAGAGTCGACGACCTCTTCGACCAACTACGAGGAGCGACGGTCTTTTCAAAAATTGATCTACAGTCTGGCTACCACCAGCTTCGGGTTCGGAACGAGGACATTCCGAAGACCGCTTTCCGGACCCGGTATGGCCATTACGAGTTTACGGTCATGCCGTTCGGACTTATGAACGCCCCCGCAGTCTTTATGGACATGATGAACCGGGTCTTCAGACCATTCTTAGATCGGTTCGTGGTGGTCTTCATCGATGATATACTAATATACTCATCCACCGACGAGGAGCACGAGGATCACTTACGAACGATTCTCCAAACCCTCAGGGAGCAGAAGCTGTTCGCTAAGCTCAAAAAGTGTGAGTTCTGGCTACGCGAAGTAGGATTCCTGGGGCATGTGATCTCGGCAAAAGGAATCGCCGTAGACCCCAAGAAGGTGGAATCGGTGATAGACTGGCAGCCGCCCACAACGGTGACGGAGATCCGCAGTTTCTTGGGGCTGGCGGGGTATTATAGACGCTTTGTCGAGGGTTTCTCGAAGATTGCGACCCCTCTCAACCGGTTGACCAAGAAAGGAGAAAAGTTTGTATGGACGGCCAAATGCCAGGAAAGTTTTGAAGAACTCAAAAGAAGGCTAACCGAGGCACCGATTCTTGTACTACCAACACCCGGTGAGGACTATGAGGTGTACTGCGACGCTTCAAGAATCGGCCTTGGGGGTGTGCTAATGCAGCAGGGGAAGGTAATAGCCTATGCATCTAGGCAACTAAAGGACTATGAAAGAAACTACCCAACACACGACCTGGAGCTGGCTGCAGTGGTCTTCGTCCTGAAGTTATGGAGACACTATCTCTTTGGTGTCCATTGTAACATCTTCTCAGATCACCAAAGTCTTAAATACCTGTTCACACAAAAGGAACTAAACCTGCGGCAGAGGCGGTGGCTTGAATTACTGAAGGATTACGACCTAACGATCCAATACCACCCCGGGAAAGCAAACGTGGTAGCAGACGCTCTGAGCAGGAAGGGGCGACTGGAGGGAGGATCGGTAGGTGCGATAACTGAGCAGAGCAGCTTGATCGCAGAATTTTCTCGACTAGGGTTGGAAGTAGTGCCAGCGGGCACGGTTGCGCAACTTCTAACTTTGGTGGTCAAGCCAACCCTACTAGAAAAGATTCGAGAGGGGCAGCAGGCGGACTCGCACTTACAGCTCGTAAGAGACAAGATCTCACCGGATCAGGAGGGGGACTTTTCGTTGGAAGGCGATGACACCCTACGGTTCCGCGGGCGAATTTGTGTGCCAGATACCCCGGAATTGAAGAAGGAAATACTGTCCGAGGCACACAGCGCCCCTTATGCAGCACATCCAGGAGGCACAAAGATGTACAGGGACCTCAAGCAGACCTTCTGGTGGCCCAAGATGAAGAGGGATGTAACCCAATTTGTAGCTCATTGCCTGGTGTGTCAACAAATAAAGGCGGAACACCAACGACCGGCGGGAAAATTACAACCCTTACCGGTACCGGAGTGGAAGTGGGATCATATCACCATGGACTTTGTCACCGGGTTCCCACGTTCACCACAAGGACACGACACAATATGGGTTGTGGTAGACCGGCTAACTAAGTCAGCGCACTTCCTGCCGATTCACACAACCTGGACCAGAGAGCGGTTGGCTCAAGTCTACCTCAGCGAGATTGTGAGACTGCATGGGGTACCGGCGTCGATCACATCAGACAGAGACACGCGTTTTGTCTCAAAGTTTTGGCAGAGTCTGCAACAAGCCCTGGGGACTAAATTGCACTTCAGCACAGCCTTCCACCCTCAGACAGACGGGCAGTCGGAGCGAGTGATACAGACGCTAGAGGACCTGCTTCGGGCCTGTGTACTCGATTGGGGAGTCGGTTGGGAGCGTTACCTACCACTTGTAGAATTCGCTTACAACAATAGCCACCAGGCCAGCATACTGATGGCACCCTACGAAGCTTTATACGGGAGATGCTGCCGATCCCCGATCTATTGGGACGACTTGGGAGAACGAAAGCTCTTAGGACCCGACTTGGTGGAAGAAACAGAAGAGAAAGTGCGCCTCATCAGACAACGCTTACTAACCGCCCAGAGTCGACAAAAGAGCTACGCGGATCGAAGACGCCGCGATTTAGAGTTCCAGGTAGGAGAACACGTGTTTTTGCGGGTCTCGCCGTCCAGGGGAATCAAGCGATTCGGGTTAAAAGGCAAGCTAAGCCCGCGGTTCGTGGGGCCGTTCGAGATCCTGGAACGGATCGGCCCAGTGGCTTACCGCCTTGCCCTACCACCGAACCTCAACCGGATTCATGACGTGTTCCACGTTTCGATGCTCAAGAAATACCTCCCCGACCCGTCGCACGTGCTGGACGTCTCGACACTCGAACTAAAGGAGGACCTAAGTTTCGAGGAAACCCCTGTGCGAATACTAGCAAGAGAAAGTAAGACGCTCCGAAACCGAGACATCCCCTATGTGAAGGTGCACTGGAACAACCACGAGGAGCGGGAAGCGAAGTGGGAACTAGAATCAAAGATGAGAGAGGGCTATCCTTATCTCTTTACCGCAAATCAGGATTGAGTTTCGAGGACGAAACTCGTTTTAAGAGGTGAGTGGTGTAATAGCCGCTTGTTTAAAATATTTTAAGGGTCTACTTTTGGTTCGTTATTTCCGCTTTTCGTTTCGGGGGGATTAGGGATGATCGAATAATTCCTTGTTTCCGGACAGACCGTCGGGGCCCGCGGGTATTTTTAGTTAATAGGGCTCGCGAAACGGAGAGTGGCGGCGAGAACGGTTTTGAATTCCGACGCCGGAATCTCCGGAATAAATTCCGGAAGGTAACTAACGGTTCAGGTGGATAACGCGGTTTTTCAGACAGACCGGACTCTAGTTCGCACCTGATTTGGACCCGTTTTAACTTGAACTGGGTTGATTTCCCATTCCCTAATTTAACCGCTCCCGCCACCTTAAATTACTCCCGTTATTTTTCCCCGTCGTACAACTTCCCATAACTACCCACAACTCCCCTAACTACCCGCAACTTCCCGTAACTACCCACAACTCCCCTAACTACCCGCAACTTCCCGTAACTACCCACAACTCCCCTAACTAACCACTTCCCTTAACTACCCACAACTCCCCTAACCACCCGTAACTCCCTTTAACTACCCACTCCCCTTAAACCACCACACTCCCCTTAACTACCCGTATCTTTCCACTTTTCCCCACAAGTCACCTACGTACGAGACCCCATTTCCCCAACCCTTCAGTTTCCCAAACCAAACCCTTCTGCTTCCTCACCGACTGCGCGGAGGACCCAAGAGGCGAGACCAAGGAAGGAGAAGGAAGCGTCCACACATTCCTTGTAGCCGAACGCGCAGGATCGGATCGCCTCTCCCTCCGACAACCGAGGTGAGCACGCTAGGGTTTTGCCTTCTCGCCCCGTTCTTGGTTGGAGCGGACGAGAGGGGGGGGGGGGGAAAGAAAAAGAAGGGGCGTGGGCACCGCCGGAATCCGGCGCGCACGGCGGCACCGCATGCGGGCTGCCGCATGCGGGCGCCGCCACTTGCGGGCGGCACCGCATGCGGGCTGCCGCATGCGGGCGCCGCCACAGGCGGGTGGCACCGCATGCGGACCGCCGCATGCGGGCGCCGCCGCATGCGGGCGGCACCGCATGCGGGCTGCCGCATGCGGGCTGCCGCTTGCGGGCGGCACCGCATGCGGACTGCCGCATGCGGGCGCCGCCGCTTGCGGGCTGCCGCATGCGGGCGCCTCCGCATGCGGGCGCCGCCGCTTGCGGGCTGCCGCATGCGGGCGCCTCCGCATGCGGGCGACGCCGCTTGCGGGCTGCCGCATGCGGGCGCCTCCGCATGCGGGCGACGCCGCTTGCGGGCTGCCGCATGCGGGCGCCTCCGCATGCGGGCGCGGCCGCTTGTGCGCCGCCGCATGCGGGCGCCGCCGCATGCGGACGGCCGCACGCGGTTAGTACACCGCCCAGCCATGCGGGGCCAGGCGCATACATGTGTGAATTGTACGCAAGGTGAGAGGGCGCCGGGCGCTCTAATCATTAGTCTGACAAAGCCTTAAGTTGCTGACTCCTATATGACAGATTCGTGTAGGTCCGGGCGGGCACCCGAGATGCGAGAGAACCTTACATCAGTCAGGAGCGCGACAACAAGGTGGGTTTACGGTCGAGGCTGAGTATTATGTTGGTAATCCGACAGGGACTTTTCATTATTTAACGGTACTAACGTTGATGGTTTCTATGATGTACTACCTTACCCCGTGACATGGTGACATGGTTACTTGGATACTTGGTTACTTGGTTACTTGGTTACTGGTTACTTATGCTCGAGCTGCGACACGCGCACCCGCGGTTTGGCCACCGCAAAGGGTGCTCTTTTCCGGAAAGGCGGTCTTTGACCCGTGTTACCCCACGAGGTGACGTAGTGGGGGGCCCCTGACCGCTGGGGGGTCTGAGGCAGCGATGGGACTGCCGGGATTGGATCCCGATGTAGTCAGGTGTGAGACTGCCGGGATTGGATCCCGACGCGGTCAGGTGTGGGACTGCCGGGATTGGATCCCGATGTGGTCAGGTGTGAGACCGCCGGGATTGGATCCCGACGCGGTCAGGTGTTACAGGTGTTACCGGGGTTACAGGTGCTACAGGTGGTACAGGTGGTTGCGAGTTACCATTACGAGTAGAGCGGGTTGTTCCGGCTAGCATTACTTTGTGGCTTGGTATTACTTTACTGCTTTAGTACTATTTTGATGATAGTGTCGCTGACTACCCACTCTGTGACAGGTACCTCCAGGGGGTAGAGGTAGGCGACGGTGAGGCCGAGTTGGTAGCAGTCGGTCTGAGGGAGCCTAGTATGCTGTTTTATTTACCTTCTCTGCATTTCATTCAGAACTGTAGGTTAATGTGTGTTCTCGATACCCTTGGGGGTCGTGTGGGTATGTTGATTCTTTCTTTCTACTTATGCACTACTATTTCCGTTATTGTTCCCGTTTGGCCGCTTTCAAAGCAACATGACTAGAAAGAAAAGAACTTCGAAAAACTATCTTTTAAAAAATCTGGGTCGTGTGGACCTGTTTTCCAAAACCTGTGGATTTATGGCATCTTTTCAAACTGTCTTCAAAACCTTGGGTCGTGTGGACCTGCTTTCAAAACTGTGAGTTATCCTTTCAACTTGATTGGCCACGGGTATTGTTTAGTCTTCATGCACCGTACTACTTCGAACTGTTGTGATAAATGGGAAAATGATTGCTCATAACGGCTATTGTAGCAGCCGCGACGCCGTGCATATACAGAGGAGACTCTGCCCGAATTTCGAGTGAATCTGTATATGTGGCGGGTCTGGGCACGCGCCGGGGAAGGAGGTTCTAAACAAAAAAATTCGTACGCACTTACGGTACTTTGAAAGTATCGTTTCCGCTAAAATAAAAACCCCCGGGGCGTGACAACCTCAGGTTACAAAAATAGGGGGTATGTCCATGACTTAGCTGGATTGGGTCGAGAGGCTTTTGTTTACTGACTCGTGGTTTCTCG
>CM055066.1:32784665-32827425 GCA_029204045.2 Tillandsia leiboldiana | reverse complement strand
GCCTCCCTTTTATTTTTGACGATGACTAGTGGAAACTTTTTAACTGCATTTTCTCTGCAATGGGCTGGCCTGGGAACCGCGAGTATTTTTTCCTCGCTATTGGAGCTCGAAAACGGAAGACGGCAAAGCGAAAGGATATCGGTTTTCATTTACGGATCTCCCCGGTACTACTGGGTCAAAAAGCGTTTGCTTTGATGTGCAATCGAAACCCGCGCTAAGTGGCTGGCAACGCTTTTTGAGGCGATCGGCGCGATCCTGCTGATCGGAACCTTTCTCTTTTTTATGTTAGTGGATTTTTTTTATTCATTTGGTGGTACCTCGACCTATACGGTTTCCGTTTTGGGGTCCTAATTGAATAGTTTTTTTCAGTCGATATGGAGGGGTTGAAATTCGAGAATTTTTGGCAACACTCGGACGCGCGGAAGTAATTTTAGATGTTAGAGCTCGCCGAAACGGTTAACGGTGGCGGCTCGGATTTGAATTCCGTCCCAGGGATCTCCCAGAAACAATTGTTTGAAGTTGCTATCTATTGGGTGCATCGGAAGCTGCCGGCGATCGCCGGTTTTCCGAGCGATCTAGACCTCTCGTTCATTCAAAAGGCTAAGGTGTTGACCTGGGTTTAATTTTAAGTCTCTTCATATCGTATAATGATACCGATCGGGGGCGGGGGGAAACCCTAGAAACCTTTTTTTTTTCCCCTTTTTCCAAGAAACGGCGGAGGAACCGAGAATGAGAATCGTGCAGAGAAAGGGAAATCGTCCATCCTCTGCGGTTGATCGGGCGTGGAGGGACGATCTTCTTCCTTCAGCCTCCTCCGGCGGAATCAAGGTGAACGGTTGGAGTTTCCTTTTTGTCCTTTTTGCAATTTCTGTGGGTCGAGGGTGGTGGTCGTCGTGGGTGGTCGCACCGCGGTGGGTTGTGTGGGTAACGGGAAGCCGCCGCCCCGCCGTTGTTAAACGGAGGCCGCCGCCGCCGTTATCGTGCCCACGGGGTCGTTGCACAGGCAGTCGCGGTGTAGCGCGGGGTCGTCACCAGAGCCGCGGCGGAGACGAAACGGGTTGTTAGGTTCTGTTCCCCCTACGACCCACCCCGCGCGGTCCACCGAGCGGCATGCACCCGGTGCACGTCTCGCAGCCCGAAGCCCTGAACCGTGATCGCACGTTCGCGTGCGCCAGCCCGGGCCCTCGCGCATCGCGGTGCACGCCTCCAGCGTGCAACCCGTGCGCTCCGCCGCGGCCCTTGGGGTTGAGCCCGTGCCCGACACCTTTCGCGTGCACCGTCCCGGCCCGCTTACCGCGGTGCACGCCTCCGCGTGCACCCGGTGCGTGCCGCGCGCCGTGGGGGGTGAGCCCGGTGCACGCCCTGCGCGTGCACCGCCCGGCCCATGCTGCCTGTGCACGCGCCCTGGTGAGCCCGTCTGCGCCGCGCACGCCTCTGCACTGTGGACCCGGTCCACGCCTCTGCCCGTGCCCAGCCCCCATCCCGGAAGCCCGGTAACTCCGTTTCGTGCGCCGTTTTGGCCCGTTCGCCCCGTTGTTCAGTGTTTTTTGACCACGAACGGATGTTTTTAACAGCATTACTTAGTGTAGCTTTTCGGCACAGGATGGAGTGTTTTAGCTGGGGTTCCGTACACCTTCTTCTTCGCGTTTCAGGTGGGTACACCTTTAGAAATCCTTTGTGCACAATCTCGTTTCAGTTATGGTTATCAATATTGTGAGTACTTGTCCGAGGGTTAGGGTCGGGCTTTGAAAAACTGGAAACTAATATTTAAAAGTGTGGGTTTTTATTCTTAAGTCTTAGCATTTAGTTCTATCATGTTGGACGGTGGTCAACCGATGTGTACTTGGGTTAAACATGGTAGGGAGGCATCAATTATTCATTTATGGCTTTAGGTTATTATGATTAGATGTACATATTGTTCATATGGTTCTCATGCATGGATAGGGTGATGTCGTGAATATATATTGTTCATATGCTTCTCATGCACGATATGTACATATTATTTCATACGGTTCTCATACATAGATATTGTATATGTCTCACCATGGTTGCGCTTACATGCACATATATAGTTGTTCACGGTTACTATGCTCGGCTGCAACACGCGCACCCGCGGTTGGCCACCGCGAAGGGTGCGCTTTCCGAAAAGTGGTCTATGACCCGGTATACCCACAGGACGCGTGGGGCCTCTTAGTTGTGGGGCTTGGATGCGCCACGGTGTGATCGGTGCGACCCGTCGGTTTAGTTGTCCGACGTGGGAGCGGTGCGACCCATTCGGTTTAGTTGTCCGACTTGGGCGCGGTGCGATCCGTCGGTTTAGTTGTCCGACGGGATCGGGTATTGCAGGTTTACAGGTGTTTGATTTTACTTTTCCCCTTGCGAGGGTGTTTGCTCCGGATAGACTACGGTTGGACGTTTCTTTACCTGCTTTACTTTTATCACTTTTGTTTAGTCGCTGACTTCCCACTTTGCGACAGGGTCCTACAGGAGGGAGAGTTAGGCGACGGTGAGGCCGCGGCTAGAAATTTTGGGTCCCCAGGAGACCGGAACAGTACTTTACCTCTTACTGTCGCATTCCATTTATTATTTGTAGACTGTGGATGGTTCTCGATACCCTCGTGGGGTCGGTGTGGATGTCGGTACGGTGACAACTGAATTGTTTAGTTTTCTTTACATCTCTGTGGGCCGCTTTGGAAAATAAATAGCAAATAAAAGAACAGATTGCGAAAACTACTATTTCAAAACTCGGGTGCCGTGTGGGCACCGTTTTCAAAACCTTGTGGATTTATGGTTTGCGAAAATGGATTTCAAAACCTAAGTGTCGTGTGGGCACTGTTTCTCAAACCCCTGAGTTTATGTTGCTTTCGAAAAAGGGTTTTCAAAATATGGGTGCCGGGTGGGCGCCGTTTCAACAATTGTGGGTTTTATCCTTTCAAACTAATCGGCCGTGAGTTTATTCTGCACATTGTGAATGGTTATACGTTTGGATTGTTGTGATTGAATGTTTACCTCGTTTTGAACATTGTACAAACCGCGACGCCGTGCATATACAGGGGAGACTCTGTCCGTTTGTAGAGTGATCCTGTATATGCGGCGGATCTGGGCACGCGCCGGGGAAGAAGGTTTTCAAAAAAAAAAAATAAATACATACCTTTTGTAATCCGTTTCCGCTAAATTAATCCCCCGGGGCGTGACAGATTAAGATGGTATCAGAGACTTTCTTCAATCACAACAGTTTGTGCCCGACATCCACAAAGATACCTCACTTAGCTACAAATGAATGAAATGAATGGCATAGAAGCGTAGAACGCAAATGATCGAGGGGGGGGGGGGGGGGGGAAAGTATAGGTCCCTTTTCTCGATAGTTGTTTGAGTGCTATGCTAGCAGGAGGCTAAAACTGACTTGTGTTGTGTGGGTGTACGGGTTAAGTTTTGTTTCTCGGTTTAGCGTGGTTGTCGTGCATGTGTAGTCGTGTTGATGTGGAGGCTGGGGTCGAGGCCGGCTGCCACCGGGGTATTGATGGTTGCTAGGAATGAATGGATTAAGCAACCAGCACGGGACACGGTGGGCCTGCTGACGTTGTTCTTGCACTTGGTGCGGCTGTTATCACAGCAGATCGTTGCGCCGGCTTTTGTTTTTCGAACCCCTTTCCCCTGCCGACGTGCTGGCCGTCGTTAGTGACGGCGACTGGGGGTAGAGTAATCCGCCGGTGTTTGTTAGTGGTCGGCTGTTTGTCGGTCGTGGGTAGCTGGACAGCCGTTGGTCTAAGGTTGTACCTTCTAGGTCTTCGGGTGTTGGGTTTTAGCGGGTAGTCGGCCGTTTCTTTTTGCACCATGGGCAAGGTATGGGTGGGAATGAGGATTCTTCCCCTATGATTGTTACCCATAGTTCGGCTTCTCACTATAGACACTGCGATGGTTGTAGAGATCGACGTGTTGGGGGCCTGGGGTTCTCCTTTAGATTGAAAAAGGAGACCCCCAGGGCTAGTGAATCTTGTCCGTTTGGGCTCGATTTTGGTTAGAGAGGCGGTGTCCCGCGTTGCACAAGTGCGCGTAAGTGGCGACTTGTTATTGGGGGGAAATTAGCTTTTGACGCTGGGTGATGCATCGAGTTCCTGTGTTCTGCGCTAGAGGGCCGGTTAGGTCGTCCTATTGGTGGGTTGGCGTGTGATCCCCTCGAGTGCGTTTAGTGAACCTAGGTAACTTCTGATAGGGTTCTTCTTGCTGTTTTCGTGGCTTATCTTCTTCTGACCCTTTTGGTTTCAGATGGATAGTCTTCGGTACCTGAGGTCACTGTTGAGCGGACCTAGAGCTTAGGTTTTCTCCTAGTTGGGAGTGTCACTTTTGGTCTGGAGGTTTACCGCTCGTTTCGATGCCCGTACTTGGTGGGGCAACGGTTTGGGACCGAGAGTTAGGGGCAATTGAGAGCGTCACACCTCGTCGGCGCCAGGACGGAGGTAGGACCTTACCTGGCGGGTTGTGTTGCTAGCTTCCCATGACTAAGACATAGCCTTGAGGCTTAGTTTTGGGAGCGTTTTGGATTGTTGATCTTTTGGGCCAGGTGTGAGTCAAGGGGGGGAATCTGGCGACTACTCGGAGTTTTGGCACTGGTCACTTTCGGCTAGGAGGCCCCGTACGCAGCCCTTTTTGTGGGGTAGACCTTATGGTGAGTCCTAGAGCTGAAACCTAACGATAGCCTTGACCGTCGCCTCGGTAGGACGGACAGTCGGAACGGGTAGTCCGGGATGGTGGTTAGACTTCGAGCTTGTGATCCGTGTTGGTGACGGAGAGGAGCGGTCCGGGTGGGTGACAGGTGAGTTCGTTGTGTGCAGGGAGGAAATTTCGGGTGGTTAGTAACCCAGCCTGTTTTGTTGGCACCTATTGTAGCCTTGTAAAGGCGTTAGTGCGGTTGTTTTCCTTGTTTTCGGGTTCGTTGTTCTAGACTTTTAAGGGCTCATTGGTACTGGTTGGGTGGTACGACTGGGGTACCTCGAAGCATCACGAGATTTTGTTGCTAACTGCTCAGCGCTGGCTGGGGTGGTTTGCGGACCGGCGGCGTTGTGACGGGGAAATTCCGAGTCGGGAAGTAGGATTACTACGAGGTGCTGGGCATGGACCGGTTCACGAGGTACCAGGCGGATGTATAGTTACTTGGTTTCAGTGAGCCTAGCGACTTGACCCTCTGCATTTCTCACTGACACCCCCGTTGTAGGGGTTACTTTCGACGTCCTCCTGACTGAACTGCCGGGAATACCCCCGAGCAAGGGGGTCATCCTCTCTTTCAAGCTTCTACCGGACACAACTAGGAGTTTTTCTGGATAAAGGGTTCATCAGACCGTGTGTGTCGCCTTGGGACGCACCCGTGCCTTTTGTGCGAAAGAAGAACGGAGGACTGCGTCTACGCATCGACTACAGGGAGATAAACAAGGTTACAGTGAAGAACAAGTCCGGAATGGATGACCACTTCGATCAACTACGAGAGGCACTTACAGATTATTCTCCGGACTCTCAGGGACCAGGGGCTGTTTGCTAAGTTTAAGAAATGTGAGTTCAGACTTCGCAAAGTGGACTTTTTGGGGCACGTTGTGTCAGCAACGGGAATCACAGGGAATGTGAGCGGAACTGCCCGGCACACGATCCGGAACTGGCAGCAGTCGTCTCCGTTTTAAAACGTTAGAGACACCACCTTTTGGATTTCATCGGGATGTGTTTTTGGATCGCCAGAGCTTTGAGTTTTGTTCGCAGAGAAGGAATTGTTTTTGCGGCACAGGCATGGGTTGGAGTTGCTGAAGGACTCGGCTGGACCGTCCAGTATCACCTTGGGAAAAGCAAGTGTAGTAACGGATGTTTTGAGTGGGAAGGGTCAAGTCGAGGAGGAAACTGACGAGCGCGAGTACTTAGCAGGACCGGTACTGTCGCGCGACTTTTTAATCGTTGATGGTCGAGCCAACCCTAGAAGGTCAGAAAACAGGCACACAGATACAACTTATTCGAGACAAGACCCCCGGATCACGCGAGCGACTCTTCGCGAGTGCAAACGACGCAACACGTTTTCGAGGGCGAAATTGCTTACCGGAGCTGCCAGAGTTGAAAGAGGAGATACCGTTAGAGGCGCACTGCGCCCCCTATACGGCGCATCCGGGTGACACGAAGATATTCAAGGACGGGATGCGGTTTGAGTCACGGTAGATCGACTGACGAAGGCGACTCTTTTTCCAACCACCGTACGACGTGGACTAGAGACTCTCGGCTAGTGTCGAACAGTTGGCAAAGCCTAGGGCAAGCTTTAAAGACTAAACCACACTTCAGCACGGTGTTTCACCCCCAGACCAACGGACAGTCCGAGCGAGCGATCCGGATTCTCGAAGATATGCTTCGAGCCTGCGTACTTGATTGAGATGATGGATGATCACTGCTGTGGAGCTTAGAGAGGACCTGAGCTCCGGTGAAACACCGGTGCGGACCTTAGCATGGGAGGACATAAACGATTGCGCAACCGGACGATCCCCTATGTGAAGGTGCTGTGGAGCCACCAGGAAACACGTGAAGCGACTTGGGAACTGGCGTCAGAGAAGAGAGAGTTGCTACTCAGATTTACTCGTTGCAGACCAGGATTAAGTTTCGAGGACGAAACTTCTTTTAAGTGGTGAGTGATGTAGAGTCCTGGCGTCCCCTTGCCCGGGTAGGCCTCCCTTTTATTTTTGACGGGACTGTTAGGAAAACTTTTAACTGCATTTTCTGCAATGGGCTGGCCTGGACCGCGAGTATTTTTCTGCGATTGAGCTCGAAAAACGGAAGACGGCAAAGCGAACGGATTCGGTTTTCGATTTACGGATCTCCCGGAATGGGGGTCAAAGCGTTTGCTTTGAGTGGTGCATCGAAACCCGCGCTAAGTGGCTGGCACGCTTTTTGAGGCGATCGGCGGGATCCTGCTGTGATCGGACCTTTCATCTTTTTATGTTAGTGGATTATTTTATTCATTTGGTGGTACCTCGACCTTACGGTTTCCGTTTTGGGTCCTAATTGAATAGTTTTTCAGTCGATTATGGAGGGGTTGAAATTCGAGAATTTTTGGGCAGACCGTCGGGACGCGCGGGTATTTTTAGATGTTAGAGCTCGCGAAACGGTGAACGGTGGCGCGATCGGATTTGAATTCCGATCCCGGGATCTCCCAGAAACAATTTTTGAAGTTTGCTATCTACTTGGGTGCATCGGAATGCGTGCCGGCGATCGGCACGTTTTCCGAGGCGATCTAGACCTCTCGTTCAATTTCAAAAGGCTAAGGTTGTTGACCTGGGTTTAATTTTAAAGTCTCTTCGTATAAGTTAAACCGATCGGGGTGCGGGGGGAAACCCTAGAAACCCTTTTTTTTTCCCCTTTTTCCAAGAAACGGCGGAGGAACCGAGAATGAGAATCGGGCAGAGAAAGGGAAAATCGTCCATCCTCTGCGGGATTGATCGGGCGTGGAGGGGACGATCTTCTTCCTTCATCCTCCTCCGGCGGAATCAAGGTGAGCGGTTGGAGTTTTCCTTTTTGTCCTTTTTGCAATTTCTGTGGGGTCGAGGGGTGGTGGTCGTTCGGGTGTCGCACGCCGGGTGGGTTGTGTGGGTAACGGGAAGCCGCCGCCGCCGTTGTTAAACGGGAGGCCGCCGCCGCCGTTATCGTGCCCACGGGGTCGTTGCCGCAGTCGCGGTGTTCGCGGGGTCGTCACCGGAGCCGCGGGGAGACGAAACGGGAGGTTACTGTTCACCCGTACGGACCACACCCCGCGCGGTCCACCGGAGCGGCATGCACCCGGTGCACGTCTCGCAGCCCGAAGGCGCGGAACCGGGCGCACGGTCGCGTGCGCCAGCCCGGCCCGCGCATCGCGGTGCACGCCTCCAGCGTGCACCCGGTGCGCGTCGCCGCGGCCCCTGGGGGTGAGCCCGGTGCGCGCCCTGCGCGTGCACCGGCCCGGCCCGCTTACCGCGGTGCACGCCTCCAGCGTGCACCCGGTGCGTGCCGCAGCGCCCGTGGGGGTGAGCCCGGTGCACGCCCTGCGCGTGCACCGGCCCGGCCCATGCTGCCTGGTGCACGCGCCCGGGTGAGCCCGGTCTGCGCCGCGCACCCTCTGCACTGTGGACCCGGTCCACGCCTCTGCCCGTGCACCAGCCCCCAGCCCGGAAGCCCGGTAACTCCGTTTCGGCCCGTTTTTGGCCCGTTTCGCCCCGTTGTTCAGTGTTTTTTGACCACGACGATGTTTTTAACATCATTACTTATTGTAGCTTTTTCGGGCACAGGATGGGAGTGTTTTAGCTGGGGTTCCGTACACCTTCTTCTTCGCGTTTCAGGTGGGTACACCTTTAGAAATCCTTTGTGCACAATCTCGTTTCAGTTATGGTTATCATATTGTGAGTACTTGTCCTGAGGGTTAGGGTCGGGCTTTGAAAACTGGAAATATATTTAAAAGTGTGGGTTTTTATTCTTAAGTCTTAGCATTTAGTTCTATCATGTTGGACGGGGTCAACCTTATGTGTACTTGGGTTAAACATGGTAGGGAGGCATCAATTATTCATTTATGGCTTTACGGTTATTATGATTAGATGTACATATTGTTTCATATGGTTCTCATGCATGGATAGGTGTATGTCGTGAATATATATTGTTTCATATGCTTCTCATGCACGGATATGTACATATTATTTCATACGGTTCTCATACATAGATATGTGTATATTGTCTCACATGGTTCGCTTACATGCACATATATATATTGTTCACGGTTACTATGCTCGGCTGCAACACGCGCACCCGCGGTTTGGCCACCGCGAAGGGTGCGCTTTTCCGGAAAAGTGGTCTATGACCCGTGTATACCCACAGGACGGCGTGGGGCCTCTTTAGTTGTGGGGCTTGGATGCGCCAAGGTGTGAGCGGTGCGACCCGTCGGTTTAGTTGTCCGACGTGGGAGCGGTGCGACCCATTCGGTTTAGTTGTCCGACTTGGGCGCGGTGCGATCCGTCGGTTTAGTTGTCCGACGGGATCGGGTATTGCAGGTTTACAGGTGTTTGATTTTACTTTTCCCTTGCGAGGGTGGTTGCTCCGGATAGACTACGGTTGGACGTTTTCTTTACCTGCTTTACTTTTATCACTTTTGTTTAGTCGCTGACTTCCCACTTTGCGACAGGGTCCTACAGGAGGGAGAGTTAGGCGACGGTGAGGCCGCGGCTAGAAATTTTGGGTCCCAGGAGACCGGAACAGTACTTTACCTCTTACTGTCGCATTCCATTTATTATTTGTAGACTGTGGATGGTTCTCGATACCCTCGTGGGGTCGGTGTGGATGTCGGTACGGTGACAACTGAATTGTTTAGTTTTCTTTACATCTCTGTGGGCCGCTTTGGAAAATAAAATAGCAAATAAAAGAACAGATTGCGAAAACTACTATTTCAAAACTCGGGTGCCGTGTGGGCACCGTTTTCAAAACCTTGTGGATTTATGGTTTGCGAAAATGGATTTCAAAACCTAAGTGTCGTGTGGGCACTGTTTCTCAAACCCCTGAGTTTATGTTGCTTTCGAAAAAGGGTTTTCAAAATATGGGTGCCGGGTGGGCGCCGTTTCAACAATTGTGGGTTTTATCCTTTCAAACTAATCGGCCGTGAGTTTATTCTGCACATTGTGAATGGTTATACGTTTGGATTGTTGTGATTGAATGTTTACTCGTTTTGAACATTGTACAAACCGCGACGCCGTGCATATACAGGGGAGACTCTGTCCGTTTGTAGAGTGATCCTGTATATGCGGCGGATCTGGGCACGCGCCGGGGAAGAAGGTTTTCAAAAAAAAAAAATAAATACATACCTTTTGTAATCCGTTTCCGCTAAATTAATCCCCCGGGGCGTGACATGGCAGGATGCCTCCTAGGCGGCAGATCCCTACTCGGGGTACTCCTACACCACCGGAGGAGCCGGAGCAGTCCGGGCCTTCTGAGATCAGTGAGCTGAGGGCCATGGTGGCCCATTTGGCGGAGAGTCACCGCCGACAGGAGCAGAGGTTTGAGCAGTTGCTGGCTCTGGTTGCGGCACCACCCCCTACTACTGTAGAGGCCCCTGTACCACCGGTTGTACCGCCGGCTATTCCACTTGTTCCTACGGCACCGTCGTCTAGCAGTGGGGCTCAGGGGGTGATCAGGCCATTGACCCCAGCGGAGGAGCAGGAGTTTGCTGACAAACTCGCACAGTTCTGTAAGCGAGGACCACCTAGGTTCTCGGGGCGGAGTACTCATCCAGCGGAGATAGGATCGTGGTTGGCATCAATGGAGAAGTTGTTCAGAGATTTCTTCATTGATTCGAGATTCAGAGTACACATGGCCGTACATTGTTTAGAGGGGGATGCCGATGCTTGGTGGCGTCGGGTCGAGCCCTTAGAGTTTCAGATCACCCGACAGCTACCCTGGTCGGAGTTCAGGAGGATGATCCTTGACACTTACTTCTCCACGAGCGTGAAGAAGAAGATAGAAGATGACTTGAAGAACCTGCAGCAGGGTGATCGCTCAGTATGGGACTATTTCCAGGAGTTTACGCAGTTGATTAACTGCGTACCCTATGTTGCCAGGGACGGGCTGCACCAGGTGGAGCTGTTTGAGACATGTTTACGCCCCGAGATCTATACCTTGGTGCACGCCCAGAGGCTTCAGACTTTATCAGAGGCAGTGGATCATGCACAGTGGGTCGAGAGGGGAGATCATGTGGTCGCTAGGCGCGGAGGCTCGGTCGCTCAGAGTTCTGAGAGGAAGCGGCCAGCACCAGACGAGGGGGGACAGGCCAGTTCATGGAGGCCGCCCCGACCGCCACCGCCACAGTCTACGGGCCGTGGGCGTTCAGATCGGCGAGGGCCTGGGGGATCCCAGAGGCCCCCACAGCAGCAGCCCCAGCGACAGCAGCAGCACTCGCAGCAGCAGAGGTCGCAGTCGCGACAGCAGGGGTCACAGCGGCAAGGGCAGCAGCAGTAGCAGTCGAGGCAGCCCCAGTCTGCGGTCAGGTGCGTCTTTTGTAGGGGACAGCACGCGGCGGATACTTGTGACCAGAGGTATGGCCGCTGTTATCGGTGTGGACAGTCCGGCCACATTCGAGCTACTTGCCCTCTCTCTACACCGCAGGCTCCTTCCTCAGCATCAGCTCCTTCGGTGCCTCAGCAGCGGCCTTATGCTCCAGCGAGCAGGGCTCCTTCCTCCCACCCTACAGACTACCGACCACCAGCTCAGAGCGGGCGAGTCTACGCCGCCCAGGTAGGGGACTCTGCGGCGGCCGACCACGTGGTGGCAGGTATCATTTTACTTTTCGGCATTAGAGCTCGCACTTTATTTGATACCGGTGCATCACATTCTTTTATCAGTAGAGCATTTGCATCATCGCATGGACTAGAGTTACGTCGGTTACCGCATGCATTAGAGGTACGGATTCCTGATCATATTTTGATTGTAGAGGAGTGTTGTTGGTCTTGCCCGGTACAGCTTGAGTCTTGGATTTTGCCAGCGGACCTGATGGTCCTTAGTCAGCTGCGAGATTATGACATTGTGTTGGGGATGGATTGGCTAGCTCGCTATTTTGCGACGATTGATTGCGCCGCGAGGACTGTTACTTTTAGCGAGCCAGGCCAGGAGGTGTTTGTCTACAGGGGGTACCAGAGTGCTTTCTTTGCCTCTGTGGTTTCGACTTCTCGGGCGAGGCAGATGATGCGCAGTGGATGCGTGGCCTTTTTGGCATCGGTGGTTAAGGAGCCTGTGGCGGCACCGGGACTCCTGGATATCCCTATTGTCCACGAGTTCCCGGATGTGTTTCCTCCAGATCTGATTCTTATGCCGCCGGATAGGGAGGTTGAGTTTTTGATTGACGTAGTTCCAGGAACTGCGCCAATCTCTAAGGCTCCTTACCGAATGGCACCGGCTGAGCTGCGAGAGCTAAAGGCGCAACTCCAGGATTTAATGGACAAAGGTTTTGTCAGACCAAGCGTATCGCCTTGGGGAGCGCCGGTGCTATTTGTGAAGAAGAAGGATGGATCACTTCGACTATGTGTTGATTATCGGGAGTTGAATAAAGTGACCATCAAGAACAAGTACCCTTTGCCGCGCATTGATGACTTATTTGATCAGCTGCAAGGGTCTTGTGTCTTTTCTAAGATTGATTTACAGTCTGGTTACCACAAATTGAAGGTGAAGGCCGAGGATATCCCAAAGACGGCATTCAGGTCGCGGTACGGGCATTACGAGATCACCGTCATGCCTTTTGGATTGACAAATGCCCCTGCTGCTTTTATAGATTTAATGAACAGGATTTTTCGACCATACCTGGATCGGTTCGTCGTTGTTTTTATTGATGACATCCTAGTTTATTCCCGAAGCGATTTGGAGCACGAGGAGCATTTGAGGATTGTGCTACAACTTCTGAGAGAGAGAAAGTTGTATGCCAAGTTATCTAAGTGCGATTTCTGGCTTCGGGAGGTTGCCTTTTTGGGCCATGTGATTTCAGCCGCCGGAGTGGCAGTAGACCCGGCGAAGATCGAGGCAGTCCGGGATTGGCCCCGACCGACGACGGTATCAGAGGTCCGCAGTTTTATGGGCTTAGCGGGATATTACCGTCGGTTTGTGGAAGGTTTTGCGAAACTTTCCACACCCCTCACTCGTTTGACGCGAAAAGGGATTAAGTTTGTCTCGAGTGAGGATTGCCAGAGGAGCTTCGAGGAATTAAAGAACAGATTGATGTCGGCTCCTATCCTTTCCCTACCTGTTATGGGGAAGGGATATGTGATTTACAGTGATGCATCGCACAGTGGACTTGGTTGCGTGCTGATGCAGGAGGGAAAGGTAATTGCTTATGCCTCTCGGCAACTGAAGGATTATGAAAAGAATTACCCTACCCATGATTTGGAGCTAGCTGCAGTGATTTTTGCACTAAAGTTGTGGCGCCACTACCTTTATGGGGAGCACTGCGAGATTTACACCGACCACAAGAGCTTGAAATACCTGTTCACACAGAAGGAGCTCAACTTGAGGCAGCGTAGATGGTTGGAATTGTTGAAAGACTATGATGTAGACATATTATACCATCCTGGCAAGGCCAACGTGGTTGCTGATGCCCTGAGCAGGAGAGCAGTACAGAGTCTATCTTCGTTGATCACCGATCAGGCGCCATTACTTGAGCAGATGAGGCGGTTAGAGCTCGAGGTTGTGTCCCCTGGGGTCTCTGCTAGACTTATGTCTCTAGTCGTGCAGCCCACTCTGTTGGACAGGATTCGGGAGAGACAGAGTGAGGACCCCCACCTGATGAGGATTCGAGAGCAGGTGCAGACTGGTTTGACAGGGGACTTTTCGGTTGATGCTTCGGGAGTACTGCGGTACAGGGACCGAGCATGTGTGCCTATGGATGCGGAGATCCGAGAGCAGATCTTGAGGGAGGCCCACTATACACCTTATACCATCCATCCTGGTGGGACTAAGATGTATAGGGACCTTAAGGCACAGTTTTGGTGGAACGGGATGAAAAGAGATATTGGGAGATTTGTAGCGCACTGTCTAACTTGTCAGCAAGTAAAGGCTGAACATC
Organism: Tillandsia leiboldiana; assembly: GCA_029204045.2. Lineage (NCBI taxonomy): Eukaryota > Viridiplantae > Streptophyta > Magnoliopsida > Poales > Bromeliaceae > Tillandsia > Tillandsia leiboldiana. The sequence goes on along the minus strand of CM055066.1, from coordinate 32,813,849 downwards.
GTGTACCTGCTGGCAAGTTGCAGAGTCTCCCAATCCCTGAATGGAAATGGGAGCATGTTACCATGGATTTTGTCACTGGTTTGCCGAGAGCACAGACGGGAGCGGATGCTATCTGGGTAGTCGTGGATAGACTCACCAAATCCGCACACTTTTTACCGGTGCAGGTGACTTGGTCCCCGATCGGCTGGCACAGCTGTACTTAGACGAGGTAGTGAGGCTGCATGGGGTGCCCGTCTCCATTGTATCTGACCGAGATCCGAGGTTTGTTTCGCGCTTCTGGAGGAGCCTACAGGCCACTTTAGGGACACAGCTCAGTTTCAGCACAGCATTTCACCCGCAGACAGACGGACAGTCAGAGCGTACTATACAGATTCTTGAGGACATGCTCCGGGCTTGCACGCTGGACTTTGGAGGGGGTTGGGTACGACACTTATCATTGGCAGAGTTTGCGTACAACAATAGCTTTCAAGCGAGCATCCGAATGGCTCCGTTTGAAGCATTGTATGGACGCAAGTGTCGTTCCCCTCTTTATTGGAGCGATGTGGGTGAAAGGCGGACCTTGGGGCCAGAGTTGCTTAGAGAAGCGGAGGCTAAGGTCAAGGTAGTCAGGCAGCACCTTCAGACAGCACAGAGCAGACAGAGGAGCTATGCAGATGTGCGGAGGCGAGACCTGGAGTTCGCGGTTGGGGATCATGTCTTTCTGAAGGTCTCGCCTTCAAAGGGGATCCGAAGATTTGGGATTCGGGGGAAACTGAGCCCTCGCTACATTGGACCTTTCGAGGTATTAGAGCGCATAGGGCCAGTTGCCTACAGGCTTGCACTTCCTCCCAGGCTTTCAGGTGTTCACGACGTTTTTCATGTATCGACTCTGAGGAAGTATGTTCATGACCCGTCTCATATCATCGATTTCACCCCACTGGAGGTCACCGAGGACCTGAGCTATGTTGAGCGGCCGTTGAGGATCTTGGACCGGGAGGTTAGGGAGTTGCGCAGTCGGGCCATCCCTTATGTGAAGATCCTCTGGAGCAGTCATGAGGAGCGCGAGGCTACTTGGGAGTTGGAGTCAGCGATGATGGCTGCTTACCCCCACCTGTTCGAGGCACCTGCTTGAGGTATGACTTTTGTTTCGAGGACGAAACTTTTTCTTGTGGGGGAGGATGTAGTGTTCTGGTTTTCCCATGCAACTTTCCGATGAATCCACTGTGTAGAACACCTAGTGTTGGTGTGTCTGGCCCATGGTGCATCAAAGGGGTGCCACAGATGGACCATGTGAGACTTGGATAGCTGATTTGGCCTTCGGCTGCATTTGCCGAATTTTAGAAAAGGTTTTGGGCCAATCTGAGGTTGGATTTGGATTCAGCGCGGAAAAACGCTTGAAAACGGCTATTTGCTTGTTAAATTTGGAGTCCGGATGACCAAAAGCGGGCTTCCGGAAGTTTTCGGGGTTTTTCGGTGCATGGGGGAGCCTCGTGGACCGGCCTGAGCCACGTGGCGGCCTATTATTGGCCGGCTCACGCAGCTCGGTCCACGGGGTAGCGCGGCGGTGCATGGACCGCGGGCGGGTGACATGTGGCGTGCCCTGATAGGCCGGCGCATGCGGCATGGCTCACCGATTTTGCGAGGTTGCGGTGGACCGGGCGCATGACACGTGGCGGCTTCGGATTCGTTGGCCCACGTGGGCGCGGTCCACGGTGTGCGCGGGGGGGCGCCTCGGGACTGTGCGCGCACAGTGGCGCCAGGCGGGGCGGTCGGCCGCACTCGAGTGCGACACGTGTCGCCTCGCGGTTGGGCGGCCGTACCTACCCCCGCTGACCGCGAGGGGACACGCGGCGCACAGCGACCGCGGGGATTTGCCGTCCCCTGTTTGGGGGTGACGTGGCCGCTCCTGGGAGATTCAGGCGCATCGGACGGGAGGCGTGCAACCGGGTTTCCGGGCGCAGTGCGCCCGAAACTTGCGCCCGAAAACCCGGCCCGACAGCATAGTGGGCTGGGCCTATAAATAGCTCCCCCTATTCGTCCTTTTGGCTTTTTGGACCCCATTTTCGCTGGGCTTTCTTCAGAGAAGTTTTTCCTCCCTCAGTGCACTACCCATTGGAGAACTTTGAGGATTTTTGGAGGCACTCTTCCCGAGGTTCACCATTTTACGGCGCGGCGCGACGCTTGTTTCCCGGCGATCTTCTTCGCCCCTTCTCAGTGTTTGGACTCCTCCGACTCACCCCGACATCAGATTTCGCCGATTCTTGCGCCGTTGGACTCACGACAGGTAGGACTTCAACTCCTGTGTTTTGAGGTTCCTTGATTTCCGTGCTGATATTGTAGTTTTCTGAGCACCCATTTGACCCATTTTTCGTCGCGGACTTTTGGACAGCACCGCAGTGTTCTTGCCGTATCTTTTCGCTCGGACGTCGGATCGAGGCGATTCAAGAGGAAATTTTCATCTACACTTCGCAAGGAGTATCCTGGATTTTTCTCAGATTTTTCTGGTTTTTGCACGAGGGTGAGAATTTCCTTTTTCTGTGGTTCTTTGTTACAGAAATTTGGTACAGTTTGGATGGGGATGTTTCTCTTGTCGGATTTTTTATCTCAGCGTAGGAAACTCCGATTTGGGCGTGCAGGTACTCGTTTCGACGGACTCGTCGCGAGGATCGCGACAGTATTTTCCTTGGATTTTTCTGGGCATTTTTCGCAGGTAAAAATTGGTGAATTCTGGACTGTGGTATTAAGGGACAGATTCTGGGAATTTTGAATGAGTAGCTTATGTACTTTCCTTTGGGGTATTTTGTACAGATTGGTGGGTAGTTTTTGGACTGAGCTTGGGTTCTGCTTTTGGGAACTGGGATTAGCGCTCGAGGTGGGTGATGTTGTAAACCTCTTATTTGGGATTTATCACTAGGCCTATTAGAAGGCTCTTGATTATGCTGTTAGTAAATCTGTGAAATGGACCTAGCATGCTTGTATGAAGTCCTGGTTTCTTCGTTGATAATCGCATTGTTAGAAAACTACAAGTTAATTAATGGTGAGTCCATGCTTTAAATATGTAGTAGAATTACTTGGAATCTATGCTAAATCCCTATCTTGTTGAATGATTAAATGAAAGGTTGGGGTATGTGGTTAGAATACTTAAAATGGTTCATCAAGATAATGACTTTTGCATGCTTGAATGGTCACCTAGATAGGCCACCTTTTTCTGCTACACTATCATGCTGGAATTGACTTAGGAGAAACCATGTTGCATTCTTTCTTCAGTCACTTAGACATAGGAGATTTTATGCTCGGGTTAGAGCAAGGGCTGGGATAGTGTAGTCAGATACTTGGGTTTCGGGGAGAGGGTTTTGGGCTTCCTTTGGGGGACAGTACTTTTCCTTTTAGAGCAGAGTGCGCGATTTGCAGACTTGAGACCCTGAGACTCCTGTCCCATATCGGTGTTATGCGTAGGCTGGCATACCCGATTTGGCAGACATTGAGAATCCTATCCCATATCGGTGCTATGCGTAGGCTGGCATACCCGATTTAGCAGACCTTGAGACTCCTATCCCATATCGGCGTTATGCGTAGGCTGGCATACCCGATTCGGCGGACATTGAGACTCCTATCCCACACCGGTGTTATGCGTAGGCTGGCATACCCGTTGTGGCAGGCTTCGATATTCTGATGCATACATTTAGCTATCTTTAGCTGGGCAGGTAGAGGCGTATTAGTGGTAGCTTTTATCAGGAGTCATACTCATAGTTACCGCATTTATTCTTTTAGCCTCTGGTAGTCCTAGTGGGCAGGTAGGAGTTTTGAGTTGAGGTTTACCCACAAGGGGAGGCTACTGTCTTTATAGTAGTTCTGACCCCCACTGTTTTTCCCTTTTCTTGTCCCCTTTGTTTTGCAGAGTCATCTGCAGGAGTTGCGGGGCCTTCCTCCCAGGATCGGGGTAAGAGGATCGCCGACTAGATAGCTGCTACCCCGAGCTCGAGTTTTGTAGTTTTGTTGTATCCCCTGTACACTCAGACGGTTGTATTTTCTTTTATTTTTGGGTCTGGCTGCGGCCAACTGGTTGTATTTACTTCGTGAGCTGGGAGAGACATATGTATATTCTTGAGAGTTTATTGTACTTTTATTTCCAGCATTTGTCTGAGATGTACTAGTTTCAGTTTAGCTCTGTTTTATGCTCTAGTATTATTTCTTTTTATCTGAGCAGGTTACCAGCGCTTCGTGTACACGGGAAATACCGTGTGCACGGCGGGTCTGTGGACGAGCCCGGGTTCTTGTTTACACCCGGGGCGTGACAGCTGGATCCGCGACGGACGGTGCTACGATCTAGGTATTTTCAGCATTCCCTAGTTTTGCGCTTTTCGAGGAGTTTTTCCATGCTTACTGGGGGTCTTTTGCTGTGAGTGTTTTCATGAGGACAGCGGGTTGTTTGGAGGATATCTCCGCGCTCAAGCATCGGATGGAGATGTGCCTATACACTTTTTGCATCTACGCATCGCGAGGGTCATCACCGTATTTTTCTTGGATTTTTCTGAGACCTTCCCGGAGGTATACTTTTCCCCTTTTATCTGTGCAAGATTTTACAGTTGTGTGGTTGTATGTTTTTGCGCGCCTGTACTGTGGAATTTGTAACTTGGCCTACGGGGCTCGGAATTGGGCATACAGGTACCCGTTTCGAAGGTCTCGACGCGAGGATCGCTGTGATATTTTTATTGGATTTTTCTGGGCACTTTCAGTAGGTGAAATAAGCATATCTTTGGGACTGATTTTTAGTGTGTTTGTGCGTGGTTAATTTTGGGAATTGAAGTGTAACTTTGGACCTTTTGTGGTACCCAGGAAGGTTCGCGAATGTTCTTGGAACACTGCTAGGAGCCGAGGTTGGTGCGACATGTACCGTGGATATGGGTTCAGAGGATTGTGCATGCAAGTGGCCACGCTCTTCGCCGACCCCAGGTTTTCCTTAGATTGAGCACTTCAGGTGGGTAAGCTTAATTTGGTAACTGTATAAGGTTTTTATATCATGGTGAATGTAAGTGCACATGTGGGGATATCACCCCTCTATGATTGATAACAGGCATATTTGTTGTACAACCGATATGAGCGAGAGGTAAGCAAGGAATGGCCTACTTGGGTGAGATTGGTATACCATAGTAGGAATATTTTAGCATGCTTTACTAATATATGTTTCACCCACTTTTATTGTTTCTGAGGACAAAGCATGCTTGCATGGACATGTAGTTAGGCCATCTTTTACTGCTGCACTACTTTTGGAACTTGACTTAGGAGAAACCATGTTATCCTTTTCTCCTTCTTTGTTAGTCAGGTGGTCTGTGTTGCTCGGGTTCGAGCAGGGGTTCTGGGTAGTGTAGTCGGGGCTTGGTGTCTGGGACAGGTTGGATTAGTTGTGGGGCTTTGCGGCAACCGCGGATATTGGGCGGTCGACCAGATATTTATTTATGCACCAGATTGGGTATCTGATTTCTCTAGTGGACGGAGTTTCCCACTTTGATCAGAGTCATGATCCAGTCCTGCTTTTGTTACTTATCACACCGGCGCGGATATTGCCCGGTGATACTTTACTCGTGTGGGTCGCTCCCCTTGAGTACCACACCGGAGTGAGCGATCGGATGGTTAGAGTGGCCGATCTGTTACTTACTTTTGTTTGCGATCGGACGGTAATAGTTGCCGATCTGTTACTTACTTTGAGTCCTTGAGACTCTTATCCCTGATACTTTACTCGTGTGGGTCGCTCCCCTCGGGTGCCACACCGGAGTGTGCGATCGGACGGTTAGAGTGGCCGATCTGTCACTTACTTTTGTTTGCGATCGGACGGTAATAGTTGCCGGTCTGTTACTTACTTTGAGTCCTTGAGACTCCTATCCCTTATCGGTGTTATGCATTGGCCAGCATACCCGATTCGTCAGGCACAGCAGGCAGTACTAGTATTTCTGGCGTCACTAGATTGGGTTTATTACAGATGTTTACTTTACTGTTACGCTCGTGTCAGGGGGACCGAGTGGAGTCTAGTAGCCTTACTTTTGTTTGTGATCAGACGGTAATAGTTGCCGATCTGTTACTTACTTTGATTCCTTGAGACTCCTATCCCTGATACTTTACTCGTGTGGGTCGCTCCCCTCGGGTGCCATACCGGAGTGTGCGATCGGACCGTTAGAGTGGTCGATCTGTTACTTACTTTTGTTTGTGATCGGACGGTAATAGTTGCCGATCTGTTACTTACTTTGAGTCCTTGAGACTCCTATCCATTATCGGTGTTATGCATTGGCCAGCATACCCGATTCGTCAGGCACAGCAGGCAGTACCAGTATTTCTGGCGTCACTAGATTGGGTTTATTACAGATCTTTACTTTACTGTTACACTCGTGTCAGGGGGACCGAGTGGAGTCTAGTAGCCGTGTTTAGACCAGTGCTAGTGTTGTTGGGAACCGTTTGGGGATCGACGGTTGTCCCAAGGTCATTGTGAGTTGTTGACCGTTGTACGAGACGCATGGCAGGCATAGCAGGCATGGCAGGCATGGCAGGCATAGCAGGCATAGCAGGCTTGGCAGGCATAGCAGGCATGGCAGGCATGGCAGGCATGGCAGGCATGGCAGGCATGGCAGGCTTGGCAGTCTTGGCAGGCATAGCAGGCATGGCAGGCATAGCAGGCATGGCAGGCATAGCAGGCATGGCAGGCATAGCAGGCATAGCAGGCATGGCAGGCATGGCAGGCATAGCAGGCATAGTAGGCATGGCAGGCATGGCAGGCATGGCAGGCATAGCAGGCATAGCAGGCAGTGCTAGTGATTACTGGTCTATCGATTGGGTCGATTGAGCACTTCATGTGCTGGTGGTTGCATACCACTCTTTGGTTCTCCCCTTTTGGGCTTTTAGATAGAGGCATGATAGCTGTTGAGAGTCTCCAGCTTCCTTATTTCAGTCTTTACGGCTTTGGTTAGTTTTTGTCTCTTGAGGACTTAGTGGGCAGACCGTCGGGTCTGGCGGTGGTACCCACTGAGAACTCCCTTTTTGGTGTAGTTTTCACACCCTCTGGGGGTTTTGCCCCTCCTTTTTCCTTCTTCTCCTTTGTTTTGCAGAGTCTTAGCGGGTGTTGCTGATTCTGCGGTTGTTGATCGAGGCGAGAGAGTCACGAGCTAGATCCCTACCCGTCGTTGGAGAGTAGCGGTACCCCCCCCTTGAGAGGAGATCTTCTTTAGATTAGTTATTTTATTTTTCCTCTTTTGAGAGACTGTTGTAGTGAGGATGATATGTATTGAGAGCCTGTACATTGATGTATTTATTGGAGATATCTCCCTGTTGAGTTTTGAGCTTAGTATATGAGGATATTGTATGATTATCATTTTTGGGAGATGGACATTGTTGTATTATTTCCAGTTGTACAGTGGTTGATTCTAGTTATATAGCAGATTTTCATTTATAACTCTGATATCTGTTAGCTATAGTACTTTTCTTGCAGGTAGGACGCTTCGCCTATGCGGGGTTTGGCGTAGGTGGCAGATCTGTTGGCGAGCCCGGGTCGCAGTTTCGACCCCGAGGCGTGACAGGATCGATTCCGAAGAAAAGGAGCAGTTCCTTCTTTTCTCTTCCCGTCTCTCCGCCTCGGTCCCTACGCCGGTTCTCGAAAAGAGGGAAAAAGGGGTTTTGGGTTTTTTTCCCGCACCCCCGATCGGACTTAAAATATACGAAGAGAATTTAAAATTAAACCCCAGTCAACAAACCTACCCATTCGAAATTTGAACGAGGGGTACAGATCACCTCGGAAAACGTGCCGATCGCCGGCACGCATTCCGATGCACCCAAGCTGATAGAAAACTTCAAAAATAATTTATGGGAGATCCCGGTGTCGGAATTCAAATCCAATCGCGCCACCGTTCACCGTTTTGCGAGCTCTACCACCTAAAAATATCCGCAAATCTCGACGATCAGCCCAGAAATTCTCGAACTTCAACCCCCCCTGTTACAACTGAAAGGATTCAATTAGGACCCAAAACGGAAAACCGGAAGGTCGAGGTAATACAAAATAAATAAAATAACCCAATGACATAAATAAGATGAAAAGTCCGATCGTAGAAGGATCCCGTCCGATCACCTCGAAAAGCGTGCCGGCCACTTAGCACACGGATTCTGATGCACCACTCAAAGGCAAACGCTTTGACCCCCATTCCGAGAGATCCGTAATACGGAATTCGAATCCGATCGCTTTGCCGCTCTCCGTTTTCCGAGCTCAAACGCAGAAAAATACCGACGGTCCAGGCCGGTCCATTGCAGAAAACACAGTGAAAAGCTTCCCTAACAACTCTGTCATAAAAAGAAGGTATTCAAAAGCATTGGAACGCCAGGTCACTACACGAGATGGCGTGGTGCGTAGAGATCGCCTTCGGCGTGTTCCATTTGGGTTTTCAGATGAGTTCTGATTGTCCCGGATCGACGCAGAGTCCTTTGAGAAGAAGTGAGTTATCAGCGTTGAACTTGGAAGCCAGTTTGAATCATCGGCTTCGAGGCTTTGGGTACTTGTAGATATTGGATTTGGATAGAGAACCGACTCCGCGGTTGTGCACAGGAATTTGGGAAGTGTTGACACACGTGTATTTTCAGGCTACCGTGGAGCTCGGGAGGTTTCGGTTTGATGTGGAGGCCCCAAAGGTGAAAAGTGAGTTGGAGTTGGTGATTAAAGGATTTAAGTAATTACTTGTAACCCGCTTGGGAATTGAGAAAAAGGAAGGAGAAAAGAGATGAATAAAGAATGCAAGCGAGGGCTTGTCTTGTGAGAGTACCGGATTGTGGGATTGAGCACCGACTCCACCGTCGAGCTTTTGAGTGGGAAAAGCTTGGACCATGTGTACTTTATGCTTACAGAGGGGTTCGGGAGATTTCAGAGTGATGCGGAAGCTTCCGGGATAGAAAGCGAGTTGTCGGCGAGGAAACTGAAGCTATCAGACTCGGATTCAGCCTTGGGGAGTTTCAGTTTCGGAACAAAGCACTGAGTTCCGGAACTGGGCACTGTGTTCCGAAACTCAGGCTCCAGTTCCGGAACTAAATGGTTAGTATGTCACGCCCCGGGGTCGAAACTGCGACCCGGGTTCGCTAACAGATCCGCCATCTGCACGGAAACTGCCGTACAGACGAAGCGTCTACCCTTCAAGTCAGATCTAAAGCTAAAATGTATCAGAGCTGAAATAGAACTAAAACCAAATGCTAAAGAAATAAATACTGAACATCTGCAAAAGAACAAATCTCTACTGATACACAAACCCTCAATACAGGTCTCTCCAATGAATAAATAAAATACAAGCCTCACCAATCTCTCAGACTGTCTAGTACAAAAGTAGAAACATAAAGCTTACTGGGTACATCTACCTCTGACTCAAATGCTGGTAAGGAACTAATCGGCCATGTCCTCACCTCGATCTGCTGTCTCCGCGCGAACCAAGCCGGAACAGCTGCCTCAGGAACCTGTCACCGCAGCGGGTGTGAGATCTACTGCAGAAGGTAGATCCCAGTGGGTACCGTCACCAATATCCACGGTATGCCCACTAAGTCTACTGGAGGCACAACAGATAGGTATGCAAAAGATAAAAGGAAAGCAGGAAAGGAACTACAGCTAATAATATATATCAACATCATGCTCAAGGAAAACTCTGCTCTGATCCTGCTATGCATACACACTCACTACTAATAATATGCCTCAAATACCATGCTCAAAGGAAAACTCACCTATGAACATGCTATGCAATCACTCTCTCATATCACCCAATCTCAATGACTGCCACATAGGGTCCAGTCAAGCCTGCGCCAAACCTACTGCCACCTCATCCTCACTGGGACGGGACTTACATAGGGCGTCCCACACGGACTATCACAAGCGAACTCTAGTGTATCAACTAGTCGCATACATTGCAGCCTCGTCAGGCTCGGAATCATCATCGCACCCGGGGCGTAGCTCGAGGGGAGCGACCCCACCGAACTCAAGTATCACATCTGTCTCACTGTCTCACAAGCGACACATGCAGGCTATAATCCACGATCAAACAGATCGGTATCTCAAGCTCAATAGCCCAACTCAGTCGGAAAAGAACCTCGACTCGCCCAGGAATAGCCCAAACACTCTCACAGCTAGGTCAGAGAATCGCTCAATGACTCAATCTGATAATGCACGTCCCATGGTTGAGTCGGGAAACCTCCGCGACTCGATCTGCCAGAACCCCAAAAAAATCCTCAAAGCTAAGTGGGAGAACCACCTCCACCACTAAATCAGAAACACAACTCATGATCCATAATAAACACATCAATCCCAACAAGGAAGAAGAACTCTCATGACACTAGAAACTCGACACACGATGCTCTAAAAATACTCTCTGCCCTCTGGCACCAGTACTCATGCAACTCGAACAATCTGGACCATTCATAATGTTCTCAATAATTAAAAACCCTTTTAAAATGGAGTTTTACTTAAAACGGGGTACTAAAATATTATGAAGGTCCAGATGCAGCCTGAATCTCAAAAGAATATGCAGTCTAGTGTCAAATAACTTCTAGATCATGATAAAAAATGTCTGGGGCTCATGAAAGTCTTTCTACAATTTTCTAGGCAACTATCAGATTTGATGAACATAAAACAGATAACTAAACATGATCAATAGGCTTACAGAAGTGTTAGAGGGCATTCCATAAATCTCGAAGAAATTCCAACCCACCTGGAACGCTTTCTGTAGGCCAAGCCGAAGTCGGTGAAGCGTCGAACTCTCAAAATGACGAAAATGCCCTCGCGCGCGCGCGCACAGCCGAGCGCTCCAAAAACTCCGCCAAAGCTCACAGCAGCCTCATAAGAAACTCGGCGCAACCTCCGCGCGCTCTGATCCTCTCCGCGGCCTACCCACAGCACGCACACACACACACATACCAACGCACGCACGTACGCCCGCCTCGACTCCGCGCCGAGAAAATTCGCAAGCTCACAGCACAAATGCAAAGATGGAAAGAAAAATCCAAAAAGCTCATAATCTCATCCAAAAAATCCATCTAAGAATCCAAGAACCCAAGTACAAAAGATCTGCCAACTTACCTCTCATGCGGCTCGTCGCGCGTGCGGCTCCGCTTCAGCCCAAGCAGCAGAAAAACCCATAAGCACCAACTCCCTCTCAATCTCTCTCACTCTCTCTATCTATCAACTCTTTTCTTTTCCCTTCTTTTCTCTCTTTGGTTTCCCCATCGAGAATGGAGGAGGAGGAGGAGGAGTCCTATATAGAGAGGAGAGGGGTCAAAGGGGTCAACAGGAGTAGTTGGGGTGTGAAAATACTCTTTTACCCTCACTTTCACAAAAATCTGGAGGCTGAGTATCGGTACTCGGGTCCCCGTACCGGTACCTAAACACGAAAATCCCAACCGGAGAGCTAACTCTGATAAACCTGCCATTGAGTACCGGTACCCACACTCACGTTCCGGTACTCAAGCTAAAATTCTCTCTGGGTTCCGGTACAAAACTCCAAGTTTCGGAACCCAGCCCTCAGTTCCAGAACACAGAACCCTGTTCCGGAACACCATGCTTCTCAGGCTGATCCGAAATCAGAAGCTTCCAATTTCCTCGCCGCTAACTCGCTTTCTGTCCCGGAAGCTTCCGCATCACTCTGAAATCTCCCGAACCCCACTGTAAACATAGAGTACACATGACCAGAGCTTTTCCCACTCAGATAGCTCAACTGTGTGGTTGGTGCGCTCAATCCAACAATCCGGTGCTCTCACAAGGAAATCCTCACTTGCCAAGTCCAACTCACTTTTTGTCTTCGGGGTCTCCGCACCAATCCGAGCCAACCCGAACTCCGCTGTAAAGTGAGAATACACATGTTCCCACACTCCTAATTTTCCATGCACAAACGCGGAGTCGGTTCTCTAACCAAACCAGTACCCTATAAGATCACAATGCCCCGAAATCACCGATTCAACTGGGCTTCCCAGTTTCGACGCTGCTAACTCACTTCCCATTCCAATGGACTCTGCGTCGATCAGAAATAATCAGAACTTGTCTATAAATCCACATGGAACACGCTCAAGTGACTCCCCGCACCACTCCATCCTGCGAGGTCGGTGCACTCTACAAAGTCCCTGTACTCTACATAGTACCGGTACCCAGCTTGGGGTACCGGTACTCAGTGCCTCGGGGTGCCTTAATTAAGCAGATTTAAGGGTGTTTAAGCAGGGGATTTTTAGTCTTTTCCCTCCCCAAGCACACCACCCTCTATAAAGAACCCTCCAACCTGCCTTCTTCTCCACGACAGAAAGAAAGAAAAAGAAAGAAAGAAAGGAAAAGAGAGTAAGCAAGGAAAAGAAAAGAGAAGAAGAAAAGATAGTGAGAGAGGTTGAGAGGCAAAGTGTTGTGGTTTTCTTGCTGCTTGGAGTTGGACGGAGCCGCGCGCGCGTCGGCCGCATGTGAGGTAAGTCGGCTGATTCTTCGAGTTGGCTTTTTGGATTCTTAGATGGATTTTTGTCTAGGCTTTGAGCTTATTTGGAGTATTCTTTCCATCTTTTGCACTTGTGTGGTGATCGTGTGTAGGTTCAGGATGCTTGTGTTCTCGTGCCGGGGGGCCGAGTGGGTTTTTAAAGCTCTGTGGGATGAGCTTTTAGTGTCAGCTGAGTTGAGATCCCTTGTGGGATTATTCTAGATCATGGGTATATATATATTCTGATTTGGTAGTGGAGATGGTTCTCCGACTTGATTTTGAGAGGTTGGGTTCTGGCAGAAGGAGTCGTGGAGGTTCCCGACTTAGCCATGGGATGTGCATTATCAGATTGAGTCGTAGAGGGTTCTCCGACATAGCTGTGAGAGGTTTGGGCATTCCTTGATCCACTCGTGGAGGGTTCCCGACTGAGATGTGCTATCTGGGTATTGGGTATCCGATCTGTTTGATCGTGGATCATAGCCTACATGTGCCATTTATGAGACAGCTGAGACTGACGAGATACTAGAGCTCGGTGGGGTCGCTCCCCTCGAGTACGCTCCGGATGCGTGATGAGGATTGAGATAGACAGACTAGGATGTCCCACGGAGGTGGGCAGGCGCATTCTTAGTAGTCAGTTTAGGACGCCCCACATTGAGTGGGCAGGTGCGTCATAGTAGTTAGTAGGACGCCCCACGTGGAGTGGGCAGGGCGTTCCTAGACGACAGGCGCGGGCTTGACTGAGCCAGTTTTGGGCAGTCATTGAGATTTCGGTTTTGAGAGCACCTCGTGTGCGAGTGGTGTATAGCTTGCTCTTAGATGAGTTTTCCTTTGAGCATGATACTTGAGGCATCTAGTGGTGAGAGTGTATGCATAGTAGGTTCATAGTAGAGGTTTCTTGAGCATGATGTTATGACATTTTAGCTGTAGCTCATTTCCTGCTTTCCTTTATATATCTATCTGCATACCTATCTTTTGTGCCTCCAGTAGACTTAGTGGGCATACCGTGGATATTGGTGACGGTACCCCGCTGAGATCTACCTTCTGTAGTAGATCTCACACCCGCTGCGGTGACAGGTTCCTGAGGTAGCTGTTCCGGCTTAGTTCGCGAGGAGACAGCCGATCGAGGTGAGGACGTGGCTGATTAGTTCCTTACCAGCATTGTGAGTCAGTGGTAGATGTACCCTGTATTTTATGTTTCCACTTTTGTACTGGACAGTCTGAGAGTTTGGTGATGCTTTTGTATTTATTTGGCTGAGAGATGTTGTATTGAGGATCATTATTTTTATGTATCAGATGTTCAGTTGATTTCTATAGCTTTTGGTTTTAGTTCTCTTTCAGCTCTGATACATGTTTAGCTATAGATCTGACTTGCAGGGTAGACGCTTCGTTTGTGCGGCAGTTTCCGTACAGATGGCGGATCTGTTGGCGAGCCCCGGTCGCAGTTTCGACCCCGGGGCGTGACAGATTGGGGTGGTATCGGAGCCTAGGAATATAGGTCGTTGAGGACTTAGTGACCCTAGGCTATTGGTTGGACAGTAGGATGACCGTCGTGAGAGACGTGACTTTAGCGAGAGTCCTGATTGAGTTTGTACCTCCCCCGAGGGATTGGGGCGAGTGATTTTACATGTTTATTCGCTAAAGTGATTATGTTGGCTGCAGACAACATATTGCTTTAGAATGGGTAACATGTATTAGACTTTCGCTTGATTGGGTCGAGAGTGTTTGTGGTCTTGTTGTTTGGTTGTGGCAGTTGTCCTTGTTGCCTCCGAGACGCCGTGCAGCGGCGAGGGCGTGTTTTGACCTTGGATGGGGAGCCCGATCAGCGGGAGGCTGAATGGACAGAGCAGAGTGAGGTCTGCGAGTTTCGGGCCAGGTAGCCCAGATGTTCGAGGCGACGCGGCGCCAGGAAGAGAACATGGAGCGCGGGTGCGCATGTTTGATCAGAGAGCATCGACTGAGGTATCGCCAGTGGTACCTCCGGCCGTGACATCGTCGATTCCGACCCAGATCGCACTGTGAGTAGTGTAGGGGCAGCGAGAGATTGCTGACCGGATGTTGTACATTAACCAGTTCCATCCCCTACAGATTTTGGGGTAGAGTTTGGAGCCTTGGGAGGCCAGGAACTGGATTGCTACTATGGAAAGGTTGCTCGAGGACTTGTTCATCCAGGAGGAGCATCTGGTGCCCTTGGTTGCGCACCTTTGGATAGGGACGCCGAGTGTTGGTGGCGTCGAGTTCGTACCGTTGGACCACCAGGAGAGTGGTAGAGGATTTGGAGCGAGTTTCTATGATTGTTGAGCAGAGTATCCCGCGTTGCCCAGGATGAGGCCCAAAAGGTTGATTATGATTGAGAGGGGACTGCATCGGGATACCTATTGCCTAGTGCATTCTTGGCGAGTGCCGATTTTAGATGCAGAGATTGGGCATACTCGATGGACTGACCGAGGATCAGTGATCATGTCCGAGAGAGGACAGAGAGCGAGAGACCAGCACCAGAGAAGAGACATCCAGTACCGTCTTATTTTGGGGACAGTTGAGTGGATCGAGGTCACCGTGATTCAGTCACAGGATCATGAGTCTCAGAGGAGACAAATACCAGGAGGTTCTCGACAGTCGAGGCACCAGCGGTAGCGTCAGGAGGATTGTGTCTTTACGGTGGGCTGTATATGTCACGCCCCGGGGTCGAAACTGCGACCCGGGCTCGCCAACAGATCCGCCGTCGGCACGGGAAGCCCCGAACCGACGAAGCGTCTAACCTGCAAAAGATAGAACTACAGCTACACAGATATCAGAGCGAAAAATAAAAGTTGTAATATAAAATAAAACTACTAATAAGCTGAAAAATAAATACAAAGTCCATCTCCCAAATACCTGAATAATACAAGGTCAGATACAAATAAAAATCCACCTATACAACATCTAAGAAACCAAAAAGGGAGATAACTAAAACTAGAAATAATACAACAATAAACAGTGAATCCCACAATCCGGGATGGTACATCTACCTCACTCTAAAAGAACTATGCTGGTAGGGAACTATCTCGTGACTCCCTGTCCTCGGTCCGTCGCGCCAACTCGGGCAAGAACAGAAAGAAAAGCCTCAGCAACCTGTCACCGATAGAGGGTGTGAGAACTACATCCTACAGTAGTTCTCAGTGGGTACCGTCTCCAAGACCCACGGTCTGCCCACTAAGTCTACCAGAGGCATAAGATAACAGAAAAAGACTGTGATAATGAAAACTAAGCTGGAAAAGTATCTACAGCTATCATGCCTCTATCTACTATGCTCAAAAGGGAAAAAAACACCGATGATGGTATGCCTCAACACGCTACTGCTAATATGTCTCAAGTACCATGCTCAAAGGAAAACTCATCTATGAACATGCTATGAAACTCATTAACGCATATCACCCAATCCCAATGACTGTCCCTCTTTGGACCAGTCAAGCCTGCGCTCATCTACAGCCACTCATGCACAAACAGGGCTTGGTGTTACGTAGGGTGTCCCTCAAGGACTATCTTAGTAACCACATCGCAGCCTCGTCAGGCTCGTTATCATTATCGCATCCGGAGCGTAGCTCGCGGGGAGCGACCCCGCGAACTCAAGTATCTCACAACTGGCATAAAACCTCGGTCTCAGCAGGCTATAATCCACGATCAAACAGATCGAAACTCAATGCTCAACTAGCATAACTCAGTCGGAGAAAGACTCCATGACTCAACCTCAAAAAGCTAACGCACTAAAAGAAAGCACACAACCACTGGGACAGCCGTCCGCCCAAACGGCTCCCAAAACGACACCCCACTCATAGACGAGAAGAACCGTCTGACGCAGCAGGGGTCCGAGAATCTCGTTAGGCCGGTGCCTAGAACCCCAATCAAACAAGAACAGACTCTAGGCTTAGCCTATCGAAGTTCTCGATCCCTTACCGTTCAGGGATTCGGCTCCCTCGGTTAAAGTGGGAAAACCAACACAATATACTAAACGCGCGGGCTGGAGATGCTCTACAGCCAAATAGCGGAGGGTACGAAAACCCAGGGAGACTAATACCTACGACCCCAATCAAACAAGAACAGGCTATAGGCGTAGCCTCCCGTTGTTTTCGACCCTAGAAGGAAATCAGCCCTTAGAACCCAGACCACTCGAATCATCTCGAGTGGGTAAGTTTATAAGAAACAGTGACATTTATTACAGAAAAACCCATTTGATCTAAGAGAAATCCATTTTTTTAATGATTTTTAGTCTTTTTAGGAAAATAATTTAAAAACAAGTTTTATGTCCAAAACTCGAAGAGCTAATGCCCTCGTCCTATCAAACAAAAACAGACTCAGGCGACCCTGCGAGGCTTGGAAGAAAACATTGGCTGACTAAAATCATGTGTGCGTCCAAAAAGGTTCTGGGTTCAAGGTCCTGCTGTCACTAGTACACTGCTGCCACTACCACTGTAGTGACAACCAACTCGAAGAACACAATGTCTCGGGACCACCGTCTACCCAAACGGCTCCCGCCAGAACTAAACGACTAGCTCTATCTACCAGACTCCACTCGGCCCCCAGGCCCGAGTGCAACATACGTCCCACAATGTCCTGACCACTCGGCCCACTACCCGGGCGAGGAACTCTATGTCCAGAAAGAAATGCAGTGTGGGAGATGTCTAAATCATAAAAGAACCTAGCCCAGATTAAGGTTCTCTAATGGTCTGGTTGAACACATGCAACATATGACGGGGGTGCTAGTCAAAGGTCCAATAAAATACTTAATCTAGCATGCTGAATCCTATCATAATAGAATTAGAAGGAAGTCCGCAGACTTAGAGAAAAATCCAACCCACCTCGGTTTGCCACCAATTGCTCGTAGATACTTGCAATTGGGCTCCGCGCAATTCCTTCCCTCCACAGGAGTCCGCACGCAAAACGAAGCACGCCGCCGGAGTCTGCACGCAAAACGGTGCATGCCGCCGGAGTCCGCACGCAAAACGGAGCACAGTGCCGGAGTCCACATGCAAAACGGAGCACGGTGCCGGAGTTCGCACGCAAAACGGAGTCTGCACACAAAACGGTGCACGCCATCGGAGTCCGCACGCAAAATAAAGCACTGTGCCGGAGTCCGCACGCAAAACGGAGCACGGTACCGAAGTCCGCACGCAAAACGGAGTCCGCACGCAAAACGGTGCACGCCGCGGGAGTCCGAATGCAAAACGATGCACGCCGCCGGAGTCCACACGGAAAACGGAGCACAGTGCCCAGGTTCGCACGCAAAACAGAGCACGGTGCCGGAGACCGCATACAAAACGGTGCACGCCGCCAGAGTCTGCACGCAAAATGATGGGTTAAACAACAGTCCCTAACAACACAAGGACAAGGGGTAAAAACCCAAAATCCAAAAGAGTAAACCCCAAAAACTGTGCCAAAAAACACTGCAAAAAGATGAGCAAAACCCACCTTAAAGTCGGCGCTACGCCAAACAAGCACCCACGCGTTTGCCCGGCTCCATGGGACACCTCGCGCGCGCTCCACGACACAAACGGTGCACTCACGGCACCCCGAAAACCTCCCCCAACGCTCTTCCTCTCTCCCCCTCGCGTGCACGGAGGGAAACAGAAGAGAAAAAAGGAGAAAAAGGGGGCAATTTGGGCTTAAATAGCCCAAATGCCAAGATTCGGGCGCTCGAATCCCACTTTCGGGCTCCCGAAACCCCCAAAAATCGGGCGCTACAGTGCTCCCAGCCAAACACCCCGCGCCGCTCGTGCCATCGCAGTGCCACGTGGCCGCACCACGCTCCCCGTGCAGGCGCGACCAGCCGGAGGCCGCCACGTTGCGGCACGACTCCACACCGCGACCACGCGTGCCAGGGACGCGTCCCCTCGCGCGTCGCGGGCGAACCGGCGCCCGCCACGTGTCGCGTTCCGCGCACTCCCCGCGCTGGCCCGCGCCGTGTGTCGCCACCCGCGCGCATCCCGCGCTGGCCGGCGCCGCTTCCCCGCGCGGGTCAAGGCGCGGGTTGACGCGCCCAACGCGGGGCAGCCGCGTGGCGTCGCCCACATGCGCCCCGCTCCCGCGCTCCCCGCTGCGCCTGCGACCGGATTGACCAACCCGAGCCCGCCACGTGGCAGCGGCGCGGGTGGGCCGTGGACCACAAACTCAAAACACCAAAAATAGGTGTTTTCTCACCACCAAGCTCACAGTCGAGTCGCGCGGGGATTCCGGAACACTACACTCTCCCCCACTAAAAAGAAGTTTCGGCCTCGAAACTAAAACACACCCCTTTCCCAACCAAGGAAAGAGAAGCCCAACATCAGGAACATCATCAACCCCAACTCTCTATTTGAAAAGAAGCCGAAAATAGCGAAAAGTCTGAAAATTCCAAAAAGACCGATGCCTTCAACCCAATCAAACAAGAACAGGTTCCAGCATCGTCTCCATTTCTGGAGTAGCCCTTTCAAAATTTTTGTCCCGTTCGCCAGTTTCGGCGTAAAGACGAGAAAACGAGGAGAGAGGTGTTGAAGCTGTCCCTGCTGTGGCCGCAAACAAAAACTATAATCTACCAACTCAAACCAGGCAGGGTTGCAAAAGCTAAAACTCCGACAACTAGGAAAGAAAGTCATACCTGATACAATGCGATCCGCTAACCTGCCGCCCTCCAACCAGACGACCCAACTCATCCTCTCGATGTGGGTGGTCGTCGCTCAGTCTTCCCCGACGTCGTGGCCCTATCTGCCTGGCGGTAAATCGGAGGAGCTCCTTCATCCTGAAGAGGTAGCGGGGGTGCCGTCGCAAGCGGTATTGCTGTGAGCACTGCTCGAGGGCATGCTGCCCGAAAATGTCCCGACTGTCCACACGAAAAGCATCGCCCCTGCCTGTGGTCACACTGCTGCACTGCATGCGGCCCACCGCAGATGACACACTCATCCAGATACAGCTGCTGGTGCCTCGGCTGTGGAGGACCTCCTGATCTCTGTCTCCTTTGAAATCCACGACCCTTAGACTGGGATTGTTGCGGCCCCGGGGGTCTCGATCTACTCGACTGTCCAAAATCAGGTGGCACTGGATGCCTCTCCGCGGAGCTGGTCCCTGGCGCTCTGTCCCTCTCTGACATGACCACTGATCCCCGGTCAACCCACCGAGCACGCTCAATCGCTGCATCTAAAGTCGGTGACCGATGCGAGTGAACAAGGTGATAAATGTCCTGGTGCAGCCCTCTCTCAAACAAATCTACCCTCTGAGCCTCATCTGGGGCGACATGTGGCACACTGTTTAGCAACCGTTGAAACTCCCGAATGTACTCGTGAAGAGGCCGACTACCCTGCTGCAACTGTCGAAGATCCCCTTCCAGTTTCCGATTTGCACTATCGAGAAAATAGGCCCCGCGTAGCAAAGCTCAAAACTCTGGCCAAGTCATCAACTGAACTCCCGGTGGTCCAACTGGGCGAACTCGACGCCACCAAGTCTCGGTGTCCTTCTCCAAATAGTGGGCGGCCAGGTGCACCTGATGTTTCTCCTTAATGAAGAGGTTCTCAAACAGCTTCTCCATTGCCGCGATCCAGTTCTCAAGTTCCCACGGCTCCGAACTCTGCCCTGAAAACCGTGGATGGTGGAATTGGCTAACATAAGCCAACTTGTCGGTGAGCTCCCTCTGCTCCTCAGCTGTCAGTGGGGCAATCTGAGTCGAGGTTGATGACGCCGCAACCGGAGATACTGCTGGTGGCGCTGCAGGGAATGCTCTCTGCTCCATCATACGCATCATGAGCTCCATGTTTTCCCCTTGGCACCTGGTTGCCTCTGCCAACTGGGCTACCTGAGCCCGCAGCTCCCGGACCTCACTCTGCTCTAATTGCTCGGCATCCTGCTGCTCAGGCTCCTCATCCAAGGTCGAACGCACCCTTGCCGCTGCACGACGTCTCGGCAGCATCGCAATCAACTGCAACAACAACACACGTCAGGACAAAACAACCACTCAACCCGATCAGGCGAAAGTCTAAAACAGGTTACCCATCCTAAAGCATTATGTTGTCTGCAGCCAACATAACCACTTTAAGAGAATAACATGTAAAATCACTCATCCCATCCCATGGGAGAGGTAAAAACTCAGTCAGGACTCTCGCTACAAGTCACAACTCTCACGTAGTCATCCTAATGTCCAACCACAAGCCTAGGGTTTCTAAGTCCATAATGACCTACATCCTAGGCTCTGATACCACTCTAATCTGTCACGCCCCGGGGTCGAAACTGCGACCCGGACTCGCCAACAGATCCGCCGTCGGCACGGGAAGCCCCGCACCGACGAAGCGTCTAACCTGCAAAAGATAGAACTACAGCTACACAGATATCCGAGCGGAAAATAAAAGCTGTAATATAAAATCAAACTACTAATAAGATGAAAAATAAATACAAAGTCCATCTCCCAAATACCTGAATAATACAAGGTCAGATACAGATAAAAATCCACCTATACAACATCTAAGAAACCAAAAAGGGAGATAACCAAAACTGGAAATAATACAACAATAAACAGTGAATCCCACAGTCCGGGATGGTACATCTACCTCACTCTAAAAGAACTATGCTGGTAGGGAACTATCTCGTGACTCCCTGTCCTCGGTCCGTCGCGCCAGCTCGGAAAAGAACGGAAAGAAAAGCCTCAGCAACCTGTCACCGACAGAGGGTGTGAGAACTACATCCTACAGAAGTTCTCAGTAGGTACCGTCTCCAAGACCCACGGTGTAGTGTACTGGTTTTCCCATGCAACTTTCCGGTGAATCCACTGTGTAGAACACCTAGTGTTGGTGTCTGGCCCATGGTGCATCGAAGGGATGCCACAGATGGACCTCGTGAGACTTGGATAGATGATTTGGCCTTCGGCTGTGATTGCCGAATTTTAGAAAAGGTTTTGGGCCAATCTGAGGTTGGATTTGGATTCAGCGCGGAAAAACGCTTGAAAACGGCTATTTGCTTGTTGAATTTGGAGTCCGGATGACCAAATGCGGGCTTCCGGAAGTTTTGGGGGATTTTCGGTGCATGGGGGAGCCTCGTGGACCGGCCTGAGCCACGTGGCGGCCTATTATTGGCCGGCTCACACAGCTCGGTCCACGGGGTAGCGCGGCGGTGCATGGACCGCAGGCGGGTGGCACGTGGCGTGCCCGGATAGGCCGGCGCACGCGGCACGGCTCACTGGAATTGCGGGATTGCGGTGGACCGGGCGCATGACACGTGGCGGCGTGGGATTCGCTGGCTCACGTGGTCTCGGTCCCCGGAGTGCGCAGAGGGGCGCCTCGGGACGGCGCGCGCGCATTGTGGCGCCAGGTGGGCTGTCGGCCGCACTCGAGTGCGACGCGTGTCGGCACACGATAGGCGGGCCGTACCTACCCCCGCTGACCGCGGGGGGACGCGTGGCGCGCGGCGGTCGCATTGCACGGCTGTCCCCTGTTGTGGGGCGACGTGGCAGCACCAGAGGATTTCGGGCGCGTCGGACAGGAGGCATGCAACCGGTTTCCGGGCGCAGTGCGCCCGAAACATGCGCCCGGAAATCCGGACTTTGGTGTTATTGGGCTGGGCCTTTAAATAGCTCCCCCATTCGCCCCTTTAGTTTTTTTGGACTTCTTTTCGCTGGGCTTCCTTCACAGAAATTCCTCCTCCCTCAGTGCACTACCCATTGGAGAAGTTTGAAGATTTTTGGAGGCACGCTTCCCGAGGTTCACCATTTTACGGCGCGGTGCGACGCTTGTTCCCCGGCGATCCTCTTCGCCCCTTCTCAGTGTTTGGACTCCTCCGACTCACCCCGACCTCGGAATTCGCCGATTCTTGCGCCGTTGGACTCACGACAGGTAGGGCTTCAACTCCTGTGTTTTGTGGTTCCTCGATTTCCGTGCTGATCTTGGAGTTTTCCTAGCACCAATTTGACCCTTTTTCTTCGCGGACTTTTGGGACAGCACCGCAGTGTTCTTGCCATATCTTTTTGCTCAGGCGTCGGAACGAGGCGATTCAAAAGGCAATTTTCATCTACGTTTCGCAAGGAGTCTCCTGGATTTTTCTCAGATTTTTCTGGATTTTACCCGTGGGTGAGAATCTTCTTTCTCTGTGGTTCCTTGTTACAGGAATTTGGTACAGTTTGGATTCGGGGTGTACCCCTTGCCGGATTTTTATCTCAGCGTAGGAAACTCCATTTTGGGCGTGCAGGTACTCGATTCGACGGGCTCGTCGCAAGGATCGCGATAGTATTTTTCTTGGATTTTTCTGGGCATTATTCGCAGGTAAAAATTAGTGAATTGTGGACTGCTGATTTGGGGGACAGATTCTGGAAAGTGTGGATGTGTAGCTTATGTATTTTCCTTTGGGGTATTTTGTACAGATTGGTGGTGTGTTTGGACTGATCTTGGACTTCGCCTTTGGGAATTTGGAATAGCGCTTGAGGTGGGTGATGTTGTGAACCTCCTACTTGTGAATGTCACTAGGCCTATTAGAATGCCATGACTATGTGTTATTAATTGTGATTGTATCTAGCATGCTTGTATGAGATCAAGGTTCCTTTGTTGATACTTGCATTGTTAGCAGGCTACAAGTTAGTAAGTGGTGTTTCCATGTTTAGATATGCAATTTAATTAGTTGGAAAGAATGCTATAGCCATATCACATTGTATGTTGAGGGAAGGTTTGGGCATGTGGTTAAAATGAATGTTGTGTAAGGGGTACTTGCTAGTAGATTGTGCATCTAAAATGAATGTTGTATAAGGGGTACTTGCTAGTAGATTGTGCATCTAAAATGTATTAAGTATCATATATCTTACCACATGTACATCGGGATTTCCCAAACACTTAATGTTGCATATGTTAGAATAATTGAAATGATTTTATCAAATAAAGGACTTTGCATGCTTGAATGGTCATCTAGCCAAGCCACCTTTTTCTGCTACACCAACATATTGGAATTGACTTAGGAGAAACCATGCTTTTATTCGTTCTCCTGTCGTCTAGTCTTAGGGGATTGTGTAGTCAGATGTTCAGAGTTGGGACAGTCGGGGATCGATGTTTGGGTGTTGCGGCGACCGCAGACTGTGGGCGGTTGACCGGATTATTATTATTATTATTACTTTTGCATCAGATTGGAGGTAGGGGATCGAGTTTCCCTTTAGTGGATGGGTTTCCCACTTTGATCAGGGTCGTGACCCCGTCCTGCTATTTATGGTACTGATGATACTAGTGACTGTGATACTACGCTCGTGTGGGGTCGCTCCCCTCGAGTGCCACTCCGGAGTAGGATTCCGACCGTGTTGGGTGCCGGTCAGGCCGTGTTGGGTGCCGGCTAGACCGTGTTGGGTTCCGGTCTATTTGGACAGGGGAGATACTGAGTTGTGAGGTTGACAGCAGAGCAGGCAGTTCCAGTGTTTACTGGTGTTTTGATTGGGTTGGTCTGTCAGTCCTTACGTTCTGGTGCATGTTTTTAGCCATTCTCTAGTAGGCATCGTAGAGGCACGTTAGTGGTAGCTCTGCATCAGTAGTGTACTTGTAGCTTACCACATTTGTTTCATTTTTTGCCTCTGATAGTCCTAGTGGGCACGTCTGAGCTTGAGGTCTACCCACTAGGGGAGGCTACTATTTTTATAGTAGTTCTCACCCCCCCACTGTTTTCTCTTTTCTGTTCCCCTTTGTTTTGGAGAGTTCTCTGCGGGAGTCGCGGGACCCTCTTCCCTGGATCGAGGTAAGAGGATCGCTGATTAGCTAGCCACTGCCCGAGTTCGAGTTTAGTAGTTTTGATGTATCCCCAGTACACTCAGACGGTTGTATTTTCCTTTTATTTTGGGTCTGGCTGCGGCCAGCTGGTTGTATATATTTTGTGAGCTGGGAGAGACACTTGTATATTTCTGAGAGCTTACTGTACTTTCATTTCCAGCATTTGTCTGAGTTGTATTAGTTTTAGTTTAGCTCTGTTTTATGCTCTTTTATTACTTGTTTTATATCTGAGCAGGTTATCAGCGCTTCGTGTACACGGAAAATTCCGTATGCACGGCGGATCTGTGGACGGGCCCGGGTTCTGGTTTACACCCGGGGCGTGACAGATTTGTTGGTATCAGAGCTTAGGGATAGGTCAGACAGGACTTAGGAAACCCTAGGCTTTTGGCAGACCCTAGGAAGGCAGAGCGTGAGTGACGTGATATTGTGCGAAAGTCGGTAATTGGTTGTTAACTCTTCCTGTGAGTGGAGAGGGATTGACATAGCCTATTTCTGGGGGACTATTATGTTGGCTGCAGACAACATAAGGTTACAGAAATAGGGGAATGTCCATGACTTTCGCTTGATTGGGTCGAGAGTGGTTTGGTTTACTGACCCGTGGATTTTGTGTGGCAGGATGCCTCCTAGGCGGCAGATTCCTACTCGGGGTACTCCTACACCCCCGGAGGAGCCGGAGCAGTCCGGGCCTTCTGAGATCAGTGAGCTGAGGGCCATGATGGCCCAGTTGGCGGAGAGCCACCGCTGACAGGAGCAGAGGTTTGAGCAGTTATTGGCCCAGGTTGCGGCACCTCCCCCTACTACTGCAGAGGCCCCCGCACCACCTGTTGTACCACCGACTATTCCACTTGCCCCTACAGCGCCGTCGTCGAGCAGTGGGGCTCAGGGGATGTTCAGGCCTTTGACCCCAGAGGAGGAGCGGGAGTTTTCTGACAAACTCACGCAGTTCTGCAAGCGGGGACCCCCTAAGTTCTCGGGGCGGAGCACACACCCGTGGGAGATTGGATCATGGCTAGCGTCAATGGAGAAGATGTTTCGGGACTTCTTCATCGACCAGAGGTTCAGAGCACATTTGGCAGTACACTGTTTGGAGGGGGACGCAGATGCTTGGTGGCGTCGGGTCGAGCCCCTAGAGTTTCAGGTCACCCGACAGCTACCCTGGTCGGAGTTCAGGAGGATGACCCTTGACACTTACTTCTCCACGAGTGTGAAGAAGAAGATAGAAGATGACTTGAAGAACCTGCAGCAGGGTGATCGCCCAGTGTGGGACTATTATCAGGAGTTTACGCAGTTGCTCAACTGCGTGCCCTACGTTGCCAGGGATGGGCTGCACCAGGTGGAGCTGTTTGAGACAGGCTTGCGCCCCGAGATCTTTACCATGGTACACGCCCAGAGGCTTCAGACTTTATCAGAGGCAGTGGATCATGCCCAGTGGGTCGAGAGGGGAGATCAGGTTGTTTCTAGACGCGGAGGTCCGGTCGCTCAGAGTTCTGAGAAGAAGCGACCAGCATCAGATGAGGGGGGACAGGCCAGTTCCTGGAGGCCGCCCCGACCGCCACCGCCTCAGTTTACGGGCCGGGGGCGTTCGGAGCGGCGAGGGCCTGGGGGATCCCAGAGGCCCCCACAGCATCAGCAGCCCCAGCGACAGCAGCAGCACTCGCAGCAGCAGAGGTCGCAGTCGCGACAGCAGGGATCTCAGCGGCAGTCGCACAGGCAGCAGCAGCAGCAGTCACGGCAGTTTCGGGCTCCAGGCAGTTGTATCTTCTGCGGGGGTCCGCATTTCCCCGGCACTTGTGATCAGAGGTGGGGGCGTTGTTATGGCTGCGGGCAGGCAGGGCACATACGATCTTCATGCCCTTTTTCGGCATCAGTGGCGCCTTCTTCGGCCTCAGTTTCTCTTCCACCACAGCAGCGACCGCCAGCTCAGCGGCCCTATGCTTCTGCGAGCAGGGCTCCTTCCTCCCACCCTGCAGACCACCGACCACCAGCTCAGAGCGGGCGAGTCTACGCCGCTCAGGTAGGGGACTCCGCGGCAGCCGACCACGTGGTGGCAGGTATCACTTTACTTTTTGGCATTAGAGCTCGCACTTTATTTGATACCGGTGCATCACATTCTATTATCAGTAGAGCATTTGCATCATCTCATGGACTAGAGTTAGGTCGGTTGCCACATGCTTTAGAGGTACAGATTCCCGGTCACATTTTGTATGTAGAGGAGTGTTGCTGGTCGTGCCCGGTACAGCTTGAGTCTTGGATTTTGCCAGCGGACCTGATGGTCCTTAGTCAGCTGCGAGATTTTGACATTGTACTGGGGATGGATTGGCTGGCTCGCTATTTCGCGACGATTGATTGCGCCGCAAGGTCTGTTACTTTTAGCGAGCCAGGCCAGGAGGTGTTCGTTTTCAGGGGGTGCCAGAGTGCTTTCTTTGCCTCTATGGTTTCGACTTCTCGTGCGAGGCAGATGATGCGCAGTGGATGCGTAGCCTTTATGGCATCTGTGGTTAAGGAGCCTACGGCGGCTCCGGGACTCGCGGATATCCCGATTGCCCGCGAGTTCCCGGATGTGTTTCCTCCAGAGCTGTTTAGCATGCCGCCGGATAGGGAGGTCGAGTTTTTGATTGACGTGGTCCCAGGAACTGCGCCAATCTCTAAGGCTCCTTACCGAATGGCACCGGCTGAGCTGCGAGAATTAAAGGCGGAACTCCAGGATTTAATGGATAAGGGTTTTGTGAGACCGAGTGTATCGCCTTGGGGAGCGCCGGTGCTATTTGTGAAGAAGAAAGATGGTTCGCTTCGACTGTGCGTTGATTATCGGGAGCTGAATAAAGCGACCATCAAGAACAAGTACCCTTTGCCGCGCATTGATGATTTATTTGATCAGCTGCAAGGGACTTGTGTCTTCTCCAAGATCGACTTACAGTCTGGTTACCACCAATTGAAGGTGAAGGCCGAGGACATCCCAAAGACGGCATTCAGGTCGCGGTACGGGCATTATGAGTTCACCGTCATGCCTTTTGGACTGACAAATGCCCCTGCAGCTTTTATGGATTTAATGAACAGGATTTTTCGACCATACCTGGATCGGTTCGTCGTTGTTTTTATTGATGACATCCTAGTTTATTCCCGAAGCGATGCGGAGCACGAGGAGCATCTGAGGATTGTGCTACAACTTCTGAGAGAGAGGAAGTTGTATGCCAAGTTATCTAAGTGTGATTTCTGGCTTCGGGAGGTTGTCTTTTGGGCCATGTGATTTCAGCCGCTGGAGTGGCAGTAGACCCGGCGAAGATCGAGGCAGTCCGGGATTGGCCCCCGACCGACGACGGTATCTGAGGTTCGCAGTTTTATGGGCCTAGCAGGATATTACCGTCGGTTTGTGGAAGGTTTTGCGAAAACTTTCCACACCCCTCACTCGTTTGACGCGGAAAAAGGGACTAAGTTTATTTGGAGTGAGGATTGTCAAAGGAGCTTTGAGGAATTAAAGAACAGATTGATGTCGGCTCCTGTCCTTTCCCTCCCCGTTATGGGGAAAGGATATGTGGTATACAGCGACGCATCGCACAGTGGACTTGGTGCGTGCTGATGCAGGAGGGAAGGGTAATCGCTTATGCCTCCCGGCAACTGAAGGATTATGAAAAGAATTACCCTACCCACGATTTGGAGCTAGCTCGCGGTGATTTTTGCACTAAAGTTGTGGCGCCACTACCTGTATGGGGAGCATTGCGCGTTTTATACCGACCACAAGAGCTTGAAATACCTGTTCACGCAGAAGGAGCTCAACTTGAGGCAGCGCAGATGGTTAGAATTGTTGAAGGATTATGATGTAGACATATTATACCATCCTGGCAAGGCCAACGTGGTTGTGATGCCCTGAGCAGGAGAGCAGTACAGAGTCTATCTTTGATGATCACCGATCAGGCGCCATTACTTGAGCAGATGAGGCGGTTAGAGCTCGAGGTTGTGTCCCATGGGGTCTCTGCTAGACTCATGTCTCTAGTCGTGCAGCCCACTCTGTTGGACAGGATTCGGGAGAGACAGAGTGAGGACCCCCACTGATGAGGATTCGAGAGCAGATGCAGACTGGTTGATAGGGGACTTCTCAGTCGATGCCGCGGGAGTACTACGGTACCGGGACCGCGCGTGTGTGCCTATGGATGCAGAGATCCGAGAGCAGATCTTGAGGGAGGCCCACTATACACCTTATACCATCCATCCTGGTGGGACTAAGATGTATAGGGATCTTAAGGCACAGTTTTGGTGGAATGGGATGAAAGAGACATTGGGAGATTTGTAGCACACTGTCTAACTTGTCAGCAAGTAAAGCGCTGAGCATCGAGTACCTGGGCAAGTTGCAGAGTCTCCCAATCCCTGAATGGAAATGGGAACATGTTACGATGGATTTTGTCACTAGTTTGCCGAGAGCACAGACGGAGCGGATGCTATCTGGGTAGTCGTGGACAGGCTTACCAAATCCGCTCACTTTTGCCGGTTCAGATGACTTGGCCGATGGAGCGACTCGCACAGGTGTACTTGGCTGAGGTGGTTAGATTACACGGAGTACCTGTTTCCATCGTATCAGATAGAGACCCTAGGTTTGTCTCGCATTTCTGGAGGAGTTTACAGACAGCCTTGGGGACGCAGCTCCGATTCAGTACAGCATTCCACCCACAGACCGATGGGCAGTCAGAGCGCACTATTCAGACCCTCGAGGATATGTTGAGAGCATGCATTCTGGACTTTGGAGGAGGATGGTACCGACACTTGGGATTAGTTGAGTTTGCGTAAACAACAGCTATCAAGCGAGCATTCAGATGGCTCCGTTTGAAGCGTTGTATGGACGCAGTGTCGGTCACCCTTTATTGGAGCGACGTGGGTGAGAAGAAGACTTGGGTCTGATCTACTGTTAGAGGCAGAGGAAAAGGTCAGATTGATACGACGAGACACCTCGAGACCGCCCAGAGTCGACAGAGGAGTTATGCTGCATCTCGACGCGGGACTTAGAGTTTCAGCGTGCGTGACCATGTTTTTCTGAAAGT
>CM055066.1:32741349-32784565 GCA_029204045.2 Tillandsia leiboldiana | reverse complement strand
CCGTGGCGGGCGGCGGCGGCTGCTCCGCGCCCATACGGGAAGCCCCGTATAGACGAAGCGACTAACCTGCAAAAGATCAACTATACTATACAGATATCCGAGCTGAAGTAAAACTGCTAGAATAAAACTATATACAACACAAGTCCTCGCCAAAAGTACATAAATCTCTCGAGCAGTAAAAATAAATACAACTTCTATACCTCACTACAAAGTTCGCTCAACATAAAACTCTCAAAAGGAAGTGGGTACATCTACTCTCTGGACTACGACTGGTAGGGATCTATCTCGCGACTCCCTTACCTCGATACTGAAGAAGCAGCAAGGGAGCAGCAGGAACAGGAGTAGAAGTCCCTGTGGGAAAATACACCCCGACGGGTGTGAGAACTACGTCCCAAGTAGTTTCTCAGTGGGTGCCGCCAACAAGCCCGACGGTCTGCCCACTAAGTCTACTAGAGGCATAAAAGAACAATATAAAACTGAAATGAAAGGGGCTGGAGAAGTAACTCTACAGCTACAATGCCTCTATCTAGATGCTCAAGAAAAATGGAACAGATGGAAACATGATGCATCTACTAACACACACAGTATAGTCACCCAATCTAAACTGACTGCCTCAAAGGGTCCAGTCAAACCTGCGCCCACCTACTGCCGCACATCCTCTACAGGACGGGTCTACCGTAGGGTATCCGTGATTGCCAAAACTGGACCAACCAGAGGGACGGCGTCGACAAGTCGCGATACCACAGTGCAGACCACTCCGGACGTGGCACTCGAGGGGAGCGACCCCAACGAGGACAAGGGTATCCGCGCACTCTGTCGAGCTCAATATGGCTCATGCAGGCTATAGTCCAAAACCACGATCAACAAGATCGACAGTAACCAACATCACAACTCACAGGTAACACAGGGAGGACCGTCACCATAAGGTTTCGAAAATTCCGATAGGTTGGTGCCTAGAATCCCAATCAAACAAGAACAGAAATCCAGGCTTCGCCTATCAAAGTTTTCGACACCCTTACAGTTCGGGAACACACTCCCTCGGTACAACACGCAGAAGACACCAACAGGGCCCGAAAGTCCCGGGAGACTTACACCTACAACCCTATCAAACAAGAACAGGTTCCAGGCTCGGCCCCCGTGGCTTTCGTCCCGACAAAGGAACGACCCCTAGAACCCAGACCACTCGAATCCTTCGAGTGGGAAGATTTACTGGAAAAAAGTGACATTTGTTATTGAAAACCATTTTGATCTGGAAGAAATCCATGTTTAATAATTTTAGTTCTTTTTAGAAAAATAGTTAGAAAACAAGGGTTTTACCCAAACCCCGAAGGGCTGATGCCTTTGTCCAATCAAACAAGAACAGACTCCAGCGGCCCTTCGATGCTTGGAAGAAAATATTGGTAGACTAAAATCATGTGTATGTCGAAAAGGGTTCTGGGTTCTAGGTCCGGCTAACACTAGTAAACCACACCCACTAACACAGTGGCAACAACCCCAACAGGGGAAAACAAGACCTCCCGGGACCACCGTTTACCCTAAACGGTTCCCGGTACAGACAAGCGATACACTACATCTACCAGACTCCACTCTGCTCCCAAGCACGAGTGCAAACGCATCCCACACTAAAAAGAAGTCCCGACCGCTCGGCCCACTACCCGGGCGAGGATAACACTAAGTCCAGGAATGCAACATAAAGTGTGGATGTCTAAACATAAATAACCCTAGCCCAAGTGAGGGTTTTCTACTGGTCTGGTTACACATGCAACATATGACAGGGGTGCTAGGTCAGGTTCCAACATAACAAATATTTAACATGATAGAAGGAAGCAAGAGATCACAAGATCGACAGATAAAACTAGGAACAACAATTCCTACACTCTAGCATGCTACCAAAGTCCAATCACTATCATGCATGATTCTATATCCATAGAATTAGAGTACAGTCCATAGATCTTGAAAGCAAAGCCACCCACCTGAAGGTGCTAACTGTCCGGGGTCGCACAGCTGAGAAAACCAGGAAAACAGCAACTCTAAGTCCAAGAGGTCCAGTACAGTCCACAATCCCCCCTGGGTACAACATAAGGCCACAGTTACACCTAAATCCCAAAATCTGCCAAGAAACACAACACTGAAATTTCAGCCGCAAAGATGCAGTTATTTCACCTGCTGAATGTGCTCAAAAAATTCCAAATAAAATATCCCTGCGATCTTCGTGTCGATAGCTTCGAAACAAGTACCTGCACGCCCAATTCCGACCACCGTAGGCCAAGTTACAAATTCCACAATATCGGTGCGCAAAATCCCAAAACCATCCAACTGTAAACTCTTGTACAGATAAAAAGAAAAAGTGTATACCTTCGGGAAGGTCTCCAAAAATTCCAAGAAAAATCCACGATGATCCTCGCGTCGAGTAGATGAAAAAAGTCTATAAGCACGTCCTGATCCGAGACTCGTGCGCGGAGATCTCCTCAAGAGAAGGTGCTGCCCTCACCAAAATCTCACAGCAAAAAGGGTCCCAGTGAGCACGAGAAAACTCCTCGAAAAACGCGAAATCTGAAAATGTGCGAAAACCCAAAATCGTAGCCTCACCTGTTACGAATCCAGCAGCGAAGAAATTGCTCGAAAAGATTGTCGGAGTAGGTCGGGGGAGCTCGCGCACCGAAACGCGACGAAGGGGAACACCAAAGAACGAGCGTCGCGCCGCGCCGTAAAATGGAAACCTCGAAGTGCGCACCACCAAAAATCCTAGGAATCCTCCAGAGGATGCAAAACACGAAGGGGAACAATTTTGCTGAAGAGCTTGAGGTGAGGAGAAGCTCGGAAATGCAGAAAAAGGGGAGAAGAAGGAGGCTCGGATCTTTTAAATAGCCTGCTCAAACAAATCAGGAAATGACGGATTTGTCCCAATTTCCGGGCGCTGGGAGATTCGGGCTCCTACAGTGTTGGGCCCGGCCCAACACTGTGCGCGCCCGAATTCCTCACGGGCCTCCACGTAGCCCGCCAAACAGCGCACAGCCAAATCCGCCACCACCCAGGCGCCACGTGGCCCACCGCACACGCCGACGCGTGGCGCACCCGAGCGCGGGAAACCAGTCAACGCGCGCCCACGTGCGCCTGCACCGCCGCCTGCACCCTCTGCACGCACGCGCCCCGAGGCCTGGCGCACCCACTCCGTGGACCGAGCGTGCTACACCGCACCTACCACGCGCTGCCACGTGTCACCATCCGGTCCACCGTACACCCGTGCTTCTCCCGTGGACCGCGCCCGCTGCGCCGGCCAACCGGGAGCCGGAACAGTACCATTTGCCTCGAAAAACGTGCACATCATCCGGGCTCCGAAAAATACAAGTGAATAGTCCATTTTCATTGTTTTCCGCGCGCTGAATCCAAATCCGATGTCCGATTCTCCAAATTCGCATCCGAAAATTTGCCGAAGGCCCCCGGAAAGCCCACTTGATCCGATTTTCGCGCCGGGTCCATTCCAAAAATCCGGTTTGCCAAATTCCATCTCTAAAAATTCCCGAAGGCATCCGGAGAGGTGATCTTTTATCCTAACTTCGCCCTGAGTCCAAATTTGACATCCGCATCGCGCGAAATCACTTCTAAACACTCGACGGGTCCTCCATAAACTCCCGTGATCCATAATTAAGCCCGAAGTCCACCACTTGTGTCCAAATTGCGCACAAACCCACTAACACACCACACAAGCCTTCGAAAGCTGCCAAACAACCAGAAAACTCCCCGCGGGGAAACCAGGTCCTCACATCCTCCCCCACTAAAAGGAAGTTTCGTCCCCGAAACTAAAACAACCCACAACAAAACTAAAACAATCAAATCAACCAAAGACGCAAACACTAAACTAGCAAGAAAGGTACGGCTCCACCAGCAGGAAAGTCATCAACCCCAACCCTCGATTGAGAAAACAGCTGAAATTAGCGAAAAGTCCAGAAATTTCGAAAGATCAGTGCCTTCGCCCCAATCAAACAAGAACAGGTTCGGGCACTGTCTCCATTGCTAGAGCAATCTTTTGAAGTTTTCGTCCTGTTCGTAAATTTCAGTACAAAGGCGAGAAAAGGGAGGGAAGTGTTGGTGTCGTTCCTGCTGTGGCTACAAATGAATGCTACCATTAACGAGACTTCTAAGGACACAACCTCTAGTCCTAAACCTCACATCTCCTCCCAGGGTGGCGTCTGCCCAAAGCCGCTGAAGCTGATGCCGCTGGAAGGATACACCGACAATCCGGGAATACGAACTCCTCCAGTCCAACTCGCAGAAGGGTAACTGCTCTCATTCCAATATCAGTCGTAGCACGGCACGGCACCAACCGGTTCAACCTGTGTGCTCACTCAAAGTCCTGGAGCTGTCCTTGAATCGTCACATCAGCCGGTGAAGTCCCAAGTCTCAACTGCACGGATCACACACCGCGATCCTCCTCTACTCGTAGGATACTGGGAAGAATCCAATCGCTAAAACATGTAGCAGAAATTCCTAACCCATACCCATGCAAAGATGCTGATGCAGATACTCAACTAATAATGCAGAAGAATGCAGCGGTATCGAAATGCTCAATTCAGCTAACTGAAATAAAATCATACCTGCCGCGACATGATCTGCTGCCGGGGTGTCCTCCACCAGGGCTGAATAAACCCGTCCGCTGGGTGCTGAAGATCGTCGTCCCGTCTGTCCCGACGTCGTGGCCCACTCTGTCTGACGGTGGGCCGGAGGGGCTTCCGCTGCATGGATAGGCAATGGGGGTGCTGTCGCAAGGGGTCGCACTGATAGAATGGCTCGGGGACAAGCTGCCTGAAGATGTCCCAACGATCCACAGAGGAAACACCGCCCCCGTCTCTGGTAACAATGCGACGGCGAATGAGGGCCGCCACAGATGACACACCGCTCCTGTCGCTGGTGCCGAAACCGCTGCTGTCGGGGGTACTGCTGCTGAGACTGCTGTCGCTGCTGGTGCTGCTGATACCGCGGCTGCTGCGGGGGTCCACCTGATCTCAGGCGCCTCCGAAACCTACGACCCTGAGGATGAGATCGTGAAGGTCTCGGAGGTCCCTGCTGACTCGTCTGTCCCTCAACATCCCGTGCTGGGCGCTTCGCCCCCGGAATCCCTGCGGGGGCTGGAGCCACCTTGGCCGTCACCGCCTCTCCGCGCTCCGTACTCTACCCCGAAAAACGATGCGGATCAGACTGATGGAATCTCGTCAACATATCAACCACCTCGCGCTGCTCTGCAGGGGTCAACTGTCCTGCTGTCCCAGACGGCTGACCACTGGTACTCGATGCAGTAGGGGCTGCCTGTGCTGCTGGTACAACTGGGGGTGCCACAGCTGGCGAAGCAGGTGCGGGGAAACTCCCTGGGGGTGCTACAACTGGCTGTACCCACTGCTCCAACAAAAGCATCATACGACCCATGACCTCCTCCTGGCGCTGTGAAGTCTCCTCCTGGCGCCGAACAGCCTCAGACAACTGGGCCATCTGCGCCCGAAGCTCCAGCACCTCACTCTGCTGACACTGTGCTGACTCCTCCTGCCCAGGCTCATCGGAGGGGAAAGGCTGAGAACGCGTTTGTACCCTGCGTCGGGGAGGCATCGTGCCCACCTGCAACACACATGCAAACATCAGGACAGTACCAAACAACACTCGACCCAATCCAGCGAAAGTCTAAGACATGTCATCCATTCCCTAGCATTATGTTGTCTGCAGCCAACATAATCGCTTAGGAGAATAAACATGTCAGTCACTCATCCCACCCCTTGGGAGAGTATCAAACTCAATCAGGACTCTCGCTAACAGTCACGACTCTCACGTAGTCATCCTAATGTCCAACCACAAGCCTAGGGTTTCTAAGTCCACAATGACCTACAACCTAGGCTCTGATACCACCTAATCTGTCACGCCCCGGCGTCGAAACTGCGACCCGGGCTCGCCAACAGATCCGCCACCCATACGGGAAGCCCCGTATAGACGAAGTGACTAACCTGCAAAAGATCAACTATACTATACAGATATCAGAGCTGAAAGTAAAACTGCTAGAAATAAAACTATATACAACACAAGTCCTCGCCAAAAGTACATAAATCTCTCGAGCAGTAAAAATAAATACAACTCTATACCTCACTACAAAGTTCGCTCAACATAAACTCTCAAAAGTAAGGGGGTACATTTACTCTCTGGACGACGACTGGTAGGGATCTATCTCGCGACTCCCTTACCTCGATCTGAAGAAGCAGCAACAGGAGCAGCAGGAACAGGAGTAGAAGTCCCTGTGGGAAAATACACCACGACGGGTGTGAGAACTACATCCCAAGTAGTTCTCAGCGGGTGCCGCCAACAAGCCCGACGGTCTGCCCACTAAGTCTACTAGAGGCATAAAGAACAATATAAAACTGAAATGAAAGGGGCTGGAGAAGTAACTCTACAGCTACTATGCCTCTATCTAGATGCTCAAGAAAAATGGAACAGATGGAAACATGATGCATCAACTAACACACACAGTATACTCACCCAATCTAAATTGACTGCCTCAAAGGGTCCAGTCAAACCTGCGCCCACCTACTGCCGCACATCCTCTACAGGACGGGTCTACCGTAGGGTGTCCGTGATTGCCAAAACTGGACCAACCAGAGGGACGGCGTCGACAAGTCGCGATACCACAGTGCAGACCACTCCGGACGTGGCACTCGAGGGGAGCGACCCCAACGAGGACAAGGGTATCCGCGCACACTGTCGAGCTCAATATGGCTCATGCAGGCTATAGTCCAAAACCACGATCAACAAGATCGACAGTAACCAACATCACAACTCACAGGTAACACAGGGAGGACCGTCACCATAAGGGTTCGAAAATTCCGATAGGTTGGTGCCTAGAATCCCAATCAAACAAGAACAGAAATCTAGGCTTCGCCTATCGAAGTTTCCGACCCCCTTACAGTTCGGGAACACACTCCCTCGGTACAACACGCAGAAGACACCAACAGGGCCCGAAAGTCCCGGGAGACTAACACCTACAACCCTATCAAACAAGAACAGGTTCCAGGCTCGGCCCCCGTGGCTTTCGTCCCGACAAAGGAACGGCCCCTAGAACCCAGACCACTCGAATCCTTCGAGTGGGAAGATTTACTGGAAAAAGGTGACATTTGTTATTGAAAACCATTTTGATCTGGAAGAAATCCATGTTTAATAATTTTAGTTCTTTTTAGAAAAACAGTTAGAAAACATGGGTTTTACCCAAACCCCGAAGGGCTGATGCCTTTGTCCAATCAAACAAGAACAGACTCCAGCGGCCCTTCGATGCTTGGAAGAAAATATTGGTAGACTAAAATCATGTGTATGTCGAAAAGGGTTCTGGGTTCTAGGTCCGGCTAACACTAGTAAACCACACCCACTAACACAGTGGCAACAACCCCAACAGGGGAAAACAAGACCTCCCGGGACCACCATTTATCCTAAACGGTTCCCGGTACAGACAAGCGATACACTACATCTACCAGACTCCACTCTGCTCCCAAGCACGAGTGCAAACGCATCCCACACTAAAAAGAAGTCCCGACCACTCGGCCCACTACCCAGGCGAGGATAACACTAAGTCCAGGAATGCAACATAAAGTGTGGATGTCTAAACATAAATAACCCTAGCCCAAGTGAGGGTTTTCTACTGGTCTGGTTACACATGCAACATATGACGGGGGTGCTAGGTCAGGTTCCAACATAACAAATATTTAACATGATAGAAGGAAGCAAGAGATCACAAGATCGACAATAAAACTAGGAACAACAATTCCTACACTCTAGCATGCTACCAAAGTCCAATCACTATCATGCATGATTCTATATCCATAGAATTAGAGTACAGTCCATAGATCTTGAAAGCAAAGCCACCCACCTGAAGGTGCTAACTGTCCGGGGTCGCACAGCTGAGAAAACCAGGAAAACAGCAACTCTAAGTCCAACAGGTCCAGTACAGTCCACAATCCCTCCTGGGTACAATATAAGGCCACAGTTACACCTAAATCCCAAAATCTGCCAAGAAACACAACACTGAAATTTCAGCCGCAAAGATGCGGTTATTTCACCTGCTGAATTTGCTCAAAAAATTCCAAATAAAATATCCCTGCGATCTTCGTGTCGATAGCTTCGAAACAAGTACCTGCACGCCCAATTCTGAGCACCGTAGGCCAAGTTACAAATTCCACAGTATCGGTGCGCAAAATCCCAAAACCATTCAACTGTAATCTCTTGTACAGATAAAAAGGAAAAGTGTATACCTTCGGGATGGTCTCCAAAAATTCCAAGAAAAATCCACGATGATCCTCGCGTCGAGTAGATGAAAAAAGTCTATAAGTACGTCCTGATCCGAGACTCGTGCGCGGAGATATCCTCAAGAGAAGGTGCTGCCCTCACCAAAATCTCACAGCAAAAAGGGTCCCAGTGAGCACGAGAAAACTCCTCGAAAAACGCGAAATCTGAAAATGTGCGAGAAGCCCAAAATCGTAGCCTCACCTGTTACGAATCCAGCAGCGAAGAAATCGCTCAAAAAGATCGTCGGAGTAGGTCGGGGGAGCTCGCGCACCGAAACGCGACGAAGGGGAACACCAAAGAACGAGCGTCGCGCCGCGCCGTAAAAATGGAAACCTTGAAGTGCGCGCCACCAAAAATCCTAGGAATCCTCCAGAGGATGCAAAACACGAAGGGGAACAATTTTGCTGAAGAGCTTGAGGTAAGGAGAAGCTCGGAAATGCAGAAAAAGGGGAGAAGAAGGAGGCTCGGATCCTTTAAATAGCCTGCTCAAACAAATCAAGAAATGACGGATGTGTCCCAATTTCCGGGCGCTGGGAGATTCGGGCTGCTACAGTGTTGGGCCTGGCCCAACACTGTGCGCGCCCGAATTCCTCACGGGCCTCCACGTAGCCCGCCAAACAGCGCACAGCCAAATCCGCCACCACCCAGGCGCCACGTGGCCCACCGCACACGCCGACGCGTGGCGTACCCGAGCGCGGGAAACCAGTCAACGCGCGCCCACGTGCGCCTGCACCGCCGCCTGCACCCTCTGCACTCACGCGCCCCGAGGCCTGGCGCACCCACTCCGTGGACCGAGCGTGCTACACCGCACCTACCACGCGCTGCCACGTGTCACCATCCGGTCCACCGTACACCCGTGCTTCTCCCGTGGACCGCGCCCGCTGCGCCGGCCAACCGGGAGCCGGAACAGTACCATTTGCCTCGAAAAACGTGCGCGTCATCCGGGCTCCGAAAAATACAAGTGAATAGTCCATTTTCATCATTTTCGCGCGCTGAATCCAAATCCGATGTCCGATTCTCCAAATTCTCATCCGAAAATTTGCCGAAAGCCCCCGGAAAGCCCACTTGATCCGATTTTCGCGCCGGGTCCATTCCAAAAATCCGGTTTGCCAAATTCCATCTCTAAAAATTCCCGAAGGCATCCGGAGAGGTGATCTTTTATCCTAACTTCGCCCTGAGTCCAAATTTGACATCCGCATCGCGCGAAATCACTTCTAAACACTCGACGGGTCCTCCATAAACTCCCGTGATCCATAATTAAGCCCGAAGTCCACCACTTGTGTCCAAATTGCGCACAAACACCACCAACTGTAGCACTCGAGAAATTCAAGTGTGGTTGCGGGCGAGGAAGAAGATCTAAACCTTAGTGATTTGCATACCGGTGCGCGTATTGCACAGTTTACGGAGCACTATGTCTGCCTTTCAGATTCCGAGTCTGATCTCGAAAATCTGAAATCACTAGTGCGACCGTCGCGTCGAACCGATTGAAAATGATAAAAACTGATTTCCGATCCGACGGTCAGATCGTTCAGAAATCAGTGAAGAAGCTAGTGGGGCCCACAACTTAAGTTGTGAATAGTAACCCCTAATTCAAATGCCCTTTTGATCATCGACGGTCGTTTCGCCGTTTGGACCCCAGACATAGGGGTATGAGTAGTCAATTCTAGCTATTTTCGACGTTCTGAGCACAATGGCACTGACGGAATTCGCGTCTGGCGATCCGGGTGCATCGAAGTGCGTGCGTTATACTGTAACTTTCAGAACTTTATGGCCCGAGATTTTATTCGAGCGCCGAATGAAGCAAGCAAATACGCTACTTGATAGGTCTCGA
The DNA here is from genome assembly GCA_029204045.2 of Tillandsia leiboldiana. Taxonomy (NCBI): domain Eukaryota; kingdom Viridiplantae; phylum Streptophyta; class Magnoliopsida; order Poales; family Bromeliaceae; genus Tillandsia; species Tillandsia leiboldiana. The sequence continues at coordinate 32,774,427 of CM055066.1, read as the reverse complement.
CGAGCCGGACGTCGTGGCGGTATCTGTTTTTCAGTTTGATGGCCCGATCACCTCGAAAAGCGTGAAATACGTAAAAATTTGCTGTATTTTGCAAAAAGTCCTATTATTTTATGTGTCAAATGCAATGAGGTTATTTGGAGAAGGACTTCTATGCATAAATGACCTACAGCTATGGACTGAATTGTAATGATCAAGGTTTAGAGGGACTAAGTTGCAAAGAAAGGGAAAATTCGCTATTAACACTATGCGTTAGTGCTAAGGGTTTGGAATCAGTTATAGAAGCAGTTACAACTGCTCATCCATGTTTCCCACTCCCCTCTGCCACGACCTCCATGCCCAGGAACCGCTCTCTCCATTGGGTGTTGCTCGGAGAAGGTGGGAAACACCAATTGCTGGCATTAATGGTGTGGGTGGAGGAAGATCATCACGTGGCTACAGAAGTCACTTGGTTTCATTGTTCCTTCACTGGAGAACAGAGCTGAGGAGCGCCGTCACCTTCCAGAGCTCCGGCCGCCGGGGAAACCCGAACCAAGCAAAAATTCTTGATCTCGGGGTGTGGTGGAGTGAGGCTTCACCAAGTTGGTTGGGACTGCTTCTAGAGCATCCAGAGGTCTTCTGCAACTAAGCTAAGGTGATCCGGCTGCCTGCCGTGGCCGCGCGACGCTGGGAGGAGCAAGGCCGGCTTCGTCCATCTTCTCCAACTCCGGCGAAGGTGAGGGTCTTCTTTCCTTTGGTTCTTGGCCCAAGACCCATGACAGAGGATTGATGAAGTCTTGTGGACTTCCTCTGCCTAACTCCGAAGTTGGGAAACCGGCGGTGAAGTTGCACCGCCGGAAAACCGATAATTGCTCCGCCGCGGCCAAGCTTCGCAACCCATGGTCCAAAAACAAAAATAAAATGATGGGTTTGGACTGTAGGACCAATAGGTCATCTCTGCAAAGTTTGAGGGATTTTGGTTGAGTAACTACGCCGTAGTTCAAAACCCTAGTTTTCGGGTTTTTCCACCTTCGGCCGAGCTATGTGCTCCGGCGCCGGCGGGCCTCCCCACCTCCGGCCAAGTGGTCGAGGAGCTCCCTGGGGGTGAGAGGATTGCATCCATGCCTTTGCATGGCTTCCATGCAGCCTGGACAAAGCGCAGCCATGGATGACCCAAAATAGGGTATTGTTGCGGTGGTCGGCTTTCCGGCCGTCGCCCGCATGCGGGGAGTGGTCGGGAAGCTTTCTGGGATCAAGTAGATCCCATCCATCCTATTGTATGGGCTCCATGCAGCCTTGTTGGAAATCCACCATTAGAGGTGGAAGCTCCCAAACCGAGCTTTGCTCCACCGCCGCCGCCGCCGTGCTTTGTCGCCGGGCATGGGTTCAGGTGAGTTGGTAATGGGTTTTAGCACCTGTTGGTGCAAGAGGTTGAGTCCCAAAACCCCTGGATGGGTGGTCACGAATTTGGAAGCTTTAGCTTCATCTTCTCCACCATGCCCGCGGCCAACCTGGGGTGCAAAGATGGCCCGACTTGTTGGGATTGATCTTTATGCTATATAGAGAGTTTCCTTCCAAGTTAGAAAGCCCCATGTGCCTTCCTTGCGGAGAACTAGCTTGGGTTTGGTGGAAGCTTGTGTATTATGAAGCTTGCATACCAACTGTTTGATGAAATGCCTCAATGAAGTTTTGTTTGGAATTTGGCTTCGAATATTATATGAAAGTTACTCCATTATATCCCCTGAGCTTGATGCTCACTTTAGATCAAATGTGGTATGTGTGGATTGGTGTGTGGGGGCATTATCAAATTGTTAGTAAGCGAGGGACTTGGATCTGTGGATCCAGCAATTTCTGGGCTGCACTAGGGCAAGCCCCTTGAGTCCCTGTGGTGCCCTGAGCTTGATGCTCACTTCTGTTCAAAAGGTGACTGTTGGGATTGGTTGATTTTGCAACTTGAACTTTATATATACGTAATAATGGACGACCTTGTTTAATTACTCTTCCTGCAGCCTTGGGTCTGCCCAGTGGTGAGCCCTTGGACCCTCTCGACTCCCTGAGCTTGGTGCTCACCCCATATTTGGATTTGGTTGAGTTTGGGTGCATGATTAGCAAGTTAGAACCTTCAAGCATAGTGTTTATGGACCCATTTATGTTCTCGGGTTCCGCACTGCTCCCAAATGGTGAGCACGGCATTCAGCATGTCGAGGCCCACCTTCAGGTGCCCTCAGTTCAGTTTGGAAGTGTGTGGTTGTGAAGTAATTTCAAAAACTTGAGTTTTTGGAAGGTTTTCATGCAATTTTGGGAAACCCTAGGGGTTTAATTGCAATTGTAGCCTTATGGGCTGTTTTGGGCTGTACGCCCATGGTCTCTAAACCCTTTGTTGGATATCCAATGGCTTTCGTTGAGCGGGAATCGGATTTCCGGAAATTCCGGAAGATTCTGAAACTTCAGCGAAGTTTCCCATTTAGTTTGTCTGTACTAAGTGAGTCAGTCGGTTGGGTATGAGTGAGTATTTTCCGACCTGTGATTATGTTTCAGGTTCCAGCAGTCAGCCGCCAGCTTGTGAGCCATCCTGCGGTCACCGCTAGCGAGAGCTCGGGATCGGCCTACATTCTGGTGGTTCGCTCAACGGACTTCAAGGTGGGTTTACGGTCGAGGCTGAGTATTGTGTTGGTAATCCGAAAGGGACTTTTTATTGTTAATCGGTACTAACACTGACGGTTTCTATGATGTACTACATTACCCCGTGTCTTGGTTACTTATGCTCGAGTTGCGACACGCGCACCCGCGGTCTGGCCACCGCAAAGGGTGCTCTTTTCCGGAAAGGCGGTCTTCGACCCGTGTTACCCCACGAGGTGACGTAGTGGGGGCCCCCGTAGGTGTGGGGTTTGAGGCAGCGAGGTGCGAGCGGTGCGACCTGTCGGGATTGGATCCCGATGAGGTCAGGTGTAGTGTACTGGTTTTCCCATGCAACTTTCCGGTGAATCCACTGTGTAGAACACCTAGTGTTGGTGTCTGGCCCATGGTGCATCGAAGGGATGCCACGGATGGACCTCGTGAGACTTGGATAGATGATTTGGCCTTCGGCTGTGATTGCCGAATTTTAGAAAAGGTTTTGGGCCAGTCTGAGGTTGGATTTGGATTCAGCGCGGAAAAACGCTTGAAAACGGCTATTTGCTTGTTGAATTTGGAGTCCGGATGACCAAATGCGGGCTTCCGGAAGTTTTGGGGGATTTTCGGTGCATGGGGGAGCCTCGTGGACCGGCCTGAGCCACGTGGCGGCCTATTATTGGCCGGCTCACGCAGCTCGGTCCACGGGATAGCGCGGCGGTGCATGGACCGCAGGCGGGTGGCACGTGGCGTGCCCGGATAGGCCGGCGCACGCGGCACGGCTCACTGGAATTGCGGGATTGCGGTGGACCGGGCGCATGACACGTGGCGGCGTGGGATTCGCTGGCTCACGTGGTCTCGGTCCCCGGAGTGCGCAGAGGGGCGCCTCGGGACGGCGCGCGCGCACTGTGGCGCCAGGTGGGCTGTCGGCCGCACTCGAGTGCGACGCGTGTCGGCACGCGATAGGCGGGCCGTACCTACCCCCGCTGACCGCGGGGGGACGCGTGGCGCGCGGCGGTCGCTTTGCACGGCTGTCCCCTGTTGTGGGGCGACGTGGCAGCACCAGAGGATTTCGGGCGCGTCGGACAGGAAGCATGCAACCGGTTTCCGGGCGCAGTGCGCCCGAAACATGCGCCCGGAAATCCGGACTTTGGTGTATTGGGCTGGGCCTTTAAATAGCTCCCCCATTCGCCCCTTTAGTTTTTTTTGGACTTCTTTTCGCTGGGCTTCCTTCACAGAAATTCCTCCTCCCTCAGTGCACTACCCATTGGAGAAGTTTGAAGATTTTTGGAGGCACGCTTCCCGAGGTTCACCATTTTACGGCGCGGCGCGACGCTTGTTCCCCGGCGATCCTCTTCGCCCCTTCTCAGTGTTTGGACTCCTCCGACTCACCCCGACCTCGGAATTTGCCGATTCTTGCGCCGTTGGACTCACGACAGGTAGGGCTTCAACTCCTGTGTTTTGTAGTTCCTCGATTTCCGTGCTGATCCTGGAGTTTTCCTAGCACCCATTTGACCCTTTTTCTTCGCGGACTTTTGGGACAGCACCGCAGTGTTCTTGCCATATCTTTTTGCTCAGGCATCAGAACGAGGCGATTCAAAGGGCAATTTTCATCTACGTTTCGTAAGGAGTCTCCTGGATTTTTCTCAGATTTTTTTGGATTTTACCCGTGGGTGAGAATCTTCTTTCTCTGTGGTTCCTTGTTACAGGAATTTGGTACAGTTTGGATTCGGGGTGTACCCCTTGCCGGATTTTTATCTCAGCGTAGGAAACTCCATTTTGGGCGTGCAGGTACTCGATTCGACGGGCTCGTCGCAAGGATCGCGATAGTATTTTTCTTGTATTTTTCTGGGCATTATTCGCAGGTAAAAATTAGTGAATTGTGGACTGCTGATTTGGGGGACAGATTCTGGAAAGTGTGGATGTGTAGCTTATGTATTTTCCTTTGGGGTATTTTGTACAGATTGGTGGTGTGTTTGGACTGATCTTGGACTTCGCCTTTGGGAATTTGGAATAGCGCTTGAGGTGGGTGATGTTGTGAACCTCCTACTTGTGAATGTCACTAGGCCTATTAGAATGCCATGACTATGTGTTATTAATTGTGATTGTATCTAGCATGCTTGTATGAGATCAAGGTTCCTTTGTTGATACTTGCATTGTTAGCAGGCTACAAGTTAGTAAGTGGTGTTTCCATGTTTAGATATGCAATTTAATTAGTTGGAAAGAATGCTATAGCCATATCACATTGTATGTTGAGGGAAGGTTTGGGCATGTGGTTAAAATGAATGTTGTGTAAGGGGTACTTGCTAGTAGATTGTGCATCTAAAATGAATGTTGTATAAGGGGTACTTGCTAGTAGATTGTGCATCTAAAATGTATTAAGTATCATATATCTTACCACATGTACATCGGGATTTCCCAAACACTTAATGTTGCATATGTTAGAATAATTGAAATGATTTTATCAAATAAAGGACTTTGCATGCTTGAATGGTCATCTAGCTAAGCCACCTTTTTCTGCTACACCAACATATTGGAATTGACTTAGGAGAAACCATGCTTTTATTCGTTCTCCTGTCGTCTAGTCTTAGGGGATTGTGTAGTCAGATGTTCAGAGTTGGGACAGTCGGGGATCGATGTTTGGGTGTTGCGGCGACCGCGGACTGTGGGCGGTTGACCGGATTATTATTATTATTATTACTTTTGCATCAGATTGGAGGTAGGGGATCGAGTTTCCCTTTAGGGGATGGGTTTTCCCACTTTGATCAGGGTCGCGACCCCGTCCTGCTATTTATGGTACTGATGATACTAGTGACTGTGATACTACGCTCGTGTGGGGTCGCTCCCCTCGAGTGCCACTCCGGAGTAGGATTCCGACCGTGTTGGGTGCCGGTCAGGCCGTGTTGGGTGCCGGCTAGACCGTGTTGGGTTCCGGTCTATTTGGACAGGGGAGATACTGAGTTGTGAGGTTGACAGCAGAGCAGGCAGTTCCAGTGTTTACTGGTGTTTTGATTGGGTTGGTCTGTCAGTCCTTACGTTCTGGTGCATGTTTTTAGCCATTCTCTTAGTAGGCATCGTAGAGGCACGTTAGTGGTAGCTCTGCATCAGTAGTGTACTTGTAGCTTACCACATTTGTTTCATTTTTCCGCCTCTGATAGTCCTAGTGGGCACGTCTGTGCTTGAGGTCTACCCACTAGGGGAGGCTACTGCTTTTTATAGTAGTTCTCACCCCCCACTGTTTTCTCTTTTTCTGTTCCCCTTTGTTTTGCAGAGTTCTCTGCGGGAGTCGCGGGACCCTCTTCCCTGGATCGAGGTAAGAGGATCGCTGATTAGCTAGCCACTGCCCGAGTTCGAGTTTAGTAGTTTTGATGTATCCCCAGTACACTCAGACGGTTGTATTTTCCTTTTATTTTGGGTCTGGCTGCGGCCAGCTGGTTGTATATATTTTGTGAGCTGGGAGAGACACTTGTATATTTCTGAGAGCTTACTGTACTTTCATTTCCAGCATTTGTCTGAGTTGTATTAGTTTTAGTTTAGCTCTGTTTTATGCTCTTTTATTACTTGTTTTATATCTGAGCAGGTTATCAGCGCTTCGTGTACACGGAAAATTCCGTATGCACGGCGGATCTGTGGACGGGCCCGGGTTCTGGTTTACACCCGGGGCGTGACAGATTAGTTGGTATCAGAGCTTAGGGATAGGTCAGACGGGACTTAGGAAACCCTAGGCTTTTGGCGGACCCTAGGAAGGCAGAGCGTGAGTGACGCGATATTGTGCGAAAGTCGGTAATTGGTTGTTAACTCTTCCTGTGTGTGGAGAGGGATTGACATAGCCTATTTCTGGGGGACTATTATGTTGGCTGCAGACAACATAAGGTTACAGAAATAGGGGAATGTCCATGACTTTCGCTTGATTGGGTCGAGAGTGGTTTGGTTTACTGACCCGTGGATTTTGTGTGGCAGGATGCCTCCTAGGCGGCAGATTCCTACTCGGGGTACTCCTACACCCCCGGAGGAGCCGGAGCAGTCCGGGCCCTTCTGAGATCAGTGAGCTGAGGGCCATGATGGCCCAGTTGGCGGAGAGCCACCGCCGACAGGAGCAGAGGTTTGAGCAGTTATTGGCCCAGGTTGCGGCACCTCCCCCTACTACTGCAGAGGCCCCCGCACCACCTGTTGTACCACCGACTATTCCACTTGCCCCTACAGCGCCGTCGTCGAGCAGCTGGGGCTCAGGGGATGTTCAGGCCTTTGACCCCAGAGGAGGAGCGGGAGTTTTCTGACAAACTCACGCAGTTCTGCAAGCGGGGACCCCCTAAGTTCTCGGGGCGGAGCACACACCCGTGGGAGATTGGATCATGGCTAGCGTCAATGGAGAAGATGTTTCGGGACTTCTTCATCGACCAGAGGTTCAGAGCACATTTGGCAGTACACTGTTTGGAGGGGGACGCAGATGCTTGGTGGCGTCGGGTCGAGCCCCTAGAGTTTCAGGTCACCCGACAGCTACCCTGGTCGGAGTTCAGGAGGATGACCCTTGACACTTACTTCTCCACGAGTGTGAAGAAGAAGATAGAAGATGACTTGAAGAACCTGCAGCAGGGTGATCGCCCAGTGTGGGACTATTATCAGGAGTTTACGCAGTTGCTCAACTGCGTGCCCTACGTTGCCAGGGATGGGCTGCACCAGGTGGAGCTGTTTGAGACAGGCTTGCGCCCCGAGATCTTTACCATGGTACACGCCCAGAGGCTTCAGACTTTATCAGAGGCAGTGGATCATGCCCAGTGGGTCGAGAGGGGAGATCAGGTTGTTTCTAGACGCGGAGGTCCGGTCGCTCAGAGTTCTGAGAAGAAGCGACCAGCATCAGATGAGGGGGGACAGGCCAGTTCCTGGAGGCCGCCCCGACCGCCACCGCCTCAGTTTACGGGCCGGGGGCGTTCGGAGCGGCGAGGGCCTGGGGGATCCCAGAGGCCCCCACAGCATCAGCAGCCCCAGCGACAGCAGCAGCACTCGCAGCAGCAGAGGTCGCAGTCGCGACAGCAGGGATCTCAGCGGCAGTCGCACAGGCAGCAGCAGCAGCAGTCACGGCAGTTTCGGGCTCCAGGCAGTTGTATCTTCTGCGGGGGTCCGCATTTCCCCGGCACTTGTGATCAGAGGTGGGGGCGTTGTTATGGCTGCGGGCAGGCAGGGCACATACGATCTTCATGCCCTTTTTCGGCATCAGTGGCGCCTTCTTCGGCCTCAGTTTCTCTTCCACCACAGCAGCGACCGCCAGCTCAGCGGCCCTATGCTTCTGCGAGCAGGGCTCCTTCCTCCCACCCTGCAGACCACCGACCACCAGCTCAGAGCGGGCGAGTCTACGCCGCTCAGGTAGGGGACTCCGCGGCAGCCGACCACGTGGTGGCAGGTATCACTTTACTTTTTGGCATTAGAGCTCGCACTTTATTTGATACCGGTGCATCACATTCTATTATCAGTAGAGCATTTGCATCATCTCATGGACTAGAGTTAGGTCGGTTGCCACATGCTTTAGAGGTACAGATTCCCGGTCACATTTTGTATGTAGAGGAGTGTTGCTGGTCGTGCCCGGTACAGCTTGAGTCTTGGATTTTGCCAGCGGACCTGATGGTCCTTAGTCAGCTGCGAGATTTTGACATTGTACTGGGGATGGATTGGCTGGCTCGCTATTTCGCGACGATTGATTGCGCCGCGAGGTCTGTTACTTTTAGCGAGCCAGGCCAGGAGGTGTTCGTTTTCAGGGGGTGCCAGAGTGCTTTCTTTGCCTCTATGGTTTCGACTTCTCGTGCGAGGCAGATGATGCGCAGTGGATGCGTAGCCTTTATGGCATCTGTGGTTAAGGAGCCTACGGCGGCTCCGGGACTCGCGGATATCCCGATTGCCCGCGAGTTCCCGGATGTGTTTCCTCCAGAGCTGTTTAGCATGCCGCCGGATAGGGAGGTCGAGTTTTTGATTGACGTGGTCCCAGGAACTGCGCCAATCTCTAAGGCTCCTTACCGAATGGCACCGGCTGAGCTGCGAGAATTAAAGGCGCAACTCCAGGATTTAATGGATAAGGGTTTTGTGAGACCGAGTGTATCGCCTTGGGGAGCGCCGGTGCTATTTGTGAAGAAGAAAGATGGTTCGCTTCGACTGTGCGTTGATTATCGGGAGCTGAATAAAGCGACCATCAAGAACAAGTACCCTTTGCCGCGCATTGATGATTTATTTGATCAGCTGCAAGGGACTTGTGTCTTCTCCAAGATCGACTTACAGTCTGGTTACCACCAATTGAAGGTGAAGGCCGAGGACATCCCAAAGACGGCATTCAGGTCGCGGTACGGGCATTATGAGTTCACCGTCATGCCTTTTGGACTGACAAATGCCCCTGCAGCTTTTATGGATTTAATGAACAGGATTTTTCGACCATACCTGGATCGGTTCGTCGTTGTTTTTATTGATGACATCCTAGTTTATTCCCGAAGCGATGCGGAGCACGAGGAGCATCTGAGGATTGTGCTACAACTTCTGAGAGAGAGGAAGTTGTATGCCAAGTTATCTAAGTGTGATTTCTGGCTTCGGGAGGTTGTCTTTTTGGGCCATGTGATTTCAGCCGCTGGAGTGGCAGTAGACCCGGCGAAGATCGAGGCAGTCCGGGATTGGCCCCGACCGACGACGGTATCTGAGGTTCGCAGTTTTATGGGCCTAGCAGGATATTACCGTCGGTTTGTGGAAGGTTTTGCGAAACTTTCCACACCCCTCACTCGTTTGACGCGAAAAGGGATTAAGTTTATTTGGAGTGAGGATTGTCAGAGGAGCTTTGAGGAATTAAAGAACAGATTGATGTCGGCTCCTGTCCTTTCCCTCCCCGTTATGGGGAAAGGATATGTGGTATACAGCGACGCATCGCACAGTGGACTTGGTTGCGTGCTGATGCAGGAGGGAAGGGTAATCGCTTATGCCTCCCGGCAACTGAAGGATTATGAAAAGAATTACCCTACCCACGATTTGGAGCTAGCTGCGGTGATTTTTGCACTAAAGTTGTGGCGCCACTACCTGTATGGGGAGCATTGCGAGATTTATACCGACCACAAGAGCTTGAAATACCTGTTCACGCAGAAGGAGCTCAACTTGAGGCAGCGCAGATGGTTAGAATTGTTGAAGGATTATGATGTAGACATATTATACCATCCTGGCAAGGCCAACGTGGTTGCTGATGCCCTGAGCAGGAGAGCAGTACAGAGTCTATCTTTGATGATCACCGATCAGGCGCCATTACTTGAGCAGATGAGGCGGTTAGAGCTCGAGGTTGTGTCCCCTGGGGTCTCTGCTAGACTCATGTCTCTAGTCGTGCAGCCCACTCTGTTGGACAGGATTCGGGAGAGACAGAGTGAGGACCCCCACCTGATGAGGATTCGAGAGCAGATGCAGACTGGTTTGATAGGGGACTTCTCAGTCGATGCCGCGGGAGTACTACGGTACCGGGACCGCGCGTGTGTGCCTATGGATGCAGAGATCCGAGAGCAGATCTTGAGGGAGGCCCACTATACACCTTATACCATCCATCCTGGTGGGACTAAGATGTATAGGGATCTTAAGGCACAGTTTTGGTGGAATGGGATGAAAAGAGACATTGGGAGATTTGTAGCACACTGTCTAACTTGTCAGCAAGTAAAAGCGGAGCATCGAGTACCTGCTGGCAAGTTGCAGAGTCTCCCAATCCCTGAATGGAAATGGGAACATGTTACGATGGATTTTGTCACTAGTTTGCCGAGAGCACAGACGGGAGCGGATGCTATCTGGGTGGTCGTGGACAGGCTTACCAAATCCGCTCACTTTCTGCCGGTTCAGATGACTTGGCCGATGGAGCGACTCGCACAGGTGTACTTGGCTGAGGTGGTTAGATTACACGGAGTACCTGTTTCCATCGTATCAGATAGAGACCCTAGGTTTGTCTCGCATTTCTGGAGGAGTTTACAGACAGCCTTGGGGACGCAGCTCCGATTCAGTACAGCATTCCACCCACAGACCGATGGGCAGTCAGAGCGCACTATTCAGACCCTTGAGGATATGTTGAGAGCATGCATTCTGGACTTTGGAGGAGGATGGTACCGACACTTGGGATTAGTTGAGTTTGCGTACAACAACAGCTATCAAGCGAGCATTCAGATGGCTCCGTTTGAAGCGTTGTATGGACGCAAGTGTCGGTCACCCCTTTATTGGAGCGACGTGGGTGAGAAGAAGACCTTGGGTCCTGATCTACTGTTAGAGGCAGAGGAAAAGGTCAGATTGATACGACGACACCTCGAGACCGCCCAGAGTCGACAGAGGAGTTATGCTGATACTCGACGGCGGGACTTAGAGTTTCAGGTGGGTGACCATGTTTTTCTGAAAGTCTCGCCTTCGAAGGGGATTCGGAGATTCGGTATTCGTGGGAAACTGAGCCCTCGTTATATTGGACCTTTTGAGGTGTTGGAGTGCTTAGGGCCAGTTGCCTACAGGCTTGCGCTTCCTCCCAGGCTTTCGGGTGTTCACAATGTTTTTCATGTTTCGACACTGAGGAGGTATGTTCATGACCCGTCTCATATCATCGATTTCACCCCTTTGGAGGTTGCTGAGGACCTGAGCTATGTTGAGCGGCCGTTGAGGATCTTGGACCGTGAGGTTAGGGAGTTGCGCAGTCGGGCCATCCCGTATGTGAAGGTTCTCTGGAGCAGTCATGATGAGCGCGAGGCCACCTGGGAGATGGAGTCAGCGATGTTGGATGCTCACCCCCACTTGTTTGAGGCCGCTACCTGAGGTATGACTTTTGTTTCGAGGACGAAACTTTTTCTTGTAGGGGAGGATGTAGTGTACTGGTTTTCCCATGCAACTTTCCGGTGAATCCACTGTGTAGAACACCTAGTGTTGGTGTCTGGCCCATGGTGCATCGAAGGGATGCCACAGATGGACCTCGTGAGACTTGGATAGATGATTTGGCCTTTGGCTGTGATTGCCGAATTTTAGAAAAGGTTTTTGGCCAATCTGAGGTTGGATTTGGATTCAGCGCGGAAAAACGCTTGAAAACGGCTATTTGCTTGTTGAATTTGGAGTCCGGATGACCAAATGCGGGCTTCCGGAAGTTTTGGGGGATTTTCGGTGCATGGGGGAGCCTCGTGGACCGGCCTGAGCCACGTGGCAGCCTATTATTGGCCGGCTCACGCAGCTCGGTCCACGGGGTAGCGCGGCGGTGCATGGACCGCAGGCGGGTGGCACGTGGCGTGCCCGGATAGGCCGGCGCACGCGGCACGGCTCACTGGAATTGCGGGATTGCGGTGGACCGGGCGCATGACACGTGGCGGCGTGGGATTCGCTGGCTCACGTGGTCTCGGTCCCCGGAGTGCGCAGAGGGGCGCCTCGGGACGGCGCGCGCGCACTGTGGCGCCAGGTGGGCTGTCGGCCGCACTCGAGTGCGACGCGTGTCGGCACACGATAGGCGGGCCGTACCTACCCCCGCTGACCGCGGGGGGACGCGTGGCGCGCGGCGGTCGCATTGCACGGCTGTCCCCTGTTGTGGGGCGACGTGGCAGCACCAGAGGATTTCGGGCGCGTCGGACAGGAGGCATGCAACCGGTTTCCGGGCGCAGTGCGCCCGAAACATGCGCCCGGAAATCCGGACTTTGGTGTTATTGGGCTGGGCCTTTAAATAGCTCCCCCATTCGCCCCTTTAGTTTTTTTGGACTTCTTTTCGCTGGGCTTCCTTCACAGAAATTCCTGCTCCCTCAGTGCACTACCCATTGGAGAAGTTTGAAGATTTTTGGAGGCACGCTTCCCGAGGTTCACCATTTTACGGCGCGGCGCGACGCTTGTTCCCCGGCGATCCTCTTCGCCCCTTCTCAGTGTTTGGACTCCTCCGACTCACCCTGACCTCGGAATTCGCCGATTCTTGCGCCGTTGGACTCACGACAGGTAGGGCTTCAACTCCTGTGTTTTGTGGTTCCTCGATTTCCGTGCTGATCTTGGAGTTTTCCTAGCACCCATTTGACCCTTTTTCTTCGCGGACTTTTGGGACAGCACCGCAGTGTTCTTGCCATATCTTTTTGCTCAGGCGTCGGAACGAGGCGATTCAAAAGGCAATTTTCATCTACGTTTCGCAAGGAGTCTCCTGGATTTTTCTCAGATTTTTCTGGATTTTACCCGTGGGTGAGAATCTTCTTTCTCTGTGGTTCCTTGTTACAGGAATTTGGTACAGTTTGGATTCGGGGTGTACCCCTTGCCGGATTTTTATCTCAGCGTAGGAAACTCCATTTTGGGCGTGCAGGTACTCGATTCGACGGGCTCGTCGCAAGGATCGCGATAGTATTTTTCTTGGATTTTTCTGGGCATTATTCGCAGGTAAAAATTAGTGAATTGTGGACTGCTGATTTGGGGGACAGATTCTGGAAAGTGTGGATGTGTAGCTTATGTATTTTCCTTTGGGGTATTTTGTACAGATTGGTGGTGTGTTTGGACTGATCTTGGACTTCGCCTTTGGGAATTTGGAATAGCGCTTGAGGTGGGTGATGTTGTGAACCTCCTACTTGTGAATGTCACTAGGCCTATTAGAATGCCATGACTATGTGTTATTAATTGTGATTGTATCTAGCATGCTTGTATGAGATCAAGGTTCCTTTGTTGATACTTGCATTGTTAGCAGGCTACAAGTTAGTAAGTGGTGTTTCCATGTTTAGATATGCAATTTAATTAGTTGGAAAGAATGCTATAGCCATATCACATTGTATGTTGAGGGAAGGTTTGGGCATGTGGTTAAAATGAATGTTGTGTAAGGGGTACTTGCTAGTAGATTGTGCATCTAAAATGAATGTTGTATAAGGGGTACTTGCTAGTAGATTGTGCATCTAAAATGTATTAAGTATCATATATCTTACCACATGTACATCGGGATTTCCCAAACACTTAATGTTGCATATGTTAGAATAATTGAAATGATTTTATCAAATAAAGGACTTTGCATGCTTGAATGGTCATCTAGCTAAGCCACCTTTTTCTGCTACACCAACATATTGGAATTGACTTAGGAGAAACCATGCTTTTATTCGTTCTCCTGTCGTCTAGTCTTAGGGGATTGTGTAGTCAGATGTTCAGAGTTGGGACAGTCGGGGATCGATGTTTGGGTGTTGCGGCGACCGCGGACTGTGGGCGGTTGACCGGATTATTATTATTATTATTACTTTTGCATCAGATTGGAGGTAGGGGATCGAGTTTCCCTTTAGTGGATGGGTTTTCCCACTTTGATCAGGGTCGTGACCCCGTCCTGCTATTTATGGTACTGATGATACTAGTGACTGTGATACTACGCTCGTGTGGGGTCGCTCCCCTCGAGTGCCACTCCGGAGTAGGATTCCGACCGTGTTGGGTGCCGGTCAGGCCGTGTTGGGTGCCGGCTAGACCGTGTTGGATTCCGGTCTATTTGGACAGGGGAGATACTGAGTTGTGAGGTTGACAGCAGAGCAGGCAGTTCCAGTGTTTACTGGTGTTTTGATTGGGTTGGTCTGTCAGTCCTTACGTTCTGGTGCATGTTTTTAGCCATTCTCTAGTAGGCATCGTAGAGGCACGTTAGTGGTAGCTCTGCATCAGTAGTGTACTTGTAGCTTACCACATTTGTTTCATTTTTTGCCTCTGATAGTCCTAGTGGGCACGTCTGAGCTTGAGGTCTACCCACTAGGGGAGGCTACTGTTTTTTATAGTAGTTCTCACCCCCCCACTGTTTTCTCTTTTCTGTTCCCCTTTGTTTTGCAGAGTTCTCTGCGGGAGTCGCGGGACCCTCTTCCCTGGATCGAGGTAAGAGGATCGCTGATTAGCTAGCCACTGCCCGAGTTCGAGTTTAGTAGTTTTGATGTATCCCCAGTACACTCAGACGGTTGTATTTTCCTTTTATTTTGGGTCTGGCTGCGGCCAGCTGGTTGTATATATTTTGTGAGCTGGGAGAGACACTTGTATATTTCTGAGAGCTTTCTGTACTTTCATTTCCAGCATTTGTCTGAGTTGTATTAGTTTTAGTTTAGCTCTGTTTTATGCTCTTTTATTACTTGTTTTATATCTGAGCAGGTTATCAGCGCTTCGTGTACACGGAAAATTCCGTATGCACGGCGGATCTGTGGACGGGCCCGGGTTCTGGTTTACACCCGGGGCGTGACACACGGTCTGCCCACTAAGTCTACCAGAGGCATAAGATAACAGAAAAAGACTGTGATAATGAAAACTAAGCTGGAAAAGTATCTACAGCTATCATGCCTCTATCTACTATGCTCAAAAGGGAAAAAAACACCGATGATGGTTTGCCTCCACACGCTACTGCTAATATGTCTCGAGTACCATGCTTAAAGGAAAACTCATCTATGAACATGCTATGAAACTCACTCACGCATATCACCCAATCCCAATGACTGTCCCTCTTTGGACCAGTCAAGCCTGCGCTCATCTACTGCCACTCATGCCCAAACGGGGCTTGGTCTTACGTAGGGTGTCCCTCAAGGACTATCTCAGTAACCACATGGCAGCCTCGTCAGGCTCGGTATCATCATCGAATCCGGAGCGTAGCTCGCGGGGAGCGACCCCGCGAACTCAAGTATCTCACAACTGGCATAAAACCTCGGTCTCAGCTGGCTATAATCTACGATCAAACAGATCGGAACTCAATGCTCAACTAGCATAACTCAGTCGGAGAAAGACTCCACGACTCAACCTCAGAAAGCTAACCCACTAAAAGAAAGCACACAACCACTGGGACCATCGTCCGCCCAAACGGCTCCCAAAACGACACCCCACTCATAGACGAGAAGAACCGTCTGACGCAGCAGGGGTCCGAGAATCTCGTTAGGCCGGTGCCTAGAACCCGAATCAAACAAGAACAGACTCTAGGCTTAGCCTATCGAAGTTCGCGATCCCTTACCGTTCAGGGATTCGGCTCCCTCGGTTAAAGTGGGAAAACCAACACAATATGCTAAACTCGCGGGCTGGAGATGCTCTACAGCAAAATAGCGGAGGGTCCGAAAACCCCAGGAGACTAATACCTACGACCCCAATCAAACAAGAACAGGCTATAGGCGTAGCCTCCCGTTGCTTTCGACCCTAGAAGGAAATCAGCCCTTAGAACCAAGACCACTCGAATCATCTTGATTGGGTAAGTTTATAAGAAACAGTGACATTTATTATAGAAAATCATTTGATCTAAGAAAAATCCATTTTTTTAATGATTTTTAGTCTTTTTAGGAAAATAATTTAAAAACAAGTTTTATGTCCAAACCTCGAAGAGCTGATGCCCTCGTCCTATCAAACAAGAACAGACTCAGGTGACCCTACGAGGCTTGGAAGAAAACATTGGCTGACTAAAATCATGTGTGCGTCCAAAAAGGTTATGGGTTAAAGGTCCTGCTCTCACTAGTACACTGCTGCCACTACCACTGTAGTGACAACCAACTCGAAGAACACAACATCTCGGGACCACCGTCTACCCAAACGGCTCCCGCCAGAACTAAACGACTAGCTCTATCTACCAGACTCCACTCGGCCCCCAGGCCCGAGTGCAACATACGTCCCACAATATCCTGACCACTCGGCCCACTACCTGGGCGAGGAACTCTATGTCCAGAAAGAAATTGTCACGCCCCGGAGGTTCTAAAAGAGCGAAAAACGTAGCCATTTTTTTTTTGAAATAGACCTCGCCCCCGGCGCGTATCAGACCCGCCACATATACAAATTGACTCCCCAAACGGGCGGAGTCTCCTTTGTACATGCACAGCGTTACCAATAGAGCACATACTTTAACCATTCCAACCATGACAGACAAAGAGGGAAGAAAACAATAAATCATACCATCACCGCTATCTCATACAGCCTATAGCATAAACCCATGGGTTTTGTAAATCGGTGCCCACTCGACACCCAGCTTTTCCAAAACGTTTTCGCAAACTCTTTGGGCGGCCATTAACTTGAAAGGATAAATCCACGGGTTTTAAAATCAGTGCCCACACGCCACCTGCTTTGAAAACATTTTTGAAACCGGGTTTGCATTTGAAAACTAGTCGCAAATACACATCCTACATTTACCAATTAGTTATAGGAAAACATCATTCCAACATCCATCATCAACCACAGTATATGTATCACAGTTTAACTAACCATAGTATGACGAAATAACCAAAAGTAAGGAAGATAACGTACCGTTTACTAGCCATCTTGGCTAGGGTCCTCTAACGGATGCCTCCCCGTCGTCCCGAACCCCACCCCTATTCGAACCTGTCACAGAGTGGGTTGTTAGTGACTGATAAAGTAGAGAAACATATAAGTAAATGCAATAACAAAAAGAACACACCGAAACACTGGAGCATTTACTTCCCTCCCCTCCCCCTCTCATGTATCGCTAAATCCCTGTCGAAAGGCACACTGGGCACCTACCCCAGCTTTCAGAATGTTTTGAGCCCCAACCCCAATAACGTACTCATCTCCTTGGTGCCCCCAACCCCTCCACTGCCCAAGTAGCAGTCGCCTCTCCTTGAGGGGTCCCCACTAACCTCCCCTTGTGGGGTACACGGGTAAAGTAACTTACCATCTTTCCGATAAATACACCCTGTGCAGTGGCCAAACTGCCGGTGTGCATGTAAGCAATATGAATGTCATAATAGCGTTGCGACCTCAGTCGCTTTAGGCAGAATAGTCTGACGATCCTGCGACCGCAGCCACTTTGATTAACATGACAACAATCTCGCGACCGCAGCCGCTTTGATTAACACGATAAAAGGGATTCACATGCTATGGGGTTAGTCAAAATACCAAATATGTCTACTTTATCAAAACGAATATTCGAAAACGACACCACGCCAGAAATAACCAAAACTACCCACCTCGATTGTGCGAAGCCTGCACTCCGGAGACCGAACTTTGCTCTCTGTTGACGCCCGGACCTAGAAGTAGTCCCCAAAAGAGCCGCTGTCAGATTAGAAATATAATGACATATAAACCGAGCCCAAAAACTCGAAAACACTAATGACAACTTGACCCGGCGGTGGCGCCCACGCGCGTCGAGCGACGCAGCCGCCCCCCGCGGCGTTGCGGTCGTACGGCCGCGCGGGCCCCAGCCCCGCGGGGCACTTGCCGTGACCGCACGGGCCCTAGCTACGCGCGGTGCAAGCCGCGGCTGCGCGGGCACCAACCCCGTGTGGCACCCTCCGCAACCGTGCGGGCCTTAGCCCTGCAAGGTGCGAGCCGCGGCCGCGCGCGGCACTTGCCGCAGCCGCGCGGGCACCGTCCCCGCGCGGCATTAGCCGCGGCCGCGCGGGCATGGGCCTCGCGCGGCACGCGCCGCCCCGCAGCTCGGGCGCCCGCCTGCGCCGCACAAATCGCAGCCGCGCTGGCATGGCCCCGCGCGGCGTGCGCAGCCGCCGCCGCG
This sequence comes from Tillandsia leiboldiana, assembly GCA_029204045.2. NCBI lineage: Eukaryota > Viridiplantae > Streptophyta > Magnoliopsida > Poales > Bromeliaceae > Tillandsia > Tillandsia leiboldiana. Next base: position 32,756,426 of record CM055066.1, on the reverse strand, counting down.
CGGGCATAGCCCCGCGCGGCTTGCGCTGCCGCCGCCGAGCGGGCGCCCGCCCGCGCGGCACGAACCGCAGCCGCACGGGCATGGCCCCGCGCGGCATGCGCTGCCACCGCCACACGGGCCCCCGCCCGCGCGGCATGCGCTGTTGCCGCCGCGCGGGCGCCCGCCCGCGCGGCACGAATCGCACCGCGCGGGCATGGCCCCGCGCGGCATGCGCTGCCGCCACCGCGCGGGCGCCCGCCCGCGCGGCACGAATCGCAGCTGCGCGGGCATGGCCCCGTGCGGCATTTGCCGTCACCGCACGGGTGCCTGCCCGCACGGCACCGGTTTCGGCCACGCGGGCATGGGCCCCGCGCGGCACTCGCCGCGGCCGCGAGGGCACCGGCCCCGCGCGGCGCTTATCCTAGCCGCGGCCACGCGGGGGCCTTGGTCCCGCGCGGCACTAGCCGCGACCGCGCCGGTACCGTTCCCGTGCGGCGCGTATCACGGTCGCGGCGGCAATGCCCTAGGGCTTCGCGGCGGCGATGCATAGGGTAGCAAACGGCTACTCCTAAGACTCCGCAAAAGACCCAACCAAAAACCGAGTGAAACTACACGAAAATAAATCTAGCTTACCTCTAATCGTCGGAGATGGTGACCCGTTCACGCTCCCGGCTTCGGCACGTTCGACGGGAGGGTTTGGGGTCCTTTCGCCTTCTCCTTCTTTCCCACCGTTTCCTTCCGATTAGGGTTTCGCCTTTTCCCTTTTCTTTCGCTCGTTCCTTCCTCTCGTTTCCTTCCGGTTAGGGTTTCATCTTTTTTCGTTTTCTTTTTCTCTCTTTTCTCTCCGGTTAGGGTTTTCTTTTTTTTTCTTTTCTCTCTTTTCTCTTGGGTTAGGGTTTCCTCTTTTCTATCCGGAAAGAGATAATTTGTACTTACATTAAACCCACATCCGGATATTAATAATTAATTAATAATTATTAAGTCATAAGAGATAATTCCTTATCTCTTCAAAAAGCGTGCCCAATCTTTTGCACGGATTCCGATGCACACTACGGTTACCGCGATCCTCAAAACCCTATTCCGGAGAATCCATACGTCGGATTTCAATCTCTAATTAATTAATTATTTAATTAATCCTTGGAGATAATTCCTTAGAGATAATTCCTTAAAGATAATTCTTTAAAGATAATTCTTTAAAAATAATTCCTTTAAGATAATTCCTTAAAGATGATTCCTTAAGGATAATTTCTTAAAGATAATTCCTTTAAGATAATTCCCTAGTGATAATTCCTTAAAGATAATTTCTTAGAGATAATTCCTTTAAGATAATTCCCTAGAGATAATCCCTTATCTCCTCAAAAAGCGTGCACGATCACTTGCACGAATTTCGATGCACCACCTAGCTATTGCGATCCTTTCCACCCCTTTCTGGGGGTTCCGTAAGTCGGAATCCGGATCCGATCGCACCGCCGTTCTCCGTTTTCTGTGCTTTATCGTAGAAAAATACCCGCACGTCAGAATTATCCACTTAAGTAAACCCATTACATCAATTACTCCAAACATAATCTTTATTAGCAAGAGGGTAAAACGTTACCAAAAAATCTATGATATTACACCACTCACCCCTTAAAGAAGTTTCATCCCCGAAACTTAACCTCAACCCTCGCTAAATAACTCATGATAACACTCCCTCATTTTCGTCTCAAGTTCCCACGTTGCCTCGCGCTCCTCGTGGTCATTCCATTGCACCTTTACGTAGGGGATCGTCCGATTTCGAAGTTTCTTTTCTTCCCTTGCCAAGATCCGCATAGGCGTTTCCTCGGAGCTCTAAACCTCCCGCAGCTCAACGGCCGAGGCGTCGAGGACGTGCGTCGGGTCGGATAGGTATTTCCGGAGCATCGAAACATGGAATTCGTTATGCACCTGTTCAAGATTTGTCGGTAAGGCCAACCGGTATGCCACCGGGCCCACTTGTTCCCAAATTTCGAACGGTCCCACGTACCGTGGGCTTAGCTTCCCTCGTATGCCGAACTATCTTGTCCCCTTAGACAGCGACACACGTAGCAACACATGGTCCCCTACCCTCGTCGCCTTTGGTCCGCGTAACTTTTCTGCCGGCTCTGGGCGGTCAACAACCGCTGCCTAATAAGGTGCACCTTTGCCTCTGTTTTCTCTACGAGGTCTGGCCCCAAGAGCTTCCGCTCCCCTAAGTCGTCCCAGCAAATAGGCGATCGACATCGGCGTCCGTACAAGGCTTCGTACAGGGCCCTCTGAACACTAGCTTGATAGCTATTAATGTAGGCAATTTCCACGAGGGGTAGGTAACACGACCATCCCTCACCCAGATCTAGCACACAACTTGTAGCATATCTTCGAGAATCTGGATCACTTGTTCTGATTGCCCGTCCGTCTGCGGGTGGAATGCCGTGCTAAACTGCAGCTTGGTCCCCAGTGCCTACTACAGACTCCGCCAAAAGTTCTACACGAAGCGCGTGTCCCTATCAGAAGTTATCGATGACGGTTTTCCATGCAGTCTCACCACCTCGCCGTTATAGGTCTGCGCCAGCCGATCTCTACTCCACGTCGTGTGAATCGGTAGGAAGTGGGCCGATTTCGTCAGACGGTCCATAATGACCCATATCGCGTCATGTCCTTGTTGCGATCGCGGAAAACCGGTTACGAAGTCCATAGTAATCCATCCCCATTTTCACTCCGGTATGGGCAATGGTTGTAGTTTTCCCGCAGGTCGCTGATGTTCCGCTTTCACCTGTTGGCACACCGAACATCATGCCACGAATTGCGCCACATAACTCTTCAATTTGGGCCACCAAAAGGTCTGCCTCAGGTCTCTGTACATCTTTGTACCCCCGGGATGCGCAATATAGGGTGCACTATGCGCTTCCGTCAGAATTTCTTTCCTCAATTCTGGCACGTCGGGCACGCCAACTTGTCCCCGGAACCTTATTGCATTTTCCGTGCCAATCGTAAAATCCCTACTTTGCTCCGAGGGTATTCTGTCCCGCACCAGTTGTAGTTGCGTGTCCGTTGTTTGGCCTTCCATGATCCTTTCGTTCAGCGTAGGCTTCAGCACCAAGGACAGATGTTTCCCAACTGCACCAGCTGGCACTACCTCCAGTCTCAATTGCCAGAATTCTGCAATTAGACGATCCTGTTGGGTAAGGGTGCTCAATGCCGTTTCCCCCGTCTGTCCTTTTCGGCTCAAGGCGTCGGCCACCACATTTGCCTTTCCGGGGTGGTAGTGGATGGACAATTCGTAGTCCTTCAATAGTCCCTACCATCGCCGCTGCCATAAGTCCAATTCCTTTTGTGTAAACCAGTATTTGAGGCTCTGGTGATCGGACAACACGTTACAGTGCGCCCCTTAGAGGTAATGTCTCCAGAGCTTTAAGGCAAACACGACTGCCGCGAGCTCCAAGTCGCGTGTGTGATAGTTCTGCTCGTAATCCTTGAGCTGTCTTGATGCGTAAGCTATGACCTTCCCTTGTTGCATCAATGCGCTTCCAAGACCGCTTCGAGATGCATCACAATAGATCTCGAAGTCCTCACCGGGCTGCGGCAATGTGAGTACCGATGCCCGTGTGAGTCTGTCTTTAAGTTCCTCGAAGCTCTTCTGGTATTGGGTTGACCAGACGAATTTCTCCCCTTTCCAGGTTAGTCGACTCAGGGGAGTGGCTATCTTTGAGAAGCCTTCCACGAAGCGTCTGTAGTACCCCGCCAGTCCTAGAAAGCTTCGGTTTTCTGTCCCCGTTGTTGGCCGAGCACAGTCGGTCACGGATTCTATCTTCGTCGGGTCCTCCACTATTCCTGACACTGAGACTACATGTCCCAACAAGTCTACCTCGCAGAGCCAGAACTCACCCCTTTTGAGTTTGGCATACACTTTCTGGTACCGGAGGGTCTGGAGGATCACTCGCAAGTGTTCCTCGTGCTCTTTGTCCGTGCGAGCGTAGATCGGGATGTCATCTATAAAGACCACTACAAACTGGTCTAAGAAAGGTTCCATGATCCTGTTCATCGCTTTCATGAACACCGTTGGAGCGACAATGAGTCCAAACGGTATAACCGTAAACTCGTAATGACCATACCGAGTTCGAAGGACTGTTTCGGTATGTCATCTCTCCGGACTCTAACCTGGCGATAGCCGGACAGCAGATCAATCTTTGAAGACGCCGTCGCTCCTGGTAGTTGGTCGAATAGGTCCTCCATCCGAGGCGAGGGTATTGTCCTTTACTATGACCTTATCCATTCCCAGATTGTCGATGTACAATCGTAGTCTCTCGTCCTTCTTCTGTACGAATAGAACGGGTGTGCCCCACGGTGGCACGCTCGGTTTCTCGCAATCGACTAGCACCTGTTACTCGGTAAGCCCATCCCTTCCGAGTATCCCCTCGAATTCTCTTAGCAGTGACACCACTAAGTCACAAATGTCGGATCGTGGTTGCTAACCATCAACCCCAAAAGCTCGAGCTTTTAGAGGTACGCAACAGGTTCACTTAAAGCGTACATACACAGTGCCACAGACCTCAACCGGACTCAACCCACCTGGTCGTTGGGTCTATTGTTGGGCCTCTTGCCGTTAGGTCTATTGTGGACCGCAGCCCACTCAACTTATTGGGCTTACCCAATTCAACTTACTAGTCCCTTGGGCCTATTGTCTCAAGGCAGGAAGTTGGACCTATTTGACCCATAAATAAATGGCCAACACCAAAGACAACTAAGTCTTCGCATCCTTATTGGGCAGGAAGGTACAAAGTATTTGCTTCTAAGGGTTCTCCTAGGGTCAAGACCAACATTACTCTTCGTAAGGGGTCTTTCCTGCTACTACTTCCCTCGGGTAGTGTGTCCTTTGTCGTGTCGTCGCATAAGACCTCTCCTTGTGTCGCGACTCCGAAGAATTGTTCCCAGGTTCGGGGCAGTTAAAGCGGAACTGTCCCAGTTTGTCATATTAGAAGCAATGGTCGCGCTTCATGGAATGAATAATTTCCCCCGGGGTGCTCCTCTGTAGATGATGTAAGGCCGGTCCCTGCTAGAAAATCCCCCTCCGAAGAAGGGCTGGGGTCGTTTCTTGTCCTTGTTGTACTCCGAGTCCTCTCGTCGGGCGCGCGTCACCACGAATCCGCGCTCCACTAGGGTGGCCCTATCCACCACTTTCTGGAAGGTGTGAAGTTCCACCGCTTGCACAACTTCGAAAATATTGCTCCGCAATCCGTCTACGAAGAGGCGGGCTTTGTGAGCTTCATCCCTTATAACAAAGGAAACACAATTGGCCAACCTTACATATTCTTGTCGATACTCCATGACGTATCGATTCCCTTGTCCGATGTGTTTCAGGTTCCTTGCGGTGTCTTCGGATACTGGGGTGGTCGGCTCCCGTTGGGAAAGTCATTCCCAGGTTATGGCTGGGGTCGTTTCGGCCCCCGGCAGTGTCACGCCCCGGGGTCGGAACTGCGACCCGGGCTCACTAACAGATCCACCATCTGTACGGAAACTGCCGTACAGACGAAGCGTCTAACCTGCAGAAAGAATCAACTACAGAGATACAGATATCAGAGCTGAAAGTAAACGACTAAAACTGAAGTCCAACCACTGTACAACTGAAAATAATACAATATCCATCTCCCCAAATACTATCATGTACAAAGTCCTCTGATACAAAAACTCAAAAGGGAGGTATCTCCAATGAATACATCAGTGTACAGACTCTCGATACAAGAATATCCTCACTACAACAGTCTCTCAAACTGTAAAATAAAGTACAACTCTATACCTCACAACAAAGGTCTCTCAACAGAGGAAAAAGAAGAAAACTAATCTACTGAAGCTCTCCTCTGAAGGGGTACCGCTACACTCCAATGACGGGTAGGGAACTAGCTCGCGACTCCCTCGCCTCGGTCAGAAGGATCAGCAACTGGAGCAACAGGAACAGGAGGAGAAGTTCCTGGGGAAAAAGACACCACGACGGGTGTGAGAACTACTTCCCACAGTAGTTCTCAGTGGGTGCCGTCAACAAGCCCAACGGTCTGCCCACCAAGTCTACTAGAGGCCAAAGATAACAACGCAATGCAAACTGAAACAAGAAAAGCTGGAGCTACTCTACAGCTACCATGCCTCTATCTAGATACTCCAAAAAGTGGAACAGATGAAAGTAAATGAGACCACTCGCACCCAAGGTGCTCAAACGACCCAAACGAACTGACTACCTCAAAGGTCCAGTCAAGCCTGCGCCCGTCGACTAGGAACGCTCCTGCCCACTACCACACATCCACATGAGGACGGGATTTACGTGGGGCGTCCTGTCCTACTAACTCATCCCTCGCGCAAAACTGCCTCAACAGGCCAACCATCGTATCCACAGCGGCATCTCAGGACGCGACTCCAACTGAGTAGAACGGCGCGGCATAGAGTATCAAACATTGGCATATGCAGGCTAGTCAAAAACCACGCTCACTCTCAGAACGGTAGGACTCAAGATCCCCAAATACCTCGCACAACAGTCGGAGCACTCTCGACGACTCAGCTGCTCGGCTAACTCGAAACACGTGACACTAGCCTCTCCAACGGCTCGCAGCACAAGGCTCACTGGCTGGAGATACTCCACAGCCAGGAACGACCCATAACTCAGGGTAACAAAACAGGTCGGACAACACTCAACGACCTGGGACCACCGCCAACCCCAACGGTTCCCAACAAGACGGTCCGGAAGATACTCGACGGCCCGGGACTGCCGTCTGCGCGTCGGCTCCCTCCACGACGGCACAACAGGGAAACAAGACCTCCCGGGACTACCGTTTACCCAAACGGCTCCCGGCACAGATAAGCAACCCAGTACAACTACCAGACTCCACTCTGCTCCCAGGCAAGAGTGTAAAAGCATCCCACACTAAAAGCAAGTCCCGACCTCTCGGCCCACTACCCGGGCGAGAAAACACTATGTCCAGGGATGAAGGTACAGTGTGGATGTCTAAGCATAAATAACCCTAGCCCAAGTGAGGGTTTTCTACTAGTCTGGTTACACATACAACATATGACGGGGGTGCTAGGTCAAGTTCCAAAATAACTATATTAACAGATAATAAAAGGAATAACAATTCCTACAATCTGGCATACTACACAATGAAATAAACTATCATGCATAGTCCTACATCAGTAGAAATACTGTACAGTCCATAAAACTTGGAGATAAGGCCACCCACCTCGATTTGCCACCAATTGCTCGTAGACACTTGCAATTGGCCTCCACGCGATCCGCACGCAAAATGGGGCACGCCGTCGGAGTCCGCACGCAAAACGGAGCACGCCGCCGGAGTCCGCACGCAAAACGGAGCACGCTGCCGGAGTCCGCACCAAAAACGGAGTCTGCACGTGAAACGGTGCAGGGCGCCGGAGTCCGCACGCAAAACGGTGCACGGTGCCGGAATCCGCACGCAAAACAGAGTCCGCACGCAAAACGGTGCACGGTGCCGGAGTCCGCACGCAAAACGGTGCACGGTGCCAGGATCCGCACGCAAAACGGAGTCCGCACGCAAAACGGTGCACGGTGCCGGAGTCCGCACGCAAAACGGTGCACGGTGCCAGGATCCGCACGCAAAACAGAGTCCGCACGCAAAACGGTGCACGGTGCCGGAGTCCGCACGCAAAACGGTGCACGGTGCCGGAGTCCGCAAGCAAAACGGTGCACGGTGCCCAACACAGAAAAGAGCAAGAGGGTTAATTACAGTCCAAAAGATCGCCCCAAAAACTGTACAAAAATACAGTAAAACCAACACACGGGACCTACCCGACTGCGCCGCCGTCGCCGCAACGCCCCCATCGGAAGCCTCGCGCGCTCCACGAGGCCCGCGACGCGAAACGCCAACTCCCACAACCTCCTCCCTCACTCCCTCTCGCTCTCGGGTGCAGAAGAAAGAAAGAAAGGGAAGAAGGTGGCTTGCGGGGAGGAAGAAGAAGAGGAAAAAAGAGGGAGAGGGGAGAAGGCGGGTCCACGGTGCACCGGTCCACGGTGCACCGGCCGGTCCACCGCACCCGCCCGGGTGCACCAGGCCCAGGCAAGGAGGCGCGCGCCCACGTGGCCGTATCCCCGCACGCCACGCGGGCGCGCAGCTCACGCGCCACACGGGCGCGTGACACGCTGCCGCCCGCAGGCGCGGGACACGGCCGCGTGACACGGGCGCGCCCACGTGCTCCCGCGCGGGCGCCAACGGGGGGCCACCACGTGGCGGCCCCTGCGCGATTCCCGCCGAAGCGCCAGTGCGCCCCCCCTGCCGCGCCGCACGCTCCTCGAGCCGCGCGCCCGCCTCGAAATTCGTGCCGTGATGCCTCGAAAAACGCGCACTTCATCCGGGCTCCAAAACCAACAAGTAAATAGTCCATTCTTAGCGATTTCGCGCGCTGAATCCAAAAACGATGTCCATTTCTCCAAATTCTCACCCGAAAATTTGCCGAATGCCCACTCGATCCGATTTTCGCGCCGGGTCCATTTTTAAAGTCCGATTTGCCCAATTCCAACTCTAAAAATTCCCGAAGGCGACCGGAGAGGTAAACTTTTATCCGGACTTCACCCGGAGTCTAATTTTGACATCTGAATCGCGCGAAAACACTTCTAAACACCCGACGGGTCCTCCAACTTCCCACGGGGTCTCAATTTAAGCCCGAAGTCCACCACTTGTGTCCAAATTGCGCGCAACCCACGCAGGCCTCCAGTGATGCAAGCAAATCCCAAATTGCATCACAAATCCATTTCTGGGCCCCCAACACACGCACCAACACCCCCAACGGCGACCGAAAGCTGCCCAACAACCAGCAACCCTACGCGGGGGATTCCAGGACCTCACATCCTCCCCCACTAAAAGAAAGTTTCGTCCTCGAAACTAGATCAAGCCCATCAGGAGTCAAGAATACCACGGCTAGGTATCAAACAATACGCCTCTAGCTCCCCCACTCGCTCCTCGTGATTACTCCGCAACAACAACAACAAGTACGGCATGACCCGATGTGCAATTCTCTCATCTCTCGAGCTAGAAATTGCAACGGGCGTCCCTCGTACTCCAATAATCACAGATCTCAAAGGGGCAAGTAAATCACGGGCGAGGAGAAACACATCACTACTGAGCTGAGACGTGAAAAACCAAGGGCTCCACTAAAAAGGCTGGGGGAAAACTGAGATAACCACAAGTGTAATACGCACCAAACCACAACATGGTGCCACCCTCAACAAGACGACCCGAAGCATACCCGCGGACTCGTCCGATAAGGAAGGGAAATCCAATAAGTTGGGGTCTTCACTCGGTCACTTCCCGATCCAAAACCACTCGAGTGGACTACTCAACTGCAGGCTACCCTCAAAGGGATCCTCAGGAGACACAATCTCGTGCCACAGTTGGTCGCTCAACATGCTATAACCCCAACGGACCCACGGGTCGAAGTCGATCCCTCAACTCATAAAGAACACCCTAACGGGGACCAACCGTCGGTGAACGGGACTGAAAACTGGCTCACAAGGCGATCATAAAGCTGATGCCCAACTCGCGGTCAAAAGTCCGAAACATCCAAAAGGCTTTCACCGTTGTGTACCTACAACGTGGCATCACTGCCGTGCACCACACGGCGTGGCATTACTGCCGTGTAACAACGGCGTGGCCTCACTGCCGTGCGCCACCGGCGTGGCATCACCACCGTGTATCAACGGTGTGGCATCACCACCGTGTATCAACGGTGTGGCATCACCACCGTGTATCAACGGTGTGGCATCACTGTCGTGTATCAACGGCGTGGCATCACTGTCGTGTACCAACGGCGTGGCATCACCACCGTGTATCAACGGTGTGGCATCACCACCGTGTATCATCGGTGTGGCATCACTGCCGTGTATCAACGGCGTGGCATCACTGCCGCGTACCAACGGCGTGGCATCACTGCCGTGCGCCAACGGCATGGCATCACCACCGTGTATCAACGGTGTGGTATACCCAAGCATCAAGGCCTCAGATCTCCACAGTCCTATACCCAACACTACCTCGAAAACCCGGAGCTGAGGAAGGGCCAAAAGATCAACAGGCAAAAACCAGGGCCCCAACTGCACTGGGCAGGACCAATAACTCCCATCTATGTGCAACACGTGATCAGGTATCTGAACCTCACAAGAACAAGCTAAAGGTCCTATCTCTAGCCCATACATCAATGCAAATGCCCTAGCACTCTCACAGCTATGTCGGAGAACCCTCCACGACTCAACTCACAGCAACACCCCACTCATAGGCGAGAAGAACTGACGGACGCGGCAAAGATCCAAAAATTCCGATAGACCGGTGCCTAGAACCCCAACCAAACAAGAACAGACCCTAGGCTCAGTCTATCGAAGTTTTCGCTCCTTTATCGTTCAGGGATTCGGTCCCTCTTGTTCAAAGCGGGAAACTATGTCAACAAGCAACTCACGGCTGGAGACGCTCCCGGTAGTCCATCAGGACGAACTCGACGCCATCAAATCTCGGCGTCCTGTCGGGTCATCTCAATCTCACTAAAATAACCACCTGGTAACTCGGCCGGAGGTGAAAATCGCCTCAACAGGCCAAACCTTCGCCACTCACTAGGCGGCATCGCCACTCATTGGGCGGCATCGCCACTCACTGGGCGGCATCACCCCTTACTGGGCGGCATCACCCCTTACTGGGCGGCATCGCCTCTCACTGGGCGGCATCGCCCCTCGTAGCTCGGCCAGTGGAAAGTATCCTCCTGGTAATTCGGCCAGGGAAAAATGTCCTCCTGGTAATCTCGGCCAGGGCATGCGCCCACCTGGTAACTCGGCCAGGGGCAACGCATCCATCTGGTTGCTCGGCCAGTGGAAAGTATCCTCCTGGTAACTCGGCCAGTGATAATTATCCATCTGGTAACTCGGCCAGTGATAATTATCCATCTGGTAACTCGGCCAGTGATAATTATCCACCTGGTAACTCGGCCAGTAATAATTATCCATCTGGTAACTCGGCCAGTGATAATTATCCACCTGGTAACTCGGCCAGTGATAATTATCCATCTGGTAACTCGGCCAGTGATAATTATCCACCTGGTAACTCGGCCAGTGATAATTATCCATCTGGTAACTCGGCCAGTGATAATTATCCACCTGGTAACTCGGCCAGTGATAATTATTCATCTGGTAACTCGGCCAGTGATAATTATCCATCTGGTAACTCGGCCAGTGATAATTATCCATCTGGTAACTCGGCCAGTGAGAACGCCCTCCTGGTACTCAGCCAGGGAAAACGCTCTCCTGTAACTCAGCCAGGGAAAATGCCCTCCTGGAACTCAGCCAGGGAGAACGCTCTCTGGTAAACTCAGCCAGGAAAAATGCCCTCCTGGTGACTCAGCCAGGGAAAATGCCCTCCTGGTAACTCAGCCAGGGAAAATGCCCTCCTGGTAACTCAGCCAGGAAACGCTCTCCTGGTAAACATCAGCCAGGGGAAAACGCCTCCTGGTAACTCAGCCAGGAAAAACGCCCTCCTGGGGATCAGCCAGGGAAATGCCCTCCTGGTAACTCAGCCAGGGGACAAATGCCCTCCTGGTAACTCAGCCAGGGGAAATGCTCTCCTGGTAACTCGCCAGGGAAAACGCTCTCCTGGTAACTCAGCCAGGAAAAACGCCCTCTGGTGACTCAGCCAGGGAAAATGCCCTGCCTCGGTAACTCAGCCAGGGAAAATGCCCTCCTAGTACCTCAGCCAGGGAAAACGCTCTCCTGGTAACTCGAGCCAGGAAAAACGGCCCTCCTGGTGAATCAGCCCGGGAACATGCCTCCTGGTAACTCAGCCAGGGAAACGCCTCTGCCTGGTAACTCAGCCAGGGTAAAACGCTCATGCCTGGTAACATCAGCCAGGAAAAACGCCCTCCTGGTGACTCAGCTAGTGGAAATTGCCCTCCTGGTAACTCAGCCAGGGAAAATGCCCCTCTACGTAACTCAGCCAGGTGAAAAAGCTCTCCTGGTAACTCAGCCGCGGAAAATACGCCCTCCTGGTGACGTCAGCCAGGGAAAATGCCCTCCTGGTAACTTCAGCCAGGGAAACGCTCTCCTGGTAACTCCGCCAGGGAAAATGCCCTCCTGGTGACTCAGCCAGGAAAAATGCCCTCCTGGTGACTCAGCCAGGGAGGGGTGTTCCTTTTCACAACACGACCGTCTCAGGGGTATCGCCACCCACTGCCCAACTACAACGTCAGGACACACACCCTACGACCCAATCAGCGAAAGTCTAAGACATGTCATCCATTCCATAGTATTATGTTGTCTGCAAACCAAACATAATCGATTAGGAGAATAAACATGCCAAACTCTCATCCCGTCTCTTGGGAGAGGTAAAAACTCAATCAGGACTCTCGCTACAAAGTCCACGACTCTCACGTAGTCAGTCTAATATCCACCCACAAGCCTAGGGTTTCTAAGTCCACCACGACCTACAACCTAGGCTCTGATACCACTCTAATCTGTCACGCCCCGGGGTCGGAACTGCGACCAGGGCTCACTAACAGATCCGCCATCTGTACGGAAACTGCCGTACATACAAGCCGTCTACCTGCAGAAAGAATCAACTACAGGATACAGATATCAGAAGCTGAAAGTAAACGACTAAACTGAAGTGCCAACCACGTACAACTGAAAATAAGACAATATCCATCTCCCCAAATACTATCATGTACAAAGTCCTCTGATACAAATACTCAAAGGGGAGGTATCTCCAATGAATAACATCAGTGTCAGACTCTACGATACAAGATATCCTCACTACAACAGTCTCTCAAACTGTAAAATAAAGTCAACTCTCTACCTCACAAAAGGTCTCTCAACAGAGGAAAAAGAAGAAAACTAATCTACTGAAGCTCTCCTCTGAAGGGGGTACCGCTACACTCCAATGACGGGTAGGGAACTAGCTCGCGACTCCCTCGCCTCGGTCATAAGGATCAGCAACTGGAGCAACAGGAACAGGAGAGAAGTTCCTGGGGAAAAAGACACCACGACGGTGTGAGAACTACTTCCCACAGTAGTTCTCAGTGGGTGCCGTCAACAAGCCCAACGGTCTGCCCACCAAGTCTACTAGAGGCCAAAGATAACAACGCAATGCAAACTGAAACAAGAAAAGCTGGCTACTCTACAGCTACCATGCCTCTATCTAGATACGTCCAAAAAGTGGAACAGATGAAAGTAAATGAGACCACTCGCACCCAAGGTGCTCAACGACCCAAACGAACTGACTACCTCAAAGGTCCAGTCAAGCCTGCGCCCGTCGACTAGGAACGCTCCTGCCCACTACCACACATCCACATGAGGACGGGATTTACGTGGGCGTCCTGTCCTACTAACTCATCCCTCGCCGCAAAAACTGCCTCAACAGGCCAACCATCGTATCCACAGCGCATCTCAGGACGCGACTCCAACTGAGTAGAACGGCGCGGCATAGAGTATCAAACATTGGCATATGCAGGCTAGTCAAAAACCACGCTCACTCTCAGAACGGTAGGACTCAAGATCCCCAAATACCTCGCACAACAGTCGGAGCACTCTCGACGACTCAGCTGCTCGGCTAACTCGAAACACGAGACACTAGCCTCTCCAACGGCTCGCAGCACAAGGCTCACTGGCTGGAGATACTCCACAGCCAGGAACGACCCACAACTCAGGGTAACAAAACAGGTCGGACAACACTCAACGACCTGGGACCACCGCCAACCCCAACGGTTCCCAACAAGACGGTCCGGAAGATACTCGACGGCCCGGGACTGCCGTCTGCGCGCGGCTCCCTCCACGACGGCACAACAGGGAAACAAGACCTCCGGGACTACCGTTTACCCAAACGGCTCCGGCACAGATAAGCAACCCAGTACAACTACCAGACTCCACTCTGCTCCAGGCAAGAGTGTAAAAGCATCCCACACTAAAAGCAAGTCCCGACCTCTCGGCCCACTACCCGGGCGAGAAAACACTATGTCCAGGGATGAAGGGACAGTGTGGATGTCTAAGCATAAATAACCCTAGCCCAAGTGAGGGTTTTCTACTAGTCTGGTTACACATACAACATATGACGGGGGTGCTAGGTCAAGTTCCAAATAACTATATTAACAGATAATAAAAGGAATAACAATTCCTACAATCTGGCATACTACACAATGAAATAAACTATCATGCATAGTCCTAATCAGTAGAAATACTGTACCGTCCATAAAAATTGGAGATAAGGACAAACCTCAGTTGCCCCAATTGCTCGTAGACACTTGAAATTGGCCTCCACGCGTTTCGCACTGCCAAAATGGGGACGCAGCGGAGGTCCGCACGCAAAACGGAGCACGCCGCCGGGAGTACGCACGCAAAACGGAGCACGCTGCCGGATGTCCCGCACCAAACACGGAGTATGCACGTGAAACGGTGAGTGGCGCCGGAGTCCGCACCAAAACGGTAGACGGTGCCGGAATCCGCACGCAAAACGGAAGTCCGAACGCAAAAGGTGCATAGGTGCGGAGTCCGACACGCCAAAACGGTTGCACGTTGCAGGATCGCAGCAAAACGGAGTCAGCACGCAAAACGGTGCACGGTGCGGAGTCCGCACGCAACAACAGGTTGCACGGTGCCATGGATCCGAACGCAAAACGGAGTCCGCCACGCAAAACGGTTGCACGTGCGGAGTCCGCACGCAAAACGGTGCACCGGTGTCAGGAATCCGCACGCAAAACGGAGTACGCCAAGCCCAAAACGGGCACGGTGCGGAGTCCGCACGCAAACCGGCGTGCACGGTGCCGGAGGTCCCGAAAAGCAAAAAGGGCACGGTGCCCACCCAGAAAAGAGCTAAGAGGGGTTAATTTTTTTTTTTTACAGTCCAAAGATCGCCCCAAAAACTGTACAAAAATACAGTTAAAAACCAAACACGGGAATACCCGACTGCGCCGCCGTCGCCGACAAGCCCCCATCGGAAGCCGCGCGCGTCCACGAGGCCGAGACGCGAAGATGCAACTTCCCATCAACCTCCTCCCTCACTCCTCTCGCTCTCGGGTGCAGAAGAAAGAAGACTAGGGAAGAAGGTGGCTTGCGGGGAGGAAGAAGAAAG
>CM055066.1:32662835-32741249 GCA_029204045.2 Tillandsia leiboldiana | reverse complement strand
TCCGGTATGGGCATATGGTTGTAGTTTTCCCGCAGGTCGCTGATGTTCCGCTTCACCTGTGGCACAACCGAACATATGCCACGAATTGCGCCACAAACTCTTCAATTTGGGCCACCAAAAGGTCTGCCTCAGGTCTCTGTACATCTTTGTACCCCGGGATGCGCAATATAGGGTGCACTATGCGCTTCCGTCAGAATTTCTTTCCTCAATTCTGGCACGTCGGGCACGCCAACTGTCCCCGGAACCTTATTGCATTTTCCGTGCCAATCGTAAAATCCCTACTTTGCTCCGAGGGTATTCTGTCCCGCACCAGTTGTAGTTGCGTGTCCGTTGTTTGGCCTTCCATGATCCTTCGTTCAGCGTAGGCTTCAGCACCAAGGACAGATGTTTCCCAACTGCACCAGCTGCACTACCTCCAGTCTCAATTGCCAGAATTCTGCAATTAGACGATCCTGTTGGGTAAGGGTGCTCAATGCCGTTTCCCCCGTCTGTCCTTTTCGGCTCAAGGCGTCGGCCACCACATTTGCCTTTCCGGGGTGGTAGTGGATGGACAATTCGTAGTCCTTCAATAGTCCCTACCATCGCCGCTGCCATAAGTCCAATTCCTTTGTGTAAACCAGTATTTGAGGCTCTGGTGATCGGACAACACGTTACAGTGCGCCCCTTAGAGGTAATGTCTCCAGAGCTTTAAGGCAAACACGACTGCCGCGAGCTCCAAGTCGCGTGTGTGATAGTTCTGCTCGTAATCCTTGAGCTGTCTTGATGCGTAAGCTATGACCTTCCCTTGTTGCATCAATGCGCTTCCAAGACCGCTTCGAGATGCATCACAATAGATCTCGAAGTCCTCACCGGGCTGCGGCAATGTGAGTACCGATGCCCGTGTGAGTCTGTCTTTAAGTTCCTCGAAGCTCTTCTGGTATGGGTTGACCAGACGAATTTCTCCCCTTTCCAGGTTAGTCGACTCAGGGGAGTGGCTATCTTTGAGAAGCCTTCCACGAAGCGTCTGTAGTACCCCGCCAGTCCTAGAAAGCTTCGGTTTTCTGTCCCCGTTGTTGGCCGAGCACAGTCGGTCACGGATTCTATCTTCGTCGGGTCCTCCACTATTCCTGACACTGAGACTACATGTCCCAACAAGTCTACCTCGCAGAGCCAGAACTCACCCCTTTTGAGTTTGGCATACACTTTCTGGTACCGGAGGGTCTGGAGGATCACTCGCAAGTGTTCCTCGTGCTCTTTGTCCGTGCGAGCGTAGATCGGGATGTCATCTATAAAGACCACTACAAACTGGTCTAAGAAAGGTTCCATGATCCTGTTCATCGCTTTCATGAACACCGTTGGAGCGACAATGAGTCCAAACGGTATAACCGTAAACTCGTAATGACCATACCGAGTTCGAAGGACTGTTTCGGTATGTCATCTCTCCGGACCTCTAACCTGGCGATAGCCGGACAGCCGATCAATCTTTGAAGACGCCGTCGCTCCTGGTAGTTGGTCGAATAGGTCCTCCATCCGAGGCGAGGGTATTGTCCTTTACTATGACCTTATCCATTCCCAGATTGTCGATGTACAATCGTAGTCTCTCGTCCTTCTCTGTACGAATAGAACGGGTGTGCCCCACGGTGGCACGCTCGGTTTCTCGCAATCGACTAGCACCTGTTACTCGGTAAGCCCATCCCTTCCGAGTATCCCCTCGAATTCTCTTAGCAGTGACACCACTAAGTCACAAATGTCGGATCGTGGTTGCTACCATCACCCCAAAAGCTCGAGCTTTTAGAGGTACGCAACAGGTTCACTTAAAGCGTACATACACAGTGCCACAGACCTCAACCGGACTCAACCCACCTGGTCGTTGGGTCTATTGTTGGGCCTCTTGCCGTTAGGTCTATTGTGGACCGCAGCCCACTCAACTTATTGGGCTTACCCAATTCAACTTACTAGTCCCTTGGGCCTATTGTCTCAAGGCAGGAAGTTGGACCTATTTGACCCATAAATAAATGGCCAACACCAAAGACAACTAAGTCTTCGCATCCTTATTGGGCAGGAAGGTACAAAGTATTGCTTCTAAGGGTTCTCCTAGGTCAAGACCAACATTACTCTTCGTAAGGGGTCTTTCCTGCTACTACTTCCCTCGGGTAGTGTTGTCCTTTGTCGTGTCGTCGCATAAGACCTCTCCTTGTGTCGCGACTCCGAAGAATGTTCCCAGGTTCTGGGCAGTTAAAGCGAACTGTCCCAGTTTTGTCATATTAGAAGCAATGGTCGCGCTTCATGGAATGAATAATTTCCCCGGGGTGCTCCTCTGTAGATGATGTAAGGCCGGGTCCCTGCTAGAAAATCCCCCTCCGAAGAAGGGCTGGGGTCGTTTTCTTGTCCTTGTTGTACTCCGAGTCTCTCGTCGGGCGCGCGTCACCACGAATCCGCGCTCCACTAGGGTGGCCCTATCCACCACTTTCTGGAAGGTGTGAAGTTCCACCGCTTGCACAACTTCGAAAATATTGCTCCTGCAATCCGTCTACGAAGAGGGCGGGCTTGTGAGCTTCATCCCTTATAACAAAGGAAACACAATTGGCCAACCTTACATATTCTTGTCGATACTCCATGACGTATCGATTCCCTTGTCCGATGTGTTTCAGGTTCCTTGCGGTGTCCTTCGGATACTGGGGTGGTCGGCTCCCGTTGGGAAAGTCCTCCCAGGTTATGGCTGGGGTCGTTTCGGCCCCCGGCAGTGTCACGCCCCGGGGTCGGAACTGCGACCCGGGCTCACTAACAGATCACCATCTGTACGGAAACTGCCGTACAGACGAAGCGTCTAACTGCAGAAAGAATCAACTACAGAGATACAGATTCAGAGTGAAAGTAAACGACTAACTAAAACTGAAGTCCAACCACTGTACAACTGAAATATACAATATCCATCTCCCCAAATACTATCATGTACAAAGTCCTCTGATACAAAAACTCAAAAGGGAGGTATCTCCAATGAATACATCAGTGTACAGACTCTCGATACAAGAATATCCTCACTACAACAGTCTCTCAACTGTAAAATAAAGTACAACTCTATACCTCACAACAAAGGTCTCTCAACAGAGGAAAAAGAAGAAACTAATCTACTGAAGCTCTCCTCTGAAGGGGTACCGCTACACTCCAATGACGGGTAGGGAACTAGCTCGCGACTCCCTCGCCTCGGTCAGAAGGATCAGCAACTGGAGCAACAGGAACAGGAGGAGAAGTTCCTGGGGAAAAAGACACCACGACGGGTGTGAGAACTACTTCCCACAGTAGTTCTCAGTGGGTGCCGTCAACAAGCCCAACGGTCTGCCCACCAAGTCTACTAGAGGCCAAAGATACAACGCAATGCAAACTGAAACAAGAAAAGCTGGAGCTACTCTACAGCTACCATGCCTCTATCTAGATACTCCAAAAAGTGGAACAGATGAAAGTAAATGAGACCACTCGCACCCAAGGTGCTCAAACGACCCAAACGAACTGACTACCTCAAAGGTCCAGTCAAGCCTGCGCCCGTCCGACTAGGAACGCTCCTGCCCACTACCACACATCCACATGAGGACGGGATTTACGTGGGGCGTCCTGTCCTACTAACTCATCCCTCGCGCAAAACTGCCTCAACAGGCCAACCATCGTATCCACAGCGGCATCTCAGGACGCGACTCCAACTGAGTAGAACGGCGCGGCATAGAGTATCAAACATTGGCATATGCAGGCTAGTCAAAAACCACGCTCACTCTCAGAACGGTAGGCTCAAGATCCCCAAATACCTCGCACAACAGTCGGAGCACTCTCGACGACTCAGCTGCTCGGCTAACTCGAAACACGTGACACTAGCCTCTCCAACGGCTCGCAGCACAAGGCTCACTGGCTGGAGATACTCCACAGCCAGGAACGACCCATAACTCAGGGTAACAAAACAGGTCGGACAACACTCACGACCTGGGACCACCGCCAACCCCAACGGTTCCCAACAAGACGGTCCGGAAGATACTCGACGGCCCGGGACTGCCGTCTGCGCGTCGGCTCCCTCCACGACGGCACAACAGGGGAAACAAGACCTCCCGGGACTACCGTTTACCCAAACGGCTCCCGGCACAGATAAGCAACCCAGTACAACTACCAGACTCCACTCTGCTCCCAGGCAAGAGTGTAAAAGCATCCCACACTAAAAGCAAGTCCCGACCTCTCGGCCCACTACCCGGGCGAGAAAACACTATGTCCAGGGATGAAGGTACAGTGTGGATGTCTAAGCATAAATAACCCTAGCCCAAGTGAGGGTTTCTACTAGTCTGGTTACACATACAACATATGACGGGGGTGCTAGGTCAAGTTCCAAAATAACTATATTAACAGATAATAAAAGGAATAACAATTCCTACAATCTGGCATACTACACAATGAAATAAACTATCATGCATAGTCCTACATCAGTAGAAATACTGTACAGTCCATAAAACTTGGAGATAAGGCCACCCACCTCGATTTGCCACCAATTGCTCGTAGACACTTGCAATTGGCCTCCACGCGATCCGCACGCAAAATGGGGCACGCCGTCGGAGTCGCACGCAAAACGGAGCACGCCGCCGGAGTCCGCACGCAAAACGGAGCACGCTGCCGGAGTCCGCACCAAAAACGGAGTCTGCACGTGAAACGGTGCAGGGCGCCGGAGTCCGCACGCAAAACGGTGCACGGTGCCGGAATCCGCACGCAAAACAGAGTCCGCACGCAAAACGGTGCACGGTGCCGGAGTCCGCACGCAAAACGGTGCACGGTGCCAGGATCCGCACGCAAAACGGAGTCCGCACGCAAAACGGTGCACTGGTGCCGGAGTCCGCACGCAAAACGGTGCACGGTGCCAGGATCCGCACGCAAACAGAGTCCGCACGCAAACGGTGCACGGTGCCGGAGTCCGCACGCAAAACCGGTGCACGGTGCCGGAGTCCGCAAGCAAAACGGTGCACGGTGCCCAACACAGAAAAGAGCAAGAGGGTAATTACAGTCCAAAAGATCGCCCCAAAAACTGTACAAAAATACAGTAAAACCAACACACGGGACCTACCCGACTGCGCCGCCGTCGCCGCAACGCCCCCATCGGAAGCCTCGCGCGCTCCACGAGGCCCGCGACGCGAAACGCCAACTCCCACAACCTCTCCCTCACTCCCTCTCGCTCTCGGGTGCAGAAGAAAGAAAGAAAGGGAAGAAGGTGGCTTGCGGGGAGGAAGAGAAGAAGAGGAAAAAAGAGGGAGAGGGGAGAAGGCGGGTCCACGGTGCACCGGTCCACGGTGCACCGGCCGGTCCACCGCACCCGCCCGGGTGCACCAGGCCCAGGCAAGGAGGCGCGCGCCCACGTGGCCGTATCCCCGCACGCCACGCGGGCGCGCAGCTCAAGCGCCACACGGGCGCGTGACACGCTGCCGCCCGCAGGCGCGGGACACGGCCGCGTGACACGGGCGCGCCCACGTGCTCCCGCGCGGGCGCCAACGGGGGGCCACCACGTGGCGGCCCCTGCGCGATTCCCGCCGAAGCGCCAGTGCGCCCCCCCTGCCGCGCCGCACGCTCCTCGAGCCGCGCGCCCGCCTCGAAATTCGTGCCGTGATGCCTCGAAAAACGCGCACTTCATCCGGGCTCCAAAACCAACAAGTAAATAGTCCATTCTTAGCGATTTCGCGCGCTGAATCCAAAAACGATGTCCATTTCTCCAAATTCTCACCCGAAAATTTGCCGAATGCCCACTCGATCCGATTTTCGCGCCGGGTCCATTTTTAAAGTCCGATTTGCCCAATTCCAACTCTAAAAATTCCCGAAGGCGACCGGAGAGGTAAACTTTTATCCGGACTTCACCCGGAGTCTAATTTTGACATCTGAATCGCGCGGAAAACACTTCTAAACACCCGACGGGTCCTCCAACTTCCCACGGGGTCTCAATTTAAGCCCGAAGTCCACCACTTGTGTCCAAATTGCGCGCAACCCACGCAGGCCTCCAGTGATGCAAGCAAATCCCAAATTGCATCACAAATCCATTTCTGGGCCCCCAACACACGCACCAACACCCCCAACGGCGACCGAAAGCTGCCCAACAACCAGCAACCCTACGCGGGGGATTCCAGGACCTCACATCCTCCCCCACTAAAAGAAAGTTTCGTCCTCGAAACTAGATCAAGCCCATCAGGAGTCAAGAATACCACGGCTAGGTATCAAACAATACGCCTCTAGCTCCCCCACTCGCTCCTCGTGATTACTCCGCAACAACAACAACAAGTACGGCATGACCCGATGTGCAATTCTCTCATCTCTCGAGCTAGAAATTGCAACGGGCGTCCCTCGTACTCCAATAATCACAGATCTCAAAGGGGCAAGTAAATCACGGGCGAGGAGAAACACATCACTACTGAGCTGAGACGTGAAAAACCAAGGGCTCCACTAAAAAGGCTGGGGGAAAACTGAGATAACCACAAGTGTAATACGCACCAAACCACAACATGGTGCCACCCTCAACAAGACGACCCGAAGCATACCCGCGGACTCGTCCGATAAGGAAGGGAAATCCAATAAGTTGAGGGTCTTCACTCGGTCACTTCCCGATCCAAAACCACTCGAGTGGACTACTCAACTGCAGGCTACCCTCAAAAGGGATCCTCAGGAGACACAATCTCGTGCCACAGTTGGTCGCTCAACATGCTATAACCCCAACGGACCCACGGGTCGAAGTCGATCCCTCAACTCATAAAGAACACCCTAACGGGGACCAAACCGTCGGTGAACGGGACTGAAAACTGGCTCACAAGGCGATCATAAAGCTGATGCCCAACTCGCGGTCAAAAGTCCGAAACATCCAAAAGGCTTTCACCGTTGTGTACCTACAACGTGGCATCACTGCCGTGCACCCACGGCGTGGCATTACTGCCGTGTAACAACGGCGTGGCCTCACTGCCGTGCGCCACCGGCGTGGCATCACCACCGTGTATCAACGGTGTGGCATCACCACCGTGTATCAACGGTGTGGCATCACCACCGTGTATCAACGGTGTGGCATCACTGTCGTGTATCAACGGCGTGGCATCACTGTCGTGTACCAACGGCGTGGCATCACCACCGTGTATCAACGGTGTGGCATCACCACCGTGTATCATCGGTGTGGCATCACTGCCGTGTATCAACGGCGTGGCATCACTGCCGCGTACCAACGGCGTGGCATCACTGCCGTGCGCCAACGGCATGGCATCACCACCGTGTATCAACGGTGTGGTATACCCAAGCATCAAGGCCTCAGATCTCCACAGTCCTATACCCAACACTACCTCGAAAACCCGGAGCTGAGGAAGGGCCAAAAGATCAACAGGCAAAAACCAGGGCCCCAACTGCACTGGGCAGGACCAATAACTCCCATCTATGTGCAACACGTGATCAGGTATCTGAACCTCACAAGAACAAGCTAAAGGTCCTATCTCTAGCCCATACATCAATGCAAATGCCCTAGCACTCTCACAGCTATGTCGGAGAACCCTCCACGACTCAACTCACAGCAACACCCCACTCATAGGCGAGAAGAACTGACGGACGCGGCAAAGATCCAAAAATTCCGATAGACCGGTGCCTAGAACCCCAACCAAACAAGAACAGACCCTAGGCTCAGTCTATCGAAGTTTTCGCTCCTTTATCGTTCAGGGATTCGGTCCCTCTTGTTCAAAGCGGGAAACTATGTCAACAAGCAACTCACGGCTGGAGACGCTCCCGGTAGTCCATCAGGACGAACTCGACGCCATCAAATCTCGGCGTCCTGTCGGGTCATCTCAATCTCACTAAAATAACCACCTGGTAACTCGGCCGGAGGTGAAAATCGCCTCAACAGGCCAAACCTTCGCCACTCACTAGGCGGCATCGCCACTCATTGGGCGGCATCGCCACTCACTGGGCGGCATCACCCCTTACTGGGCGGCATCACCCCTTACTGGGCGGCATCGCCTCTCACTGGGCGGCATCGCCCCTCGTAGCTCGGCCAGTGGAAAGTATCCTCCTGGTAATTCGGCCAGGGAAAAATGTCCTCCTGGTAATCTCGGCCAGGGCATGCGCCCACCTGGTAACTCGGCCAGGGGCAACGCATCCATCTGGTTGCTCGGCCAGTGGAAAGTATCCTCCTGGTAACTCGGCCAGTGATAATTATCCATCTGGTAACTCGGCCAGTGATAATTATCCATCTGGTAACTCGGCCAGTGATAATTATCCACCTGGTAACTCGGCCAGTAATAATTATCCATCTGGTAACTCGGCCAGTGATAATTATCCACCTGGTAACTCGGCCAGTGATAATTATCCATCTGGTAACTCGGCCAGTGATAATTATCCACCTGGTAACTCGGCCAGTGATAATTATCCATCTGGTAACTCGGCCAGTGATAATTATCCACCTGGTAACTCGGCCAGTGATAATTATTCATCTGGTAACTCGGCCAGTGATAATTATCCATCTGGTAACTCGGCCAGTGATAATTATCCATCTGGTAACTCGGCCAGTGAGAACGCCCTCCTGGTAACTCAGCCAGGGAAAACGCTCTCCTGGTAACTCAGCCAGGGAAAATGCCCTCCTGGTAACTCAGCCAGGGAGAACGCTCTCCTGGTAACTCAGCCAGGAAAAATGCCCTCCTGGTGACTCAGCCAGGGAAAATGCCCTCCTGGTAACTCAGCCAGGGAAAATGCCCTCCTGGTAACTCAGCCAGGGAAAACGCTCTCCTGGTAACTCAGCCAGGGAAAACGCTCTCCTGGTAACTCAGCCAGGAAAAACGCCCTCCTGGTGACTCAGCCAGGGAAAATGCCCTCCTGGTAACTCAGCCAGGGAAAATGCCCTCCTGGTAACTCAGCCAGGGAAAATGCTCTCCTGGTAACTCAGCCAGGGAAAACGCTCTCCTGGTAACTCAGCCAGGAAAAACGCCCTCCTGGTGACTCAGCCAGGGAAAATGCCCTCCTGGTAACTCAGCCAGGGAAAATGCCCTCCTAGTAACTCAGCCAGGGAAAACGCTCTCCTGGTAACTCAGCCAGGAAAAACGCCCTCCTGGTGACTCAGCCAGGGAAAATGCCCTCCTGGTAACTCAGCCAGGGAAAACGCTCTCCTGGTAACTCAGCCAGGGAAAACGCTCTCCTGGTAACTCAGCCAGGAAAAACGCCCTCCTGGTGACTCAGCTAGGGAAAATGCCCTCCTGGTAACTCAGCCAGGGAAAATGCCCTCCTAGTAACTCAGCCAGGGAAAACGCTCTCCTGGTAACTCAGCCAGGAAAAACGCCCTCCTGGTGACTCAGCCAGGGAAAATGCCCTCCTGGTAACTCAGCCAGGGAAAACGCTCTCCTGGTAACTCAGCCAGGGAAAATGCCCTCCTGGTGACTCAGCCAGGAAAAATGCCCTCCTGGTGACTCAGCCAGGGAGGGGTGTGTCCTTTTCACAACACGACGTCTCAGGGGTATCGCCACCCACTGCACAACTACAAACGTCAGGACACAACAACCATACGACCCAATCAGCGAAAGTCTAAGACATGTCATCCATTCCATAGTATTATGTTGTCTGCAACCAACATAATCGATTTAGGAGAATAAACATGCCAAACTCTCATCCCGTCTCTTGGGAGAGGTAAAAACTCAATCAGGACTCTCGCTAAAAGTCACGACTCTCACGTAGTCATTCTAATATCCAACCACAAGCCTAGGGTTTCTAAGTCCACCACGACCTACAACCTAGGCTCTGATACCACTCTAATCTGTCACGCCCCGGGGTCGGAACTGCGACCCGGGCTCACTAACAGATCCGCCATCTGTACGGAAACTGCCGTACAGACGAAGCGTCTAACCTGCAGAAAGAATCAACTACAGAGATACAGATATCAGAGCTGAAAGTAAACGACTAAAACTGAAGTCCAACCACTGTACAACTGAAAATAATACAATATCCATCTCCCCAAATACTATCATGTACAAAGTCCTCTGATACAAAAACTCAAAAGGGAGGTATCTCCAATGAATACATCAGTGTACAGACTCTCGATACAAGAATATCCTCACTACAACAGTCTCTCAAACTGTAAAATAAAGTACAACTCTATACCTCACAACAAAGGTCTCTCAACAGAGGAAAAAGAAGAAAACTAATCTACTGAAGCTCTCCTCTGAAGGGGTACCGCTACACTCCAATGACGGGTAGGGAACTAGCTCGCGACTCCCTCGCCTCGGTCAGAAGGATCAGCAACTGGAGCAACAGGAACAGGAGGAGAAGTTCCTGGGGAAAAAGACACCACGACGGGTGTGAGAACTACTTCCCACAGTAGTTCTCAGTGGGTGCCGTCAACAAGCCCAACGGTCTGCCCACCAAGTCTACTAGAGGCCAAAGATAACAACGCAATGCAAACTGAAACAAGAAAAGCTGGAGCTACTCTACAGCTACCATGCCTCTATCTAGATACTCCAAAAAGTGGAACAGATGAAAGTAAATGAGACCACTCGCACCCAAGGTGCTCAAACGACCCAAACGAACTGACTACCTCAAAGGTCCAGTCAAGCCTGCGCCCGTCGACTAGGAACGCTCCTGCCCACTACCACACATCCACATGAGGATGGGATTTACGTGGGGCGTCCTGTCCTACTAACTCATCCCTCGCGCAAAACTGCCTCAACAGGCCAACCATCGTATCCACAGCCGCATCTCAGGACGCGACTCCAACTGAGTAGAACGGCGCGGCATAGAGTATCAAACATTGGCATATGCAGGCTAGTCAAAAACCACGCTCACTCTCAGAACGGTAGGACTCAAGATCCCCAAATACCTCGCACAACAGTCGGAGCACTCTCGACGACTCAGCTGCTCGGCTAACTCGAAACACGTGACACTAGCCTCTCCAACGGCTCGCAGCACAAGGCTCACTGGCTGGAGATACTCCACAGCCAGGAACGACCCATAACTCAGGGTAACAAAACAGGTCGGACAACACTCAACGACCTGGGACCACCGCCAACCCCAACGGTTCCCAACAAGACGGTCCGGAAGATACTCGACGGCCCGGGACTGCCGTCTGCGCGTCGGCTCCCTCCACGACGGCACAACAGGGAAACAAGACCTCCCGGGACTACCGTTTACCCAAACGGCTCCCGGCACAGATAAGCAACCCAGTACAACTACCAGACTCCACTCTGCTCCCAGGCAAGAGTGTAAAGCATCCCACACTAAAAGCAAGTCCCGACCTCTCGGCCCACTACCCGGGCGAGAAAACACTATGTCCAGGGATGAAGGTACAGTGTGGATGTCTAAGCATAAATAACCCTAGCCCAAGTGAGGGTTTTCTACTAGTCTGGTTACACATACAACATATGACGGGGGTGCTAGGTCAAGTTCCAAAATAACTATATTAACAGATAATAAAAGGAATAACAATTCCTACAATCTGGCATACTACACAATGAAATAAACTATCATGCATAGTCCTACATCAGTAGAAATACTGTACAGTCCATAAAACTTGGAGATAAGGCCACCCACCTCGATTTGCCACCAATTGCTCGTAGACACTTGCAATTGGCCTCCACGCGATCCGCACGCAAAATGGGGCACGCCGTCGGAGTCCGCACGCAAAACGGAGCACGCCGCCGGAGTCCGCACGCAAAACGGAGCACGCTGCCGGAGTCCGCACCAAAAACGGAGTCTGCACGTGAAACGGTGCAGGGCGCCGGAGTCCGCACGCAAAACGGTGCACGGTGCCGGAATCCGCACGCAAAACGGAGTCCGCACGCAAAACGGTGCATGGTGCCGGAGTCCGCACGCAAAACGGTGCACGGTGCCAGGATCCGCACGCAAACGGAGTCCGCACGCAAAACGGTGCACGGTGCCGGAGTCCGCACGCAAAACGGTGCACGGTGCCAGGATCCGCACGCAAAACGGAGTCCGCACGCAAAACGGTGCACGGTGCCGGAGTCCGCACGCAAAACGGTGCACGGTGCCAGGATCCGCACGCAAAACGGAGTCCGCACGCAAAACGGTGCACGGTGCCGGAGTCCGCACGCAAAACGGTGCACGGTGCCGGAGTCCGCAAGCAAAACGGTGCACGGTGCCCAACACAGAAAAGAGCAAGAGGGTTAATTACAGTCCAAAAGATCGCCCCAAAAACTGTACAAAAATACAGTAAAACCAACACACGGGACCTACCCGACTGCGCCGCCGTCGCCGCAACGCCCCCATCGGAAGCCTCGCGCGCTCCACGAGGCCCGCGACGCGAAACGCCAACTCCCACAACCTCCTCCCTCACTCCCTCTCGCTCTCGGGTGCAGAAGAAAGAAAGAAAGGGAAGAAGGTGGCTTGCGGGGAGGAAGAAGAAGAGGAAAAAAGAGGGAGAGGGGAGAAGGCGGGTCCACGGTGCACCGGTCCACGGTGCACCGGCCGGTCCACCGCACCCGCCCGGGTGCACCAGGCCCAGGCAAGGAGGCGCGCGCCCACGTGGCCGTATCCCCGCACGCCACGCGGGCGCGCAGCTCACGCGCCACACGGGCGCGTGACACGCTGCCGCCCGCAGGCGCGGGACACGGCCGCGTGACACGGGCGCGCCCACGTGCTCCTGCGCGGGCGCCAACGGGGGGCCGCCACGTGGCGGCCCCTGCGCGATTCCCGCCGAAGCGCCAGTGCGCCCCCCCTGCCGCGCCGCACGCTCCTCGAGCCGCGCGCCCGCCTCGAAATTCGTGCCGTGATGCCTCGAAAAACGCGCACTTCATCCGGGCTCCAAAACCAACAAGTAAATAGTCCATTCTTAGCGATTTCGCGCGCTGAATCCAAAAACGATGTCCATTTCTCCAAATTCTCACCCGAAAATTTGCCGAATGCCCACTCGATCCGATTTTCGCGCCGGGTCCATTTTTAAAGTCCGATTTGCCCAATTCCAACTCTAAAAATTCCCGAAGGCGACCGGAGAGGTAAACTTTTATCCGGACTTCACCCGGAGTCTAATTTTGACATCTGAATCGCGCGAAAACACTTCTAAACACCCGACGGGTCCTCCAACTTCCCACGGGGTCTCAATTTAAGCCCGAAGTCCACCACTTGTGTCCAAATTGCGCGCAACCCACGCAGGCCTCCAGTGATGCAAGCAAATCCCAAATTGCATCACAAATCCATTTCTGGGCCCCCAACACACGCACCAACACCCCCAACGGCGACCGAAAGCTGCCCAACAACCAGCAACCCTACGCGGGGGATTCCAGGACCTCACAGGCAGGCTCATGATTCTTCTGCCGGGTGCGTGAAACGGTCAATTCCCGCCCCACCATAGTGGTCCAGTCGATCACTTCTCGGTAAGCAGGTAAACCCACCGTCGGTATTACCCGAATAGTGTCGCTATGTAGACCATCCTTGTGAAGGCGAGCCATGTGGGGTTCGTCTTTCCTAACACAAGGGAAAGCGCTAAGCCATGTCGCGTAATCTGTTGTTGGAGTAACCGCTTCTCCACTGTTGCCGGAACCGTCGTATCCTTTTCTGCACCATCGATTGAAGAGCGGTTTCGGGCCATTAACCGTGCATACAAAGAAACCAAGTTAGTCCTAGGCTTAATTGGTCTAGCACCTTGATCTACAAACACTGGGACTCTATCCCCTTTTTCCCCGCGCTCACGCTAATACGTGACACACCTATACTTTGGTTATCAACTTGGTTAGTCACTCGTGATAATACATTCTGTGGATGTTGGTCACTGGCCACAGTGGTTAAAGTCGTTTGCTCTGATACCATATAATCTGTCACGCCCCGGAGGTTATAAAAGAGCGGAAAACGTATCCATTTTTTTTTTGAAATAGACCTCGCCCGCGGCGCGTATCAGACCCGCCACATATACAAATTCACTCCCCAAACGGGCGGAGTCTCCTTTGTACATGCACGGCGTTACC
Source organism: Tillandsia leiboldiana (assembly GCA_029204045.2). Taxonomy (NCBI): domain Eukaryota; kingdom Viridiplantae; phylum Streptophyta; class Magnoliopsida; order Poales; family Bromeliaceae; genus Tillandsia; species Tillandsia leiboldiana. Next base: position 32,727,339 of record CM055066.1, on the reverse strand, counting down.
AATAGAGCACATACTTTAACCATTCCAACCATGCCAAACAAAGAGGGAAGAAAATAATAAATCATACCATCACCGCTATCTCATACAACCTATAGCATAAACCCATGGGTTTTGTAAATCGGTGCCCACTCGACACCCAGCTTTTCCAAAACGTTTTCGCAAACTCTTTGGGCGGCCATTAACTTGAAAGGATAAATCCACGGGTTTTAAAATCGGTGCCCACACGGCACCTGCTTTGAAAACACTTTTGAAACCAGGTTTGCATTTGAAAACTAGCCGCAAATACACATCCTACAGTTACCAATTAGTTATAGGAAAATATCATTCCAACATCCATCATCAACCACAGTATATGTATCACAGTTTAACTTACCATAGTATGACGAAATAACCAAAAGTAAAGAAGATAACGTATCGTTTACTTGCCCTCATGGCTAGGGTCCTCTAACGGATGCTTCCCCGTCGTCCCGAACCCCCCCCCTATTCGAACCTGTCACAGAGTGGGTTGTCAGTGACTGATAAAGTAGAGAAACATATAAGTAAATGCAATAACAGAAAGAACACACCGAAACACTGGAGCATTTACTTCCCTCCCTCCCCCTCTCATGTATCGCTAAATCCCTGTTGAAAGGCGCACTGGGCACCTACCCCAGCTTTCAGAATGTTTTGGGCCCCAACACCAATACCGTACTCATCTCCTTGGTGCCCCCAACCCCTCCACTGCCCAAGTAGCAGTCGCCTCTCCTTGAGGGGTCCCCACTAACCTCCCCTTGTGGGGTACACGGGTAAAGTAACTTACCATCTTTCCAGAAAAATACACCCTGCGCAGTGGCCAAACTGCCGGTGTGCGTGTAAGCAATATGAGTGTCATAATAGCGTTGCGACCTCAAACGCTTTAGTCAGAATAGTCTGACGATCCTGCGACCGCAGCCGCTTTGATTAACATGACAACTATTTCGCGACTGCAGCCGCTTTGATTAACACGATAAAAGGGATTCACATGCTATGGGGTCAGTAAAAATACCAAATATGTCTACATTATCAAAATGAATATTCAGGAACGACACCACACCGGTAATAACCAAAACTACCCACCTCGATTGTGTGAAGCCTGCACTCCGGAGACCGAACTTTGCTCTCTGTTGACGCCCGGACCTAGAAGTAGTCCCCAAAAGAGCCGCGGTCAGATCAGAAATATAATGGCATATAAATCGAGCCCAAAAACTCAAAAACACTAATGACAACTTGAACCGGCGGTAGCGCCCGCGCGCGTCGAGCGACGCGGCCGCCCCCCGCGGCGTTGCGGTCGTACGGCCGCGCGACACTTGCCGTGACCGCGCGGCACCCTCCGCAACTGTGCGGGCCTTAGCCCCGCACGGTGCAAGCCAAGGCCGCGCGGGCACCGGCCCCGCGAGGCACTTGCCGCGGCCGCGCGAGCACCGTCCCCGCCCGGCATGCGCCGCAACCGCGCGGGCGCCCGCCCGCGCGGCATTAGCCGCGGCCGCGTGGGCATGGGCCCCGCGCGGCACCCGCCGCCGCCGCCACGCGGGCGCCCGCCCGCGCGGCACAAATCGCAGCCGCGAGGGCATGGCCCCGCGCGGCGTGCGCTGCCGCCGCCGCGTGGCATTGGCCCCGCACGGCGTGCGCTGCCGCCGCCGCGCGGGCGCCCGCCCGCGCGGCACGAACCGCAGCCGCGCGGGCGCCCGCCCGCGCGGCACGAAACGCAGCCGCGCGGGCATGGCCCCGCGTGGCATGAGCTGTTGCCGCCGCGCGGGCGCCCGCCCGCGCGGCACGAATCGCAGCCGCGCGGGCATGGCCCCGCGCGGCATGCGCCGTCGCCGCACGGGTGCCTTCCCGCACGGCACCGGTTGCGGTCGCGCGGGCATGGGCCCCGCGCGGCGCGCGCCTTTGCCGCTTGGGCGCCCGCCAGCGCGGCACTCGCCGCGGCCGCGCGGGCACCGGCCCCGCGCGGCGCTTGCCGCGGCCGCGCGAGCACCGGCCCCGCACGACGCTTATCCTAGCCGCGGCCACGCGGGGGCCTTGGTCCCGCGCGGCACTAGCCGCGGCCGCGCGGGTACCGTCCCCGAGCGGCGCGTATCACGGTCGCGGCGGCGATGCCCTAGGGCTTCGCGGCGGCGACGCATAGGGTAGCAAACGGCTACTCCTAAGACTCCGCAAAAGACCCAACCAAAAACCAAGCGAAACTACACGAAAATAAATCTAGCTTACCTCTAATCGTCGGAGATGGTGACTCGTTCACGCTCCCGGCTTCGGCACGCTCGATGGGAGGGTTTGGGGTCCTTTCGCCTTCTACTTCTTTCCTACCGTTTCCTTCCGATTAGGGTTTCGCCTTTTCCCTTTTCTTTCGCTCGTTCCTTCCTCTCGTTTCCTTCCGGTTAAGGTTTCGCCTTTTTCCCTTTTCTTTTTCTCTCTTTTCTCTCCTGTTAGGTTTTTTTTTTCTTTTCTTTTCTCTCTTTTCTCTCCGGTTAGGGTTTCCTCTTTTCTATCCGGAAAGAGATAATTTGTACGTACATTAAACCCACATCCGGATATTAATAATTAATTAATAATTATTAAGTCATAAGAGATAATTCCTTATCTCTTTGAAAAGCGTGCCCGATCTTTTGCACGGATTCCGATGCACACTACGGTTACCGCGATCCTCAAAACCCTATTCCGGAGAATCCATACGTCAGATTTAAATCTCTAATTAATTAATTATTTAATTAATCCTTGGAGATAATTCCTTAGAGATAATTCCTTAAAGATAATTCCTTAAAGATAATTCTTTAAAGATAATTCCTTTAAGATAATTCCTTAAAGATGATTCCTTAAGGATAATTTCTTAAAGATAATTCCTTTAAGATAATTCCCTAGAGATAATTCCTTAAAGATAATTTCTTAGAGATAATTCCTTTAAGACAATTCCCTATTGATAATCCCTTATCTCCTCGAAAAGCGTGCACGATCACTTGCACGGATTTCGATGCACCACCTGGCTATTGTGACCCTTTCCACCCCTTTCTGGGGGTTCCGTAAGTCGGAATCCGGATCCGATCGCACCGCCGTTCTCCGTTTTCCGTGCTCTATCGCAGAAAAATACCCGCACCTCAGAATTATCCACTTAAGTAAACCCGTTACATCAATTAGTCCAAACATAATCTTTATTAGCAGTAGGGTAAAACGTTACCAAAAAATCTGTGATATTACAGAAATGCAGCGTGGGAGATGTCTAAAGCATAAAAGAACCTAGCCTAGATTAAGGTTCTCTAATGGTCTGGTTAAACACATGCAACATATGACGGGGATGCTAGTCAAAGGTCCAATAAAATACTTAATCTAGCATGCTGAATCCTATCATAATAGAATTAGAAGGAAGTCCGCAGACTTAGAGAAAAATCTAACCCACCTCTGTTTGCCACCAATTGCTCGTAGACACTTGCAATTGGGCTCCGCGCAATTCCTTGCCTCCACCGGAGTCCGCACGCAAAATGGAGCACGCCGCCGGAGTCCGCACACAAAACGGTGCACGCCGCCGGAGTCCGCACGCAAAATGGAGCACGGTGCCGGAGTTCACTTGCAAAATGGAGTCCGCACGCAAAACAGTGCACGCCGCCGGAGTCCACACGCAAAACGAACCACAGTGTCGGAGTCCGCACGCAAAACAGAGCACGGTACCAGAGTCCGCACGCAAAACGGCGTCCGCACACAAAACGGTGCATGCCGTCAGAGTTCGCACGCAAAACGATGCACGCCGTCGGAGTTCGCACGAAAAACGGAGCACAGTGCCGGAGTCCGCACGCAAAACGGAGCACGGTGCCGGAGACCGCATGCAAAATGGTGCACGCCGCCAGAGTCCGCACGCAAAACGGTGGGTTAAACAACAGTCCCTAAGAACACAAGGACAAGGGGTAAAAACCCAAAATCCAAAAGGGTAAACCCCAAAAACTGTGCTGAAAAGCACTGCAAAAAGATGAGCAAAACCCACCTTAAAGTCGACGCTACGCCAAACAAGCACCCACGCGTTTGCCCGGCTCCAAGGGACACCTCGCGCGCGCTCCACGGCACAAACGGTGCACTCACGGCACCCCGAAAACCTCCCCCAACGCTATTCCTCTCTCCCCCTCGCATGCACGGACGGAACAGAAGAGAAAAAAGGAGAAAAATGGGGCAATTTGGGCTTAAATAGCCCAAACGCCAAGATTCGGGCGCCCGAATCCACCAAAAATCGGGCGCTGCAGTGCTCCCCGCCAAACACCCCGCGCCGCTCGTGCCATTGCAGCGCCACGTGGCCGCACCACGCTCCCCACGCGCAGGCGCGACCAGCCGGAGGCTGCCACGTGGCGGCACGATTCCACACCGCGACCACGCGCGCTAGGGACGCGTCCCCTCGCACGTCGCGGGCGAACCGGCGCCCGCCAGGTGTCCCGTTCCGCGCACTCCCCATGCTGGCCCATGCCGCGTGTCGCCACCCGCGCGCATCCCGCGCTGGCGCGCCGCTTTCCCGCGCGGGTCGTTGCGCGGGTTGACGCGCCCAACGCGGGGCAGCCGCGTGGCGTCGCCCATGTGCGCCCCGCTCCCGCGCTCCCCGCTGCGCCTGTGACCGGATTGACCAACCCGCGCCCGCCACGTGGCAGAGGCGCGGGTTCGGTGCTCCCGGTGCACGCGGGTGGGCCGTGGACCGGCCCATAACTCAAAATTGGCCCGTTAGCCCATTTTCGCCCGGAAATAGCCAATTTTGACTGTTTTCGCGCGCTGAGTCCGTTTTTGGCATCCATTTGACGCACCACGGACTCGAAACACCAAAAATAGGTGTTTTCTCACCACCAAGCTCACGGTCGAGTCGCGCGGGGATTCTGGAACACAACAGTATACATCGCCATAGTGTGACCTTAGACAAGGGCGATGTTTTCATTTGGACGGTCAGGATATTTTCAGGCAGAGTGTCCCAGAGTAGTGCTTTTGGTTTTGCCGCATGCGACGGCACCCCTCCTACCCCTTCAAGATGATGAGGTTCATCCGACTTACCGGTAGGCCGATAGAGCCGTGATGCCGAGGTAGATTGAGTGATGGCCATCGGCATCTAGTGGATGTGATTGTACAGTTGGATTGAGGGCGCCAGGATAGTGGATCGCGTCTTACCAGGAGTGGTATTCCTTATGGTCATCGGAGTTAGGGCTCGCTTGATGCCGACGTCGTTTGGGTGTGTTTTAGTAGAGCATGGATAGCGTCGTGCGGGCCGGAGATGGATTGTTGGCTTGTACACGTGAAGATCAGGTTCCAGATCACGTATAGCACATGGATGAGTGTTGCCAGTCCCGCCCAGTTCAGTAGGACCTTGGATTTGATCCTAGAGTTGTTAGTCCTACATCAGCTCCGAGGTGTTGATATGAGGTTGGATAGGGATTGGATATCCCAACGTTAGGTTATCATGGATTGTCAAGAGAGGACAATGACCCTCCGTAGACCTAGCCAGGAGGAGTGTGTTTATAGAGGATGCTAGAGCACGACAGAGGTTGAGTCGTGGTCGTATCGCTTGTTAGCGACTATTGAGGAGGTGCCTACGGCGGCACCGGGACTAAGGAATATCTTTTATGGCCGAGTGATCTCGAGTGAGAGTCTACCAGATTTGATTTCGAAGCCGCTGTTTGGTGAGATTGAGATCGAGACAGTGATTGACGTGGTTTTGGAAACCGCACCGACTTCGGCAGCACTCCTTGGAGTGTTACCCGTGAGACTTAGAGAGAGAGCTGATATCGCAGTTGCGGGATTTGATGGATTGGGTGGTCTGTGTGACCCAGTACCACGTCGTGGGAGTACGACGGTGAGGATCCGAGAGATGGATAGTTGAGTATGATGCCACACCGTTGATACACGGTGGTGATGCCACGTGTTGGGTTATGATAAATATGGATCTAAATAGGGGAAAAAATACCTAGAGGGGGGTGAATAGGTGTAAACAATAAACACTCAAAAATCTTTGCGTAATAAAACCCAATGAGGAAAAGTAAATAACACACAGAGATTTTACGTGGAAAAACTCCAAAACCAGGAGTAAAAAACCACGGGACCGATCACACGGTGAAATCAACTAAGATTAAACACGTACAAAGGTGATATACTGTACTCACACACGACTCAACCTTTTTCCATACGCTCCGAGTTGATCTTCTCCGCTCGCTCTGCGACGCGCCTCGAATCCACGATTTGCGTCCAACGCCGAATCCACGGCGTCCAACGTCGAGTCCACGACGTCCAACCGAATCCACGGTCTCCACCAAGTAGTACGTGTCGATCACACGAACGTACCTCGCTCCGAATCCACGAGAGCGATAGCACCTTGAGTCCAAAAGGCCACGCGAATCCACGCGCCAATTTTTGGGAAAATCGTTGTTTTGTTGGTGGTGAAAGTCCGCCGAATACTTAGATCAAAGATAGATCGGAAATACCATCTAAGTATTCATTAATCTGATTCTACTCAAAATCTGAGTTTGAAATCTTAGAATCAAATTAATCAATATAGATGAAGAAACATAGAATAGATCTAGTTATTTCCATTTTTCTCTATATGTGGATTTCTCTAAATCTCCGTTAATATTGGATTGTGAAATTTTCCACCATACGGATCATTAGATCTTTTTCGGTTTTTTCCACATGCCCTAAGAAATGAAATTAGGGTCTATTTATAGGTTAGAAACTATTGGAAGAGGATAAGAATCAAAAACCACCTTATATGGAAATTTTCGGGTCGACGGTCTGGACTGGAATAAGTAGGGTCCGGACTGTCGTCAATAAACAGAACTTTTCCAGAAAACCACGTTCGGGGTCCGGACTGAAAGAACCACGGTCCGGACTGTTCATGCGATTTATGCAAAATCCACGTTCGGGGTCCGGACTGAACCAGGGGTGTTCCGGACTGGATTTGCGCATGAATCTGCCTATGTTCGGGGTCCGGACTGATGTACCCTGATTCGGATCCTGAACATATTACATGTCCAGTTTTTGATTTTTATGCAATTACAAATCCATCCAAGTGTTTCTACACTATAAGAAGTATTCGGATTACCAAACTTATTTAGTTAAACGTACCTGATCCTTTTGAATTCTTCTATCTTGAGATTGAGGTATACGATCCAAACATCTTCATCTTCAATCTTCAAGACTTAAACACTTTCACGAAATACGCCAAGATAAATTTTTTAACAATCTTTCCCTTTGGCGGTTTCGTGACAAAACAAAAATCCACTAAAAGAAAATTCAAAGAGATATTTTTGTTGCTATCACCATACAACAAAAATTTACAATAGAGATCCAAATAAAAGTGAATACACGAGATAAACTCTTAAAACATACTCTAGACTTAGACGTTTGTATTCTCTGCAAAAAAAATAATTCTTGACAAAAGAAATCGTTAGATACTTCAAGAATTTAACATTCAAAAACCAACCAGAGAGATGAAGTTTATACTCACCATGACATTTATAAAATCATATATGTATTAAAATACCAATCAGAGATAGACATATCTTCTAAGCAATAAATTCCAAATGTCATAAGTATGTTAGTCATCAAACAACTTGTTAGTAATATTACATGCCCAAATCGTTAGTCAAAAAGTTAGCTGAGGCATGCATGCATTCACAATACAAACCAAAAGTTGTTGTGATACTTACCTTCCAAGTTTCGTTCCAAAGTTCTCACAAACCACAAACCGTTGTTCATAACTCTCTCCCCCTTTTTGTCACTAAAATTAGCCAAAATATACAAAAAATAAAGGGAGTTAAAAGCTCAAAACAAAAAGAAATGTAAGAACTAAAACTGAAACCTACAAAACAAAAAGATAATTAGGACAACAAAAAAATCAGTCTGAATCATCAGAGCTCCTGCAGCCAAGTTTTTGAAATATCTTCTTAACTAGCTTGGCTAATGATTTCTGCTTTTTCTTTAAATCTCCAATGTCGGCTTTCATTTTGACGAATTCAGAGGACATTCGTTCTTGCTCCGATGAAAGCCGTTGTTGTTCTTTGTATATTGACGTAACAGAGGCATCATCCTTTGACGTTGAAGCTGCTGTTGGTGGTGCTGAAGCTGTTGCTGCTGAAGATCTCTTTCTGCGAGGAGGTGTGGGTGGCTCATCCTGTCTTGTCGAGAGGGACTTCACTATTGTTGTGTCATTGATAGTTCCCAAACTGTGCATGTATGAGCTCGCACTAGTGTCGATCTTGAACTTGCGAAAGATGTGCATTATGATCATTGGGAAAGGAAGTCGCTCAGTAGGATGGGCATTTTCCACATACCTCGCCATCCTTGACCAAATTAGATAGGGAATCTTGAAGTTGGATCCCAAAGCTGCTGTAGGATTCCCAAGAAGATAAAGAAACAACATTCTATCCCATCTAAGAACTTTTGTTTGTATGTTGGGTAGAATGTTGTAGCAAACAATGAAGTTCAGGTACCGGTACTCAGGTCGAAGTTCTTTTGAGAGAATAGAGTTCCCTGTCGACTGAGTATCCGGGAGATAGATTCCATCCACAACCACTCTCCAGGTGGTGTTGGTGAAAACATGACCTTTTAGGTAGTGAGTGCCATCAACTTTAGCTTTCATTCCCAGCACCTCACCAATCAACTGAGGTGTAATCCTCAGCTTGACATTCCTGACGGTAGTTTGAAACTCTCTTGGTCCGTCCTCAAGATCAACTAGTCTTGATGAATTTTGATAGAAGATCCTTACAAGATGAAGACAATATCCTGTAGATTCTGGAAAATTGCAGATGGGAGCAAGTCCCGCTTGGTCAAAAAGAGTGCCAAACAATGCAGATCGCTCCTTAAGAGCTTTGACATTCACATGTCTTTCCCCAATGCATTCCCTTTTTTCAAAATCTTTGATCCTCTCATAGCTTATAAAATCTTGTGGAGGAGGCTCGCTTGCAAGTGGCTCTTCAATTGAGATTCCTCGAGCACTACCTCTTTTTCTGGCAATACTCTTTCTTTTCATTTTAACTGGAGTTGATTCCATTGGGGCTTTCCCTTTTTTCTACAGCAGTAGGCACTGTCTTCGCCTTTGTTGTAGCTGCTGGGGCTTTCCCTTTCGAGGTAGTCGTCGTAGCATGCGCTGTGCCTTCTTCCATAAGCTCATCCCAATCGACGGATTCCGTCTCGGATCCTAAATCTGAGCTGTCCTGAGTTTTCTTAGCCCTTTTTGGTTTTTTCGTCGCTTGTGTATGCACCATTGCAACAAGAAGCACTATAATCCATGCAAACACCATTTTTGCTAGTGCTTTAGTAATTGAAGAACCTACGATCAAAAACTCAAGAACACGAAAAATTGTTTAATTTTCAAAATTTTGAAAAATTGTACCCAAACAATCATTATCATGTAGAGAGACTAGGAATCAAGTTAGTTTTGCAAAAAGAATTTTAAAAATAGATCAATTCCATGATTTTCAAAAATTCTCATTATATGCCCTAAAATCGAATTTTCAGAAATCGAAGCCTAAAAATCCGTTAATCAAGAGAATACCAAGCATATAAACAAAACTAATCTACTCAGAGTTCTTATTTCAAAAGAAATTTGACCAAAAACCATCTAGAATTGAATTCGAATCATGATTTTCACTCACGTTTTAAGAACAATGCAAAAACAGTGAAAAAATTGAGTTTTGATCAAAGATACTTACTTGAATCCGAAGAACTCGAGTTAGAAAGACTCCAAATTGGTTGTTTTCTAGAGAGAGAAACTCTGGAGACTTGGAAACAAAAGCTTGTAATAAAAAGAAATTAAAACCCTTTCATTTCATATAAAACCTAGCCGTGGTCCGGATCGGCTCAAGAATCCAGTTCGGATCGGCTACCCGCAGACAATTCCTGCGTTCGGGATCCGGAACAGAAATTCCAGTCCGGATCGGCTCCAACTTTTTCTTCAAAAAAATTTAGAAAAATTCCAGAAAATCCAGAAAAAGATTGTAAGCACTTTTGTATATCAACTTTAAACAAAAAACATCGTTTCATATCAAAAGAAATAGATTATGCTAAATCTATCAATAATATCCAAGTAATGAAACGAAAATTTATAAAAATTAAATCCTTTAAAGTTGACCAAGTTCAAGAACATCTATCACGATCTAATGTGTAATGCGTTTATCAAATCATCAATTTAATAAAGAAGATGAAGCACCAAAATCGATAGATGTTTGAAATCCCAAATAAGTTAGATAATATATCTAGTCAATTTATTATAAGGAGTGGCTCTTTGAGCATCTTTCAATAAAAAATCCCACCTTATACCAACCTTGGAATTCGACAGAGTCAAGTATTCCAAAAAGCATTTTATCTAATCATCAAGAAAAACCATGCTTTGTATACATGTGGTAGCTGCACACAGTACTCGGACGACCGAGGTGGTAGCTCTTTCCTCCATGTGGTGGTAGTTTTCACACTCCTCATTGGGATGTAACTCTTTTCACATCTTTTGAGCATAAAAATTTTAATAAACTCCCCCTCAATTGGCTATCAATTATTTAAGATATGAAGTATTCAACCAAAAATTGATCTCGTGTTCATACTTAACTTAATTTTCAAATATGATAAAAACTATACCAAGAGATCATTGAGAGAGAAATTGACTTTGATCAATTAAAAATGAACTAATTGATATAAAAGATCATTGCATCAAATGAATTATCATAATATCCAAACCATAATAAATTTCTTAAAACATAAAAGGATGCAAGTAAAGTCAAATATACTAATGCTCAATTAATGTTCTATGTAAAAACATAGAGAAAGAACGCAAACACAAAACAAAACCTAACCTAAGCAATGGTTTCAAAAAGTGTTATTTCAAAGAAAGCATTCCAATTGCTTTACGCAAATGAATAAACCATTTTTGATCCAAAGGTTTTGTTAAAATATCAGCTAATTGATCTTCAGTTGAAATATAAGAAATTTGAAGAATACTTGATTCAACTAGCTCTCTTAGAAAATGATATCTACGTTCAATGTGTTTTGTTCTTGAGTGCAACACAGGGTTTTTAGAAATATTTATAGCACTAGTGTTGTCACAAAGAATAGTTACCGAAGTTGCAGAAATTCGGAAGTCGCTCAAGACGCTTTTCATCCAGATCAATTGTGCCGAACAACTTCCTGCTGAAATATATTCCGCTTCGGCAGTCGAGAGTGCAATGCAGTTTTGCCTTTTACTATGCCATGCAACATGACAATGGCCAAGATAAAAACATGCACCACTCATACTTTTCCGATCATCCACTGATCCTGCCCAATCGGCATCTGAGTATCCTATTATGTCAAGAGTTGTTCCTATAGGATACCAAATTCCGAAATTCAATGTTCCTTTGATGTACCGGATGATCCTTTTCACCGCTTTCAGGTAAACCTCCTTTGGTGCTAACTGATATCTCGCGCAGATCCCAACACTAAAGAATATATCCGGGCGACTAGCCGTGAGATAGAGTAGACTTCCAATCATGCTACAATAAAGCTTCTCGTCTACACTTACACTAAGAGATTCACTTCCTAATCCCTTGTTGCTAGTTCCCATTGGAGTCGGAAAGTCTTTAGAATTTTCTAATTCAAATTTCTTCACCAACTCCTTTGCATACTTGGAGTAACACAGATGGATGACTTCTTCATTTTGTTTCACTTGCAATCCAAGAAAATATGTTTGCTCGCCCATCATGGACATCTCAAATTCGCTTTCCATGGTTTCCGCGAATTTTGAAGCATCGTTGTTTCTTGTTGCTCCAAATACAATGTCATCGACATAGATTTGTGCCACAATAAAGTTATCCTCAAAATGCTTCACAAAGAGTGTCCGATCCGCTCCCCCTCGAGTGTAGCCCTTTTCAAAAAGGTGCTTTGTCAACCTTTCATACCATGCTCGTGGTGCTTGTTTTAGACCGTAAAGAGCCTTTTTCAAACGAAAAACATGGTTAGGTAGTTTATGGTCAATGAAACCTTTCGGTTGAGCCACATAAACTTTCTCATTTAAAAACCCATTTAAAAAGGCGCTCTTAACGTCCATTTGAAAATGTTTGATTTTAAAATGACAAGCAATCGCAAAGAGGATGCGATTTGATTTGAGACGAGCTACCGGGGCGAACGTCTCATCAAAGTCTTTACCTTCAATTTGTGAATAGCCCTGAGCAACTAGGCGTGCTTTGTTCCTGATGATGGTACCATCATCGTTTCTCTTGTTCTTGAAAATCCACTTAGTACCAATTATGTTGTGTTGCTTCGGAGGCTTCGTTAGTTCCCAGACTTTGTTTCTTTCAAACTGATGGAGCTCTTCCTGCATCGCTTCAATCCAGTAATCATCCTGAAGAGCTTCATCGACGTTCTTTGGTTCTACCAAGGAGACGTAACACGCGACTCCACAAACCAACTGTCTCCGAGTCCTGACTCCTTGTGGGTCTCCAATAATGTTTGATTCTGGATGATCCTTGGAGATACGTAGCGTTTGAGGTAACAGAGTACTCGGAGGTACGTGTGATGATTCCTGCATATAAGATAAACTAGAAGAACCATTAGATGCATCAACTTTATCGGAAGAATTGTTATGAGAAGATGCATTTACAGGAGTATCATCATCAAGAGACATATCAAAGGTAGATTTATCAGATGCAAAATGAAAAGCTTCATCTACTTTAACATTAAAAGATTCTACCATCGCTTTAGATTTGAGGTTAAATACCTGATATGCTCTACTATTTGTAGAATAACCCATAAAAATTCCTTCGTCACTTCGAGAGTCGAATTTTTTAAGATTTTTGCGATCACGCAAAATATAACAGCGACTCCCAAAGATTCGAAAATATTTGATATTCGGTTTTCTACAAAACCATAGCTCATATGGTGTATTTAAGGTTCCCAGGCGCAAATACACTCGATTAATAACGTAGAATGCGGTGTTAACTGCTTCAGCCCAAAAATGTAACGGGAGATTCCGGCTATGAAGCATAACACGCGCCATCTCTTGTACAACCCTGTTTTTGCGCTCGACTACACCATTCTGCTGAGGTGTATAGGGTGCAGAGAATTCATGTTTTATGCCATGGGAAGTGCAAAAATCAATGAATTTAGAATTGATGAACTCTCCACCTCTATCACTCCGAACACGAACGATCTTTTCATTTTTCTTAATCATAACACGATGACATATCTCATGAAAAGAATCGAAAGTATCCGCTTTCTCTTTTAAAAATGTTACCCATGAATATCTAGAGAAATCATCAACCAAAAGAAAAATGTACCATCTACCTCCCAAACTTGGTTGACGAGTCGGCCCCATTAAGTCCATGTACAGTAATTCTAATGGCCGTTTGGTTCCCACGTGGTTCAAGTTCTTGTGCGCGGCCCTTGATTGTTTTCCCTTTTGACAACCTCCACACACAATGTTTTCTTTAAAAGATAATTTAGGAACCCCCTTAACCACGTCTTTATTAGAAATCCTTGCTAGTTCCTTAAAATTTATGTGACCTAGTCTTTCATGCCAAAGAGTTTCGTTATCAAGTGAAACTAGGTTACAATTTTCAGAAATTTTGTTAGGAACTACATAGCAATTGTTTTCAGATCTAACCCCTTTCAAAAAGAATAAATGGTCCTTATCAGTTACAATACATTCTGTAGAAGAAAAATTAACTGAAAATCCATTATCACAAAGTTGACTAATGCTAATGTGGTTAGTCTTAAGGCCTTCAACAAATAAAACATTGTTCAAAACCAGGCCTTCTGGAATAGCAATTGTTCCTTTTCCAATAATTTTTGAAGAACGACCGTCTCCAAAAACTACAAGTCCTCCGGAGGTTTTCTCTAAAGTTTGAAAATAATTTTTGTCACCGGTCATGTGACGGGAACATCCACTGTCCAGATACCCAGACGAGTTGTCATAAGCATGCAAAGAAGTATGAATGACAAGACAAGGGAAGATTTCACCTTTGCGCACCCAAACCTTTTTGGACTGCGTCGGCAATGTTTGTGAAGATATTCTCCTCAGTAAGGTTCTTTTCCGTGTAAAAATTCTGCTTTGATTTCCGGGGAATGACCTTGTTGGTAGTTGTTGCAAGAGGTGCTTGATTTATTCATTTTGCTCCAATCTTGCAATCTCTTCTTATGTGCCCTGCAAAACCACAACGAAAACATACCTTTGTACTTGATGAACCCGAAGAAGGTGAGGTAGGCTTGTTGTCGTTGAATGTATTGAATTCCGTCGTCGGAGGAGGAGACACCGACTGGGGCACAAAAATTGTTCCACTCGAACTATGACTGTCTCCAGTTCGATTGTATCCAAGGCCCAAACGATTTGTTTGACCAAGACCAAGCATCTTATCCAACTTGCTCCTTCCAGAAGAAAATCGCTTCAGATCATCCTTAAGTTGGAATATGGTCTTCGTCATTTCCATCTTTTCTTGACGAGCCTCGGAGTAGAGCTTCAAGAAGTAATTAACTTTATCCACCAATTTGATATGTTCCTTATCAAAATGCTCATTCTTCTCTTGAAGGGAAACATTTACTTTGATCAAGTTATCCCTTTCCACTTCAAGAGCGTTTGAGAGAGAAGTTGCCCTATTTGCTTCTTCTTCGAGATCCTGTAATCTTCTTCTCAAACTCTTGTTTTGCTTTGCCAATTTCTTTGAATCCTTTAAAAGTTTATGGTAGGCAAAAGCAAAGTCTTCACCTTCGGAATTACTCAGTTCATCATCCATTGCAGTTTTTTCAACCTGGGAGGAGTTGGATAATGAACCGGATGTACTTGCCAAAAAGCACACGTAAGGTGAAGTTGTGGACGCGTGGAATGCCGTTGCGTTGTTTTCTTCATCACTGGAAGATGACTCATTGGACGTTGAGGTGTCATCCCAAGTGACGGCTTGCATCGCCTTCTTCTTTGACGGATTCTTGTTGGGACACTCCGTTGAGATATTGTGAGGTCCCGGAATCCCCCGCGTAGGATTGCTGGTTGTTCGGCAGCGTTCGGTCGCCGTTGGGGGTGTTGGTGCGCGCAATTTGGGCACAAGTGTTGGACTTCGTGCTTAAAAGGTTATCCCGTGGGAAATTGGAGGACCCGTCGGGTGTTTGGAGGTGATTTCGCGCGATTCGGATGTCAAAACTAGACTCCGGGTGAAGTCCGGATAAAAGTTTACCTCTCCGGTCGCCTTCGGGAATTTTTAGAGTTGGAATTTGCCAAATCGGACTTTAAAAATGGACCCAGCGCGAGAATCGGATCGAGTGGGCATTCGGCAAATTTTCGGGTGAGAATTTGGAGAAACGGACATCGTTTTTGGATTCAGCGCGCGAAATCGCTAAGAATGGACTATTTACTTGTTTGATTTGGAGCCCAGATGAGGTGCGCGTTTTTCGAGGCGACGTGGCACGAATCTCGAGGCGTGGCGCGTGGCACGGATCCCGAGGCGATCGCGGCGCGCGAGTCAAGGCACGCGGTTCGAGGCGGCGTGCGGACGGGACGGGGCGCAGGCGCCTCGGCGGGGAGCGCGCGGGGGCCGCCACATAGCGGGCCCCCATTGGCGCCCGCGCGGGCGCGGGGGCACGCGCGCTCGGTGTGGCGCGCGCGTGTCCCGCGCCTGGGGTGGCGCGGTGTAACGCGCCCGTGTGGCGGGCGCGTTACAGCGCGCCATGTGGCGCCCGGGCGCGTGCGTGAACTCGGCGCACGCGCCCGGCTGTGGACCGTCCGGTTTGGGGCTCCCTGATTGGCCCGAGCCGTGGACCAGGGCCGTGGACCGGCCCCGTGGACCACCTTCTCTCTCCCTCCTTTTCTTCTTCTTCTTCCTCCCCGCATCGCCATTTTTCTCCCTTTCTTTCTTTCTTCTGCACCCGAGAGCGAGAGGGAGTGAGGGAGGGGGGTTGCGTGAGTTGCGGCGGCGCGTCGTGGACCTCGTTTTGCGTGCGAGGTCGCCCGGCGGAGCGTTTCGGCGACGGCGGCGCAAACGGGTAGGTCCCGTGCGTTGGTTTTTCTGTATTTTTGTACAGTTTTTGGAGCGTTCTTTTAGACTGTAACTGACCCTCTTGCTCCTTTCTGTGTTGGGCACCGTGCACCGTTTTGCGTGCGGACTCCGGCACCGTGCACCGTCGTGCGTGCGGATCCTGGCACCGTGCACCGTTTTGCGTGCGGACTCCGGCACCGTGCACCGTTTTGCGTGCGGACTTCGTTTTGCGTGCGGATCCTGGCACCGTGCACCGTTTTGCGTGCGGACTCCGGCACCGTGCACCGTTTTGCATGCGGACTCCGTTTTGCGTGTGGATCCTGGCACCGTGCACCGTTTTGCGTGCGGACTCCGGCACCGTGCACCGTTTTGCGTGTGGACTCCGTTTTGCATGTGGATCCTGGCACCGTGCACCATTTTGCGTGCGGACTCCGTTTTGCGTGCGGATCCTGGCACCATGCACCGTTTTGCGTGCGGACTCCTACGCCGTGCACCGTTTTGCGTGCGGACCCCGTTTTGTGTGCAGATTCCAGCACCGTGCACTGTGTTGCATGCGGACTTCATTTGGCGTGCGGATTCCGGCACCGTGCATCGTTTTGCGTGCGGACTCCGGCACCGTGCCCCGTTTTGCGTGCGGACTCCGTGGAGGCCAATTGCAAGTGTCTACGAGCAATTGATGGCAAATCGAGGTGGGTGGCCTTATCTCCAGGTTTTATGGACTGTATAGTATTTCTACTGATGTAGGACTATGCATGATAGTTTATTTTATGGTGTAGCATGCTAGATTGTAGGAATTGTTATTCCTTTTATTATCTGTTAATATAGTTATCTTGGAACTTGACCTAGCACCCCCGTCATACGTTGCATGTGTAACCAGACCAGTAGAAAACCCTCACTTGGGCTAGGGTTATTTATGCTTAGACATCCGCACTGTTCTTTCATCCCTGGACATAGTATTTTCTCGCCCGGGTAGTGGGCCGAGAGGTCGGGACTTGCTTTTAGTGTGGGATGCTTTTACACTCTTGCCTGGGAGCAGAGTGGAGTCTGGTAGTTGTACTGGGTTGCTTATCTGTGCCGGGAGCCGTTTGGGTAAACGGTAGTCCCGGGAGGTCTTGTTTCCCTGTTGTGCCGTCGTGGAGGGAGCCGTTGTGCAAACGGCAGTCCCGGGCCGTCGAGTATCTTCCGGTCAGTGTTGTTGGGAACCGTTGGGGTTGACGGTGGTCCCAGGTCGTTGAGTGTTGTCCGACCTGTTTTCTTACCCTGAGTTGTGGGTCGTTCCTGGCTGTGGAGTATCTCCAGCCAGTGTGCTTTGTGCTGCGAGCTGTTGGGAGAGGCTAGTGTCTCGTGTTTCGAGTTAGCCGAGCAGCTGAGTCGTCGAGAGTGCTCCGACTGTTGTGCGAGGTATTTGGGGATCTTGAGTCCTACCGTTCTGAGAGTGAGCGTGGATTTTGACTAGCCTGCATATGCCAATGTTTGATACTCTATGCCGCGCCGTTCTACTCAGTTGGAGTCGCGTCCTGAGATGCCGCTGTGGATACGATGGTTGGCCTGTTGAGGCAGTTTTCCGCAGTTGAGGCAACGATGGGCCTGTTGAGGCAGTTTTGCGCGAGGGATGAGTTAGTCGGACAGGACGCCCCACGTAAATCCCGTCCTCATGTGGATGTGTGGAAGTGGGCAGGAGCGTTCCTAGTCGACGGGCGCAGGCTTGACTGGACCATTGAGGTAGTCAGTTCGTTTGGGTCGATTGAGCACCTTGGGTGCGAGTGGTCTCATTTACTTTCATCTGTTCCACTTTTGAGTGTCTAGATAGAGGCATGGTAGCTGTAGAGTAGATTCCAGCTTTTCTTTCAGATTTCTTTGCCTGTTATCTTTTGCCTCTAGTAGACTTAGTGGGCAGACCGTTGGGCTTGTTGACGGTACCCACTGAGAACTACTGTGGGAAGTAGTTCTCACACCCATCGTGGTGTCTTTTCCCCAGGGACTTCTTCTTCTGTTCCTGTGCTCCTGTTGCTGATCCTTCGGACCGAGGCGAGGGAGTCGCGAGCTAGTTCCCTACCCGTCGTTGGAGTGTAGCGGTACTCCCCCTTCAGAGGAGAGCTTCGGTTGATAGTTTACTTCTTCTTCCTCTGTTGAGAGACCTTTGTAGAGAGGTATAGAGTTGTACTTTATTTTTACAGTTTGAGAGACTGATGTAGTGAGGATATTTTCTTGTATCGAGGGCTTGTACACTGATGTACTTATTGGAGATATCTCCCTTTTGAGTTCTGTATCAGAGGATTTTGTATACGATCGTATTTGGGAGATGGATATGGTATTATTTTCAGTTGTACAGGGTTTGGATTTCAGTTTTTAGTCGTTTACTTTCAGCTCTGATATCTGTATACTGTAGTTGATTCTTTCTGCAGGTTAGACGCTTCGTCTGTACGGCAGTTTCCGTACAGATGGCGGATCTGTTAGCGAGCCCGGGTCGCAGTTTCGACCCCGGGGCGTGACAGATATGACCGTAGCCTCGGCACTTGAAGCATTGGACTTGTCCCTCCGAGTTTTTCTTATCCTTTGAAAAACTCTCTTGCTTTCTTGACTTAAAACCTGAAGTTCCTTTGCCTTTCTTCGACTTTACGAAGGATGAGGTTTTACTTGAATTACCCCTTCGAAAGTTTCGGCGAAATTTCCTTGTCAAGAGCGCAAGTTGTTTCTCGAAATCCTCCATTGATAGGTTCTCGTCATCGTCTGAGGAGGATGAATCCGCATCTTCTTCGTTTGTTGTTTTCAACGCAAAACCTGAAGACTTATAAGAGGATGCCTTTCCAGAAGAATAGTTAGTAGGAAATGTCATTTCATAAGTTTGAAGTGCACCAACTAATTCTTCTACACGGATTTCGTCCGGGTGTTTAACTGTTTCAATGGCTGCAACCTTTGGGCGAAATCTTTCAGGAAGAGTCCTTAAAATCTTTCTTACAACTTTAGATTCTGGAATTTTCTCTCCCAAGTTAGCACATGTATTCACGATGTCTTGGAATCGTGTATAATAATCTGTGAAAGATTCATTTTTCTGCCATAAAAGTAGAGTCAAATTTGCTCGTAAGCATTTGCAGTTTTTGAATCTTCACAAGGCTTGTTCCCTCATGTGTAACTTGTAGAACATCCCAGATTTCTTTCGCAGTCTCACATGCCGAGACGCGTGAGAATTTAGTTTGCGACAAAGCATTAAATAAGGCGTTAATTCCTTTGCCGTTGTAAGAAGATGTATCAATTTCTTCCTTGGTCCATTTCGACCTAGGTTTGATGGTGCGAACATCAGCGATAATTTCAATCGGATTTGACCATCCAAACTCGATTGATTGCCACACCCGTTCATCGATGGAAATTAAAAATGCTCTCATCCGTACATTCCAGTAGGCATAGTTTGTTCCATCGAAGAACGGTGGTCTGTTGATGTTTCCACCTTCAACCAATGTTTACAACCCTATTCCCGATCTGATACTACTTGTTGGGTTATGATAAATATGGATCTAAATAGGGGAAAAAACACCTAGAGGGGGGTGAATAGGTGTAAACAATAAACACTCAAAAATCTTTGCGTAATAAAACCCAATGCGGAAAAGTAAATAACACGCAGAGATTTTACGTGGAAAAACTCCAAAACCAGGAGTAAAAAATCATGCGACCGATCACACGGTGAAATCAACTAAGATTAAACACGTACAAAGGTGATATACCATACTCACACACGACTCAACCTTTTTCCATACGCTCCGAGTTGATCTTCTCCGCTCGCTCCGCGACGCGCCTCGAATCCACGATTTGCGTCCAACGCCGAATCCACGGCGTCCAACGTCGAGTCCACGACGTCCAACCGAATCCACGGTCTCCACCAAGTAGTACGCGTTGATCACACGAACGTACCTCGCTCTGAATCCACGAGAGCGGTAGCACCTTGAGTCCACAAGGCCACGCGAATCCACGCGCCGAGTTTTGGGAAAATCGTTGTTTTGTTGGTGGTGAAAGTCCGCCGAATACTTAGATCAAAGATAGATCGGAAATACCATCTAAGTATTCATTAATTTGATTCTACTCAAAATCTGAGTTTGAAATCCTAGAATCAAATTAATCAATATAGATGAAGAAACATAGAATAGATCTAGTTATTTCCTTTCTTCTCTATATGTGGATTTCTCTAAATCTCCGTTAATATTGGATTGTGAAATTTTCCACCATACGGATCGTTAGATCTTTTTCGGTTTTTTCCACATGCCCTAAGAAATGAAATTATGGTCTATTTATAGGTTAGAAACCATTGAAAGAGGATAAGAATCAAAAACCACATTATCTGGAAATTTTCGGGTCGACGGTCCAGACTGGAATAAGTAGGGTCCGGACTGTCGTCAATAAACAGAACTTTTCCAGAAAACCACGTTCGGGGTCCGGGCTGTTCATGCGATTTCTGCAAAATCCACGTTCGGGGTCCAGACTGAACCAGGGGTGTTCCGGACTGGATTTGCGCATGAACCTATCTATGTTCGTGGTCCGGACTGAAGTACCCTGATCCGGATCCTGAACATATTACATGTCCAGTTTTTGATTTTTATGCAATTACAAATCCATTCGAGTGTTTCTACACTATAAGAAGTATTCGGATCACCAAACTTATTTAGTTAAACATACCTGATCCTTTTGAATTCTTCTATCTTGAGATTGTGGTATACGATCCAAACATCTTCATCTACAATCTTCAAGACTTAAACACTTTCACGAAATACACCAAGATAAATTCCTTAACACCATGCCGTTGGTACACGGCAGTGATGCCATGTTGCGGAAACACAACAGTGAGGGTTCTATGATGGGTTGAGCATGGACGGGATGGATTGTGGTTTGGTAGATGCTTTTGTTGAGATTGATAGCTTTATGGAACCTTACAGCCGAGGGCTATGCCCTGATAGAGTTCAGGACCCGGTAGGGGCATTATGAGCTTGCAGCAAGGTCAAGTGGATTGACTAAGGCCCTGCAGCCTTTTTGGACTTAAGGAATGGTGTGTTCCGGCGGTACTTGGACCGGGTTGTTGTGCCGGCGTGTGTTTGAGCTCTACAACGAGTTGTCGCGCCAGTTGTTGAGTTTGATTTATACAGGGCCGATTGATTTGATTATGTTTGGATGGGTTTCCTAGGCGACGTAGAGCATGAGGAGCACTTGAGGATAGTGCTGCAACGTCTATAAGAAGAAGTTGTTACCAAGTTGTGAGAGTTTGCACTTGAACTTTGGAAGATTTTGTGGTTAGGCCATGTGATGACAGCTGCAAGAGTGACAGTGGACCCAACGAAGAGTGATACCGTCTGGGTTGGGCCTAGACCTATGTTAGTGACAGAGGTCAGAAGCTCTTGGACTATGTAAGGCCAGTGTAGCTTGGAAGAGGCAAAGCTGAGGAGGATACCAGGATTGATACGAATATTGCTTGTGATAGAGAGGTCATGGAATTATCCAGAGATCCTTGAGCCTGAAGTACATGGTTACTCAGGAGGACTTTGATGGAGGCAACGCCGGTGGACAGAGCTATTGGAGCCGTAGGATTGATATCCTATAGTATTATCCCGGCATGGACATTATGGTCAATATGCCTTGGTTAGGCGAGCCGTGCAACATTGGAATGAGGTGTTCGATTGGTGGTCGCCACTTTTGGAACTTGGAATTAAGAGCTAAGGGTTGAGCGTGGTTTCCAATGTTGAACTTCTTCCCCTGAGGATGGATGTGAGGGGGATGTATTTGTGGTACTTGAGCATGGTTGTTGCTAAGGAGCAACAGAGGTTTTGTGCTAATGGCAGGCGTAGAATTTTGGATTTGGAGACCATGTTTTCTGGAAGCCACTATCCGCGGGGATGCGTGGATTTGAGTTTATGCAGGGAATTTGGTCCGAGAGTATTTATTTGGCTGGAGGAAGTATATGTGATCACCTGCTTGTTTTGGATTTCCCTGCCTTAGTTTTGGTCGAGGTTCTGAGTTATCAGGAGCAGCCGATGTAAATTCTTCCTTGTGAGGCAGAAGAATTATGCAGTCGGGTTTACTTGAGCGGAGGTTCAGTGGAGCCATTATGGTGAGTGAATTGGGCCATTCGACATACTGAGGATGAGTTGGGTACTTCCTGTTCCCATCAGATTGAGACATTCTCCCGAGATAAGACTTATTCTGGTTTCGAGGATGATACCTTTTTAAAGGAGGGGAGAGTGTAGAGTACCGGGACCTTGTAGAGGGCACCGACCTCGCGAGATGGCGTGGTGCGGAGAGATCGCCTTCGGCGTGTTCCATTTGGGTTTTCAGATGAGTTCTGATTGTCCCGGATCGACGCAGAGTCCTTTGAGAAGAAGTGAGTTATTAGCGTCGAACTTGGAAGCTGAATCATCAGCTTCGAGGCTTTGGGTACTTGTAGATATTGGATTTGGATAGAGAACCGACTCCGCGGTTGTGCACAGGAATTTGGGAAGTGTTGGCACACGTGAATTTTCAGGTTACCGCGGAGCTCGGGAGGTTTCGGTTTGATGAGGAGGCCCCAAAGGTGAAAAGTGAGTTGGAGTTGGCGATTAAAGGATTTAAGTAATTACTTGTAACCCACTTGGGAATTGAGAAAAAGGAACGAGAAAAGAGATGAATAAAGAATGCAAGCGAGGGCTTGTCTTGTGAGAGTACCGGATTGTGGGATTGAGCACCGACTCCACCGTCGAGCTTTTGAGTGGGAAAAGCTTGGACAATGTGTACTTTATGCTTACAGAGGGGTTCGGAAGATTTCAGAGTGATGCGGAAGCTTCCGGGATAGAAAGCGAGTTGTCGGCGAGGAAACTGAAGCTATCAGACTCGGATTCAGCCATGGGGACTTTCAGTTCCGGAACAGAGCACTGAGTTCCAGAACTGGGCACTGTGTTCCGGAACTCAGGCTCTAGTTCCGGAACTAAATGGTTAGTACCGGTACCCAGCTTGGGGTACCGGTACTCAGTGCCTCGGGGTGCCTTATGTGACACCCCCGGAATTTGGATTAGTCCTATATATAAATGATATAATAGGACTAAATCTCTTAACCCGGCTATAGCATTTTGGATGGTAGCAAGATCCAAGAGGTTGTGAGAGTTAAGCATGCTAGAGCTAGAGTAGTTCTGGGATGGGTGACCCCCTGGGAAGTGGGGCGTCACAGTTGGTATCGGAGCCATTCACCAGCCGGAAATGTGAGATGAGTCTCGGCTGAGCCAGGGTTATATAGCGGGTAGAGCGAGGCTCCCCGGCTAATGACCGTTGTGAGTGGAGTGCAACTCCTCATAAGGTCGGCTAAGGCTAGCGAGACGAGTCTCACATCGCCTGGTGCTTGTGAGTGTGCTTGAGCCTGACGTGGACGTCAGGGCTTAAAGGGGGGAAGAATGTGACACTCCCGGAATTTGGATTAGTCCTATATATAAATGATATAATAGGACTAAATCTCTTAACCCGGCTATAGCATTTTGGATGGTAGCAAAATCCAAGAGGTTGTGAGAGTTAAGCGTGCTAGAGCTAGAGTAGTTCTAGGATGGGTGACCCCCTGGGAAGTGGGGCGTCACACCTTAATTAAGCAGGTTTAAGGGTGTTTAAGCAGGGGCTTTTTAGTCTTTTCCCTCCCCAAGCACACCACCCTCTATAAAGAACCCTCCAACCGGCCTTCTTCTCCACGACAGAAAGAAAGAAAAAGAAAGAAAGAAAGGAAAAGAGAGTAAGCAAGGAAAAGAAAAGAGAAGAAGAAAAGATAGTGTAATATCATAGACTTTTGTAACACTTTATACCTCCTGCTAAGAAAGTTTTCGTTTAAAGTAACTAATGTAACGGGTTTATTTAAGTCGTTAATTTGGAGGTGCGGGTAATTTTCTACGATAGAGCTCGGAAAACGGAGAATGGCAGTGCGATCGGATCCGGATTCCGACTTACGAAACTCCCGGAAAGGGGTAGAAAGTGATCGCAATGGCCAGGGGGTGCATCGAAATCCGCGTAAGTGATTTGGCACGTTTTTCGAGGAAAAAGAGGGAATTATTTTTAAAGAATTATCTTTAAAGAATTATCCCGAAGGATCTTATCTGAGGAATTAATTAATTAAAGAATTAATTAATGGAGGAATTAATTAATTAAGGAATTAATTAATTAGGATTTTAAAATACCCAATGTGGATTTTTGTCGTATAAAAAGATTAATTTGTGACTTCTCCCGAAAGAAGGAAAAGAGAAAAGGAAAAAGGCAAACCCTAACCGGAAGGAAACGAGAGGAAGGAACGAGCGAAAGAAAAGGGAAAAGGCGAAACCCTAATCGGAAGGAAACGGTGGAAAAGAAGGAGAAGGCTAAAGGACCCAAACCCTCCCGACGAACGTGCCGAAGACGGGAGCGTGAACGGATCACCGTCTCTGACGATTAGAGGTAAACTAGATTTATTTTCGTATAGTTTCGCTCGGTTTTCGGTTTCGGTCTTTCACGGAGTCTTAGGAGTAGTCGTTTGCTACCCAACGCGTCGCGCCGCGAAGCCCTAGGGCATCGCCGCCACGACCGTAATACGCGCCGCGCGGGGACAGTGCCCGCGCGGCCGCGGCTAGAGCCGCGCGGGACCAAGATCCCGGCGTGGCCGCGGCTAGGTTAAGCGCCGCGCGGGGTCGGTGCCCGCGCGGCCGCGGCAAGTGCCGCGCGGGCGAGTGCCCGCGCAGCCGCGGCAAACGCCGCGCGGGGCCGGTGCCCGCGCGGCCGCGGCAAGTGCCGCGCGGGAGAGTGCCCGCGCTGCCGTGGCAAGCGCGGCGCAGGGCCGGAACCCGCGCGGCCATGGCAAGTGCCGCGCGGGCGAGCGCCCTCGTAGTCGAGGCACGCGCCGCGCAGGGCCCAAGCCCGCGCGGCCGCAGCCAGTGCCGCGCGGGCAGGCGCCCGCGCGGCTAGGGCGCGCGCCGCCCGGGGCCATGCCCGCGCGGCCACGGCTGGTGCCGCGCGGGCGGGCGCCCGCGCGGCGGCGGTGCATGCCGCGCGGGGCCTTGCCCGCCTGGCTGCGGTTTGTGCCGCGCAGGCGGGTGCCCACGCGGCGGCGGCAGTGCGTGCCGCGCGGGGCCCATGCCCGCGCGGCCGCGGCTAACGCCGCGCGGGCGGGCACCGACGCGGTTGCGGCGCGTGCTGCGTGGGGTCGGTGCCCTCGCGGCCGCGGCAAGTTCCGCGCGGGGCCGGCGCCCGCGCAGCCGCGGCTTGCGCCGTGCGGGGCTGAGTTCCGCACGGTTGCGGAAAGTACCGCGCGGGGTTGGTGCCCGCGCGGCCGCGGCTTGCACCGCGCGGAGCTAGGGCCCGCACGGTCACTGCAGATGCCGCGCGGGGCCGATGCCCGCGCGGCCGTACGACCCGCAACACCGCGGGGCCGGTGCCCGCGCGGGCGCCACCACCGGGTCAAGTTGTCTTTAGTGTTTTTGAGTTGTGGGCTTAGTTTATCCACTAATATATTTCTGATCTGACCGCGGCTCTTTTGGGGACTACTTCTAGGTCCGGACGTTGACAGAGAGCAAGGTTCGGTCTCCGGAGTGCACGTTCCGCATAATCGAGGTGGGTAGGTGTTGGTTATTACCGGTGTGGTGTCGTTTCCGAATACTCGTTTGATAAAGTAGATATGTTGATAGTTTGACTAACCCCATAGCATGTGAATCCCTTTTATTATGGCAATCAAAGCGGCTGCGGTCGCAGGTGCGTTATACTATTCTGACTAAAGCGGCTGAGGTCGCAAGGCAATAAATACACTCATATTGCTTACACGCACACCGACAGTTTGGCCACTGCTCAGGGTGTATTTTTCCGGAAAGATGGTAAGTCGTTTTACCCGTGTACCCCACAAGGGGAGGTTAGTGGGGACCCCTCAAGGAGAGGCGACTGCTGCTTGGGCAGTGAAGGGGTTGGAGGCACCAAGAAGTTGATTACGGCATTGGGGTTGGGGCCCAAAATGGTTTTTGAAAGCTGGGGTAGGTGCCCAGCGGGACTTTCAACAGAGATTTAGCGATACATGAGGGGGAGGGGAAAGTAAATGCTCCAGTGATTTGGTGTGTCCTTTCTATTATTGCGTTTACTTGCATGTTTTCTACTTTATCAGTCACTGACAACCCACACTGTGACAGGTCCGAGTAGGGGTGGAATTCGGGACGACGGTGAGGCATCGGTTAGAGGACACTAGCCATGAGGGCTAGTAAACGATACGTTATTTTCTTTACTTTCGGTTCTTCCTTTATACTATGGTTAGTTAAACTGTGATTCATTTACTGTGGTTTCTGATGGATGTTGGGATGAGGATTGTTTTGTAATTAATTGGTGAATGTTAGGATGTGTAATTGCGGCTTATTTTCAAACGCAAACTGGTTTCAAAAGTGTTTTCAAAGCAGGTGCCGTGTGGGCACCGATTTTTAAACCCGTGGATTTATCCTTTCAAGTTAATGGCCGCTCAAAGAGTTTGCGAAAACGTTTTAGAAAACTGGGTGTCGAGTGGGCACCGATTTTCAAAACCCATGGGTTTATGCTATAGTCTCTATAAGATAGCGGTGATGGTTTGATTTACTATATCCTCTCCTCATTGCCTGTCAAGGTCGGAATGGTTAAAGTACTTGACTTGTTGGTGACGCCGTGCATATACAAAGGAGACTCCGTCCGTTTGGGGAGTGAATTTGTATATGCGGCGGGTCTGATACGCGCCGGAGGCGAGGTTCATTTAAATATTTAAGAAAAAAAAATGGGTACGTTTTTCCGCTCGTTTAGAACCTCCGGGGCGTGACAGATAGTGAGAGAGGTTTAGAGGTTCCGAGGTCAACTATCTAGGGATGATTTGACACTAGACTGCAGGATTAGTTGACATTAGATTGGCATCTGAACCGTTTTAAAAATCGGCGGACCGGTTTTAAGGAAAACTGAGATTTAAAAATAGTTTGGAATTATTGTGAGCTTCCAGAGGGTTGTGTAGGTTCAGGATGCTTGTGTTCTCATGCCGTGGGGCCGAGTGGGTTTTTAGAACAGTAGTTGATTTTACTTTTACAGCAGATTATTCTACTTTCAGCTCTGATATCTGTATAGTATAGTTGATCTTTTGCAGGTTAGTCGCTTCGTCTATACGGGGCCTCCCGTATGGGCGGCGGATCTGTTGGCGAGCCCGGGTCGCAGTTTCGACGCCGGGGCGTGACAGATTAGAGTGGTATCAGAGCCTAGGATGTAGGTCATTGTGGACTTAGAAACCTAAGGTTTGTGGTTGGACATTAGGATGACTACGTGAGAGTCGTGACTTTTAGCGAGAGTCCTGATTGAGTTTTATACCTCTCCCAAGAGACGGGATGAGTGATTGGCATGTTTATTCTCCTAAGCGATTATGTTGGCTGCAGACAACATAATGCTATAGAATGGATGACATGTCTTAGACTTTCGCTGGATTGGGTCGTATGGTTGTTGTGTCCTAATGTTTGTTATTGTGTAGTGGACTGCTATGCCCCTGAGACATCGTGTAGCGAAGAGGGCACATCCCGCATCTGATGAGTAACCCGAGCAGCGGGAGGCAAAGCTATCAGAGCAGAGCGAGACCCAGGAGTTATGGACCCAGATGGCACAGATGTCGGAGGCTGTCCGATGCTAGGAGGAGGCCATGGAACGTTTGATGCGCTTGTTGGAGCAGAGAGCACAGCCAGTTGCAGTACCGCTTGAGTGTCCTCCAGCACTTTCTTCCTATGCAGTGGCATCTCCAGTTGTACCAATGGCACCGATAGAGCGAGCATCCCCCTCCGTGCCGACGAGTAGTGCCGAGGCACCGAGGCAGGGTGGATAGTGGATAATAGATGAGCTTTGGGACATCATTGATCGATGGAGCCAGTCCCGGCAGTCTGAACCATCCCGATTCATAGGTTTGAGTTGGAGCCTTTGTAGGCAGAATTGGGGTTGGTGGTGATGGAGAGACTATCTGAGAGCCTCCCTGTGCTAGGAGTTTATACAGTCGTTGAACTGCGCGCTCCAGGTTTCGAGGGACGAGGCGCATAGGATATGTTTGACTAGGAGTGGATTTCGCCAGGATACCTTTCAGTTTAGTTGGTCCCTCCGTTACGGATTGTTGACGCTTCGATGGAGTAGGCGTGGAGTATGGAGCGTGGCGTTGCAGTTCCTTTGGATAGGGATCTGCCGCCAGAGGTGAGTTCTGGATTTTGGTGCTTCGCGCCGGGTGATGGAGGATAGATCGGTTGGCAGAGACATTTCTGTTTTCTTTTTCCAGGGTAGCGGATTTCTGAGATGCCAGAGATTGGGTGGACCCCGATGGCAGTATCAGCACCTACATCAGAGTCGCGCGGCAGTAGCATGGATTGGTTGTCTACGGAGGACCGCATTTTTCACCCCAGTGTGAGCAGAGGCAGACTGAGCGACGACCACCTACATCGAGAGGATGAGTCTGTACCGCCCGGTTGGAGGGCGCTACAGCAGTGGACCAGGTTGTCGCGGGCATGATTTCTTTACAGCAGTCTGAGTTGAGTGTTTTTGGCTTTCCTGTCTGGATTGGAGGTAGAGTTGTTACCACGTGCACTAGAGGTATAGGTTCTTGTTGGTATTGCGCATGTGGGGGAGCCTAGTGGATTGTGATCAGTATAGTGGAGACTTGGGATATTACCGGCAGGTGTGACGGTTCAGGGACAGCTCCAAGACCTTGATGGAACACATGGGTTGAACTGGTTGGTGCGGTTTCGTGCAACGACTGATTTTGGAATGAGAGCAGTCACCCTTCCGCAAGTTGGACAGGAGGAGTTCATCTTAACGGTTTGCCGAAGTATCCTTCCTGCAGCTGTGGCTTCAGCGGTTTGGGGCTAGGTGCTACTTATAGATCGTTGGTGATGATTAGGACTAGAGGTTGTGTCCTTAGGGGTCACGGTTAGATCGTAGCTTCCGTTTTGTAGCCACGGCAGGAACGAGTTCAACACTTCTCTCCCTTTTCTCGCCCTTGTGCTAAAATTTTCGAACAGGACGAAAACTTCGAAAGACTGCTCCAGAAATGGAGACGGTGCCCGAACCTGTTCTTGTTTGATTGGGGCGAAGGCACTGGTCCTTTCAGAATTTTTGGACTTTTCGTTAATTTCAGCCGTTTTCTAAATTGAGAGTTGGGGTTGACGACCTTCCTGCTGGTGGGGCCTTTACCTTTCTTGTGGGTTGTGTTGGCGTAATTCGTGTAGTTTCGGACGAGTAGAGTTGGTCGTTCTTCCTTGTCCTCTGTCTTTTTGAATTCTTGAGGTTTTCCCAGCTTTTGGACCATTTGCCGTGTGGATTTTCTTCGCGGAGTGTGCGTAGCGACTAGGGAGCTGGAGATGGTGTTGATGGATACTTACCTTTGGCTTTGGGACTCCCATTTTGTGCGCGAGCTCCCCCGACCTACTCCGACCACCTTTTCAGGTGATTCTTGCGCCATTGGAACCACGACAGGCAGAGCTACGATCTTGGTATTTCCTGCTTCCCCTCATTTCATGCTTTTCGAGGTGTTTTTCCGAGTTTACTGTGACACTATTTCTGTGTTGGAGACTTGGACAACGGCGTGGTTTTTCGGCGATATCTCCGCAACCGGGCATCGGATTGAGACGCTCCTGTGCACTTTTTGCATCTAGCGTCGCAAGGATTATTGTCGTATTTTTTGGGGATTTTTCTGAGACTTGCCCGAAGGTATACTTTTTCCCCTTTATCTGTGCATTGGTTTACAGTTGTGTGGTTGTGAGATTTAGCGCACCTGTACTGTGGAATTTGTAACTCGGCCTACGGGGCTCGGAATTGGACGTGCAGGTACCCGTTTCGAAGATCTCGACGCGAGCATCGCTGTGGTATTTTTATCAGATTTTTCAGAGTTCGTTCTGCAGTTGAAAATTGCACATCTTCGGGACTGATTTTCAGACTGCGTGTATTTGGTTAATTGTGGAATAAAGTGTAAGTGTGAACCCTGTGTTGTACCCAGGAGGAGTTGTTCTGAGATTTTGGGACTGTGGATTATTGGTGGTTGCTTCTCCTGGTGTTTTCAGCTGTTGGATCTTGGACAGTTAGCGTCTTCAGGTGGGTGGCCTTGTCTCCAAGTTTGATGGACTGGACATTAAATCTGCTATAGTAGGACCATGCATGATAGTGGATTCTTGTGTAGCATGCTAGGATGTAGGAATTGTTATTCCTTGTATTTATCTGATGATCTTATGATCTCTTTTGCTTCCTACCACCTGTCAAACTATAATTATTGGAACTTGACCTAGCACCCCCGCCATATGTTGCATGTGTAACCAGACCAGTAGAAAACCCTCACTTGGGCTAGGGTTATTTATGTTTAGACATCCACACATTATGTTTCATTCCTGGACTTAGTGTTATCCTCGCCCGGGTAGTGGGCCGAGCGGTCGGGACTTCTTTTAGTGTGGGATGCATTTACACTCGTGCTTGGGAGCAGAGTGGAGTCTGGTAGATGTAGTCGATCGCTTGTCTGTGCCGGGAACCGTTTGGGGTAAACGGTGATCCCGGGAGGTCTTGTTTACCCTGTTTGGGTTGTCGCCACTCTGTTAGTGGCAGTAGTGTACCAGTGTGAGCAGGACCTAGAACCCAGAACCCTTTTTCGACATACACATGATTTTAGTCTACCAATGTTTTCTTCCAAGCATCGAAGGGCCGCTGGAGTCTGTTCTTGTTTGATTGGACAAAGGCATCAGCCCTTCGGGGTTTGGGTAAAATACTTATTTTCTAACTGTTTTTTCTAAAAGAACTAAAAATCATTAAAAAATGGGTTTCACCTTAAATCAAGATAGTTTTTCAAAAAGGGAACTACTTTTAATCCACACCCTGTGTGGGTTGAGTGGAAATGGTTTTCAATAACAAATGTCACCTTTTTCCTATAAACCTCTCCACTCGAAAGGATTCAAGTGGTCTGGGTTCTAGGGGCCGTTCCTTTGTCGGGACGAAAGCCACGGGGGCCGAGCCTGGAACCTGTTATTGTTTGATAGGGTTGTAGGTGTAGGTCTCCCGGAACTTTCGGGCCCTGGTTGGTGTTTTCTTCGTGTTGTACCGAGGTTGTCGTGTTCCCGAACTATAAGGGGGTGGGGAACTTCGATAGGCGGAGCCTAGAGTCTATTCTTGTTTGATAGGGTTCTAAGCACCGGCCTATCGGGTTTCCGAACCCTTATGGTGTCGGTCTTTCCTGTGAGTTTAGTGTTCGGTTGTGGGAGCCGTCTGGTGGACGGTGGTCCCGGCTGTGTGGTTTTCCAGCCTGTGAGTGAGCGTTGGTGTTGTTAGTCGATCTTGTTGATCGTGGTTTGGACTATAGCCTGCATGAGCCATATTGAGCTCGACAGAGATGCGCGGATACTTTCCTCGGTGGGGTCGCGCCCCTTGAGTGCCACTCCGGAGTTGGGCCTGTTACTTGTTATCGCGACTTGTCGATGCAGTCCCTCTGGCTGGGCCAGTTTTGGCAGCCACGGACACCCTACGGTAGACCCGTCCTGTTGAGGATGTGAGGCAGTAGGTGGGCGCAGGTTTGACTGGACCCTATGCGGCAGTCAGTGTAGATTGGGTGAATATACTTTGGGAGTTAGTAGATGCATCATGTTTCCATCTATTCCACTTTTTGAGCATCTAGATAGAGGCATAGTAGCTGTAGAGTCTTTCCTTTCCAGCTCTTTTCTTTCAGTACCACTTTGTTACTTTATGCCTCTAGTAGACTTAGTGGGCAGACCGTCGGGCTTGTTGGCGGCACACACTGAGAACTACTGTAGAATACCGGGTTTTCGGTTGGCGCGCCGACCTCGCAAGATGGCGTGGTGCGGAGGAATTGCCTCGGGCATGTTGCTTATGTGTTTACAGATGATGTCGGGTGGATTCGGATCTACGCGGAAGCCCTAGTTTGATTCGGGGTTTTTCCGAGCCTTGTGAGCCGACAGAGGACTGGTTTCGGGGAAGCATCGACTCCACAGTGGAGTGCAGAAAATTTGGAAATACTTGGAACTGGTATACTTTGAGTTTACAGCGGAGTTCGGGAGGTTCCGGACTGACGCGGAAGACCCGAGGGAAAAAAGTGAGTTGGAGTTGGTAGTTTTGGAGCCGGTTTTTGGTTTGAGCACACCGACTCCACGGTTGAGCTTTTTGAGGAGAGAAAGCTTTGAGCATGTGTATTTTCAGATTACAGCGGAGTTCGGGAGGTTCCGGACCGGTGCGGAGGCCCCGAAGGCAAAAAGTGAGTTAGCGGGGGCCTTTTATGGATTAATTAATTAATTTATTTATTTTATTTATTTAATTTATTTAGCTGATTGTAATATGTTAGCCTTAAAGGAAGGAAATGAGAATGTGAGGGAAGGATTTCAGAGTGTGTTTGAGTTTTGTTTTGATGTGGTGCATTTAATACAGCCAACCTGTAGGGTACCGGGATTTCGGATGGCGCGCCGACCGCGCATGATGGCATGGAGCGGAGGGATGACCTCGAGCGTGTTCCATTTTTGTTTTTAGATGAGTTCGTGTCGATTCGGATCTACGCGGGAGCCCAAGCTTGATTCGGAGTTTTCCGGGCTTGTGCGTCGTTAGAAGACTGGTTCGGGAAGCCTCTACTCCTCCGTGGTGAGCAGAAAAATTGGGAAACACTTGGAACAGGTGTATTTTAGGATTACAGCGGAGTTCGGGTGGTTCCGGACTGATGCGGAGGATCCGAAGGCGAAAAGTGAGTCGGAACTGGCAAGTTTGGAGCCGGTTTTTGGATTGAGCACACCGACTCCACGGTTGAGCTTTTTGAGTTGGGAAAGCTGTGGACATGTGTATTTTCAGATTACAGCAGAGTTCGGGAGGTTCCGGACTGGTGCGGAGGCCCCGAAGGTAAAAAGTGACTTGGAGTTGGCTAAAAAGGAATTAATTAATTATTTTAATTAATTTGGATAATTTTTGTATGTAATGGAATTAGAGATCGAAAGAAAGAAAAGAATTAGTGAATAGAGGAGATTGGAATTAGTGGATATGGATATAAGGGAGTTAGATATTTTGATGTTGGGAATATTTTATTGTTATCCCATCCACCCTTAATTAGTAGCCATCCACTAATTAAGGTAGCCACGTCACCTCTTCTCCTCCATCCTGCAACAGAGTAAAATGGAAGAAACAGAGTAAGAAAGAAAAAGGGGAAGAAGGAGAAGATGATGTAGGAAGAGAAGAGAAAAGAGGGGGAAAAAGAGAGGAAATGACTAAGGCAAGTGGTGGTGACCCATGCGTGAAGCCGAGCGGAGAGCGCGACGAGCGGAGCGCGCCGAGCCTCGATCAAGGTTGGTAGCAGTTTTTTTTTGTAGAGGCCTTGGTTTTGATTTTTCGATTTATGTTTTTTTTATCTTAGCTTGGTTTGAGGTTGGAGTGGGTTTTGGACTTGTTGTCCTTGTGTGGGAGGCTGCAGTTTTGGGTTTGGTGCGCTTTGGTGGTGCCGCATCAAGGGAGCCGCGCGCGTTGCAGGCGGGTGCGCAGCGGGCGCCGCGCTGCTGGCAGGCGCGCTGCGGGCGCACAAAGGAGGCGTGCGCAGCGGGCCTGGGCGCCACGCGGCGCGCCCTTGCGCCGCGCGAGCGCTGCGCAGGAGTGCGCAGGGCACCGCGCGGGCGCCGCCCGGGTGCTGCGCAGGCGCGCGCGGGCACGCAAACGCGTCGCGCGGCCGCGCAGCGAGTGCGCAGGGGCGCGCGGCCTGCGCGCTGGGGTGCCACCCGAGGGTGCGGCATGCGCGCAGGAGCGCCGCGCATGCGATGTACTTGGCCGCAAGGCCGCGCGCAGTGCGCGGCTGCCGCATGCAGCGCGCTGTTGGCGCGGCTGCTGCGTGCGGTCGGCAAGCGAGCTCGGTTTTGGTGTCGGCGAGCTGTTTGCGCGCACGCTGAGGCTGTGGTTGCTGGGGTGTCGCGGGGCCATTTGTGAGCCGGGATTGACGGAGTTTTGTGGGTTTTTTAATCTTTTTCTATCAGGATGGTGTCGTCTGCGACGGGGTTCATGCCAGGGAACTGCGCGGAGCCGCGGGGTGCGAGGGAGTTGCCGCGAAATCTGCAGGCATGTTCTGGATGCTGTAGAATTGTGTGTTTGTGGTGTTGATGGGCTGTGAGTATAAGAATTGTGTTGTGGATTATGTTTGTGCTGGAGCTTAGTGTGAGTTTGTTGGTGTGGACCGTTGAGCTCAGAGAAGAGAGAATCCTTTTATAGTGTACAGTGAGTTTTGTGTAAGTGAGCATTATTAATCAGTGTGCAGATATTATGTGGACTTGTGTGTGTGTGTGTGTGTGCAATTGGAGCTTTTTAAGTGTGCTGTGGTTGTTTTGTGAAGTATTGGAGGAGGTATGTATGAAGTGTGTGTGTACTGTGGGATTGTGAGTACCTTGTTTAATTGTGCTGAAGCTTGGCTCTGTATGTGCTGTGAGTAGGTGGATGGGAATAATTGTGTTTGTGTGAGCACATACTCATTAGTGTGGGCAAATGCTTAATGTTGGTGCTTGGGTGGTGGATTTGAAGTGTACTTGAGTCTTGTGAACACTGTGAGTAGATAATTGAGTGAGCCGGATGCGCGTAGGAAACTGTAGAGGACTCGAGTGATTCATTTGTGCTTCCGGGGGATTTTTCTGTGGTTCGCGACAGTGCGCGCGCGCGGTGCGATATTCAGAATTTTCATCAGTGGAGGATTCGGCGCTTCCCCGACTTCAGTGTATGCTTGTGGAAAGCGTTCCAAGTGGGTTGGAATTTCTCCAAAATTTATGGAATGCCCTTTAATGCTATTGAATGCATGTTGATCATGTTTATCGTGCTATTTTTCACTATTTTAAATCTGATAGTTGCCTGGAATTTTCTGTAAAATTTATTGGAACTCCGAATTATTTTTAGTAGACTCCTGATATTATATGAAACTAGGTTTCATGCTATGTTTGCATCATAATTGCACCTGAACCGTTTTAAAAATCGAGAAACCCGTTTTAAGGGAAAACCAATGTTTTCAAAGATGGTTTTTAAATTATGAGTTGCCAAAGGTATGGCATAGGTTCAGGGTGCGTGTATTGTAGAGTACCGGGTCTTCGGATGGCGCGCCGACCGCACATGGTGTCGTAGAGCAGAGAGTTTGCCTCGGGCATGTTACGTTGGGTTTACTGTTGATGTCGGGTTGATTTGGATCAACGCAGAAGTCCCAGCTCGATTCGGGACTTTTTCGGCATAGTGCGCCGATTGAGGATTTGATTTGGGAATTACCGATCTCACAGTGGAGTACAGAAAATTCGGGAATACTTGGAACAGGTATATTGTCAGATTACAGCGAAGTTCGGGAGGTTCCGGACTGACGCAGAGGATCCGGAGGCAAAAAGTGAGTCGGAACTGACCGTTTCGGAGTCGGTTTTTTATTTGAGCACCCCGACTCAACGGATGAGCTTTTTGAAGAGAAAAAGCTGTGAGCGCGTGTACTTTCGATTTACAGCAGAGTTCGGGAGGTTCCGGACAACGGCGGAGGGTCCGAGGGCAAAAAATGAGTTGAAGAGGGCCATTTTGGAATATTTTATTATTATAATTAAGTGGTTTTGCTTAATGAAGTGGTCTTCTCTTCAAGGTGGCATTGAGTTGGATGTTGGGTTTTGGATTGTAAGGTAAGTGGATTTGTTACTTTTAATTAATCCCCCTTGCTTGCTATTTAAGCTTTACTTAATTAGGGAGTTAATTAGTGGTCTGAAGCTTTTAGGGAGGTAACCTCACCTTGGGTGGCCTCACCTCCCTCTCCAGCACCATCAACCCGCTGTGGCTTCTTCGAAGCAGAAAAAGAAAGGAAAAGAGAAGGAAAGGAAAAGAGAAAAGAAAGA
The DNA here is from genome assembly GCA_029204045.2 of Tillandsia leiboldiana. NCBI lineage: Eukaryota > Viridiplantae > Streptophyta > Magnoliopsida > Poales > Bromeliaceae > Tillandsia > Tillandsia leiboldiana. The sequence continues at coordinate 32,691,569 of CM055066.1, read as the reverse complement.
AGAAGAAGGAAGGGGGATTAGCAAGAAGGGATTTTTGGATGCTATTCTGGGTTTCGGTCTCCCCGTTGGTGGCCGTAGGGAGCGAGGGCGTGCTTCGTGCTCCTTCAAGGTAAGTGGATTTATATGTTTTAATGGTGGAATTGATTTTTGAATTTTATTTTGGGCTTTGATAATTTATGTGGAGTTAATTGGAGTTTTATGGGTTTTTATTTGATGCTAGAATTTTATTTGGAGCCATTGGAGATTTGTGTTGGTTTTAAAAGCTAAAAAAAATGGATTTTTGGGAAATCTTGGTGCTTTGAAGATTTTTGGAGAAATCTTGGAGTAAAAAGGGTTTTTAAATTGATTTATGGAGCTAAATTTAGTTGTAGAATTTATTTTAAATATTATTACGCCGTGGGAGTCGCGCGCGCGCGCAATGGCGCACGCGCGGGCGGCGCGGATGCTGCGCGGGCGCGCAATGGCGCTGCGCGCAGCAGCCTCAAGGGTGCTGCAGAGTTGCAGCACCCTGCTGTTGGGGCGGCGCAGCAGGGCCGCGCGCAAGCGCACGCGGCAGTGCGCGCGCAGCAGGAGGCTGCGCGCGGCACTGCTTGGCCGCGCGCGAGCGCGCGCGGCAGGGCGCGCGCAGCGCTGCCCCGCGCGCGGGCTGCGCGCACCGCAGGGTGCGCGCAGCGGCCACGCGGGCCGCGCGGGCCCGTGCGGGCTGCGCGGGCGCGCGCCGCTGCGCGCAGTGCTGCGGGCCGCGCGCAGCAGTGCGCGCACCGCAGCGGGCGCTCGCAGCGCCGTTCGGCGCCGCGCGGCAGGCCCTGCGCTGCGCGGCCGGGCTTCGCGCCGCGCGGCCGGCCTCCTAGGCCGCGCGGCTACGTTTTTCGCCGTTCGGCGTGCCCTGGGTCAGCGGCGGCGCTCCGTTTTTGCTTGCCGGCGCCGTTTTTCGCCGGCGGAGGACGCTTTTCGCCGCCGCGCGCTGTTTTCGCCGTCGGCCGCTGTTTTTCGCCGACGGAGGTTGTTTTGCGACGCATGCTGTTTTTCGCTAGCAGTTTCGCTAGCGGTTTTCGCAGTTTCGCAGGCCGTTTTCCGCTGTTTTCGCGAGCGGTTTTCGAGCAGTTTTTCGCGAGCAGTTTTTCGCGAGCAGTTTCGCTAGCGGTTTTCGCAGTTTTTCGCGAGAAGTTTCGTTAGCGGTTTTCGCAGTATTTCGCGAGCAGTTTTTCGCGAGCGATTTTCGAGCAGTTTTTCGCGAGCAGTTTCGCTAGCGGTTTTCGCAGTTTTTTGCGAGCAGTTTTTTGCGAGCGTTTAGCGTGCAGTTTCGCAGGCTGTTTTCCGCTGTTTTCGCGAGCAGTTTCGTGAGCGGTTTTCGAGCAGTTTTTGGCGAGCAGTTTCGCTAGCGGTTTTCGCAGTTTTTCGCGAGCAGTTTTTCGCGAGCGGTTTTCGAGCAGTTTTTCGCCGACGGAGCTGTTTTTCGCCGTCGGGCGCAGTTTTTCGCCGACGGAGGCTGTTTTTCGCCGCCGGATGCTCAGTTTTCGACCGTTTGACTGATTTTGCGATTTCTTCTTTCCTGGCGGTTGCAGTGCTATTTTTAGCTTCCGTCGAGGCTGGGTGTGAGTTTCTCCGCCGCGTTGAGCCGTGGGCTGGCTTCGGGGCATCCGCGGAGCGCGCGGTCTTGTGGTAGGTCGCAGCGTGCTCCGATCTGCGTGCGTATTCCGGCACCGTGCTTCGTTTTGCGTGCGGACCCCGTTGAGGCAAGGTAATCCCGCTGAGCCCAATTGCAAGTGTCGACAAGCAATTGGTGGCGAGCAGAGGTGGGTTGGTTTTCTCTCCAAGTCTACGGACTTCCTTCTAATTCTATCAAGATAGGATTTGCATGCTAGTATAGGTGTACTATTGGAACCTTGACTAGCACCCCCGTTATATGAGCATGTGTTAACCAGACCAATAGAGAACCTTAATCTGGGCTAGGTTCTTTTATGCTTTAGACATTCCACACATTGCATATCCTTCTGGACATAGAGTTCCTCGCCCAGGTAGTGGGCCGAGAGGTCAGGGTGTTGTGGGATGGGTTTTGCACTCGGGCCGGGGCCCGAGTGGGGTCTGGTGGCTGGGTTAGGCCAGTGTTGGTGTTTGGGAGCCGTTTCAGACAAACGGTGGTCCCAAGAGTTTAGTTTTCGCTGTTCTTCTCGTCACCACCGTGTTGTGATCGTGGTGCACGTGTGTTAGCAGGACCTTGAACCCAGAACCTTTTTGGACGAACACATGATTTTAGTCAGCCAATATTTTCTTCCAAGCCTCGCAGGGTCGCCTGAGTCTGCTCTTGTTTGATAGGACGAGGGCATTAGCTCTTCGAGGTTTGGAAATAAAACTTGTTTTCAAATGGTTTCCTATAAAGACTAAAAATCATTAAAAGATGGATTTCTCTCAGATCAAATGGTTTCTTAATAAACGTCACTGTTTCTTATAAACTCATCCACCCGAGATGATTCGAGTGGTCTTGGTTCTAAGGGCTGATTTCCTTCTTGGGCCGAAAATGACGGGAGGCTACGCCTATAGCCTGTTCTTGCTTGATCGGGGCCGTAGATATTAGTCTCCCGAGGTTTTCCGACCCTTCGCGGATCGGGCTGTGGAGCATCTCCAGCCGAGAGTTTGTTAGTTGAGTTAGTTTCCCACTTTAACCGAGAGGGGCCGAATCCCTGAACGGTAAAGGATCGAGAACTTCGATAGGTTGAGCCTAGAGTCTGTTCTTGTTTGATTGGGGTTCTAGGCACCGGTCTATCGGGATTTTCGGATCCTTGCCGCGTCAGTCGGTTCTTCTCGCCTATGAGTGGGGTGTTGTTGTGGGAGCCGTTTGGAGTGACGGCGGTCCCAGCTGTGAGTTAGTGTTGTGAGTTGGGTCGTTGAGGGTTCTCCGACATAGCCGTGAGAGTGCTTGGGCTTTTCATATTCGAGTCGAGGTTCATTTCCGACTGAGTTGTGTTTCGAGCTTTGAGATACCGATCTGTTTGATCGTGGATTATAGCCTGCTGAGCCTGGAATTTCATGCCAGTTATGAGATATTTGTGATACTTGAGTTCGGTGGGGTCGCTCCCCTCGAGCTACGCCCCCGGTGCGATGATGATACCGAGCCTGACGAGGTTGCGACGATGCGACTAGTTGATACACTAGAGTTCACTTGAGATCTCTGATAGTCCGTGTAGGACACCCTACGTAAGACCAAGTCCTGTTTGGGCGTAGTGGCAGTAGTGGAGCGCAGGCTGGACTGGACCCTATTAGGCAGTCATGGAGATTGGGTGTTATGTGAGAGAGTATGCTTACTGTGCCTTAGTGAGTTGTCCTTTGAGCATAGTACTTATGACATATTGTCAGTAGTGAGTGGATGCATACCATCGTCTGTGTTCTTTTTCTTTGAGCATAGTAGATAGAGGCATGATAGCTGTAGATACTTTCCAGCTTACTTTTCATTATTGCAGTCGTTTTCTGTTATCTTATGCCTCTAGTAGACTTAGTGGGCAGACCGCGGTTCTTGGAGACGGTACCCACTGAGAACTACTGTAGGATGTAGTTCTCACAACCTCTGTCGGTGACAGGTTGCTGAGGCGTTTTCTTCCGTTCCTGCCCGAGCTGGCTTGACGGACCGAGGACAGGGAGTCACGAGATAGTTCGCTACCAGCATTGTTACTTTAGAGTGAGGTAGATATACCATCCCGGACTATGGGAGCTGATCATGTATTGTTACATTTCTAGTTTAGCTATCTCCCTTTTGGATTTGTAGATGACGTATAGGTGGATTTCTTTTGTATCGCCGTGTATTTGGGGAGATGTACTTGTTTTTACCATCAGCTTTAGTAGTGAGATTTTATATTACAGCTTTCTTATCCGCTCTGATATTTGTGTAGCTGTAGTTCTATCTTTTGCAGGTTAGACGCTTCGTCTGTACGGCAGTTTCCGTACAGATGGCGGATCTGTTAGCGAGCCCGGGTCGCAGTTTCGACCCCGGGGCGTGACAGATTAGAGTGGTATCAGAGCCTTGGTTGTAGGTCATTGAGGACTTAGAAACCCTAGCCTTGTGGTTGGACATTAGGATGACTACGTGAGAGTCGTGACTTTTGGCGAGAGTCCTGATTGAGTTTTATACCTCTCCCAAGAGACGGGACGAGTGATTGACATGTTTATTCTCCTAAGCGATTATGTTGGCTGCAGACAACATAATGCTATGGAATGGATGACATGTCTTAGACTTTCGCTGGATTGGGTCGTATGGTTGTTGAGTCCTGACGTTTGTATTTGTTGCAGTTACCTGTGATGCCGCCGAGACGTCGTGCAGCGACGAGAGGGCGTTCGACCCAGGCTAAGGAGCCCGAGCGGCGAGAGGCCGAGCGGACCATGCAGAGTGAGGTCCAGGAGCTGCGGGCTCAGGTGGTCCAGATGTCAGAGGCGTTGCAACGCCAGGAAGAGACAGTCAGGCGCCTGGAAGAGGCAGCCAAGCGCCAGGAGGAAAACATGGAGCGTATGATAAGATCGTTTGAGCAGAGGACGTCTTCAGCAGTACCTCCAGTAGCGACTTCGTCGACCTCGTCACAGATCACCCTGTTGACAGAATCAGAGTAGAAGGAGCTCACCGACAAGTTGGCTTATTTTAACCAATTCCACCCTCCGCGGTTTTCAGGGCAGAGTTTAGCGCCGTGGGATGTTGAGAACTGGATCGCGGCAATAGAGAAATTGTTTGAGAACCTCTTCATCAAGGAAGAACATCAGGTACATTTGGGATCGCACTTTTTGGAGAAGGACGCCGAGAATTGGTGGCGTCGAGTTCGTCAGTTGGACCACCGGGAGTTCAGTTGTTGACTTGGCTAGAGTTTCGAGCCTTGCTACGAGGGGCCTACTTCCCTGATAGTGCAAAGCAGAAGCTGGAAGGGGATCTTCGACGATTGCAGCAAGGTGATCGACCACTTCAGGAGTACATTCGGGAGTTCCTGAAGTTGCTGAACGGTGTGCCACATGTTGCCCCTAATGAGGCTCAGAGGGTGGATTTGTTTGAGAGAGGACTGCACCAGGATATCTATCACCTTGTTCACTCGCACCGCTCACCGACTTTGGATGCGGCCATAGAGCGGGCTCGGTGGGTTTCCCGAGGCACAGTGTTTATGTCAGAGAGGGACGGAGCGCCAGGGACCAGCTCCAGGGTGAGGCATCCAGTGCCTCCTGATTTTGGACAGTTGAGTAGATCGAGATCCCCGGGGCCGCCACGATCCCAGTCTGGGGGTCGTGGATTTCAGAGGAGACAGAGATCAGGAGGTCCCCCACAGCCGAGGCACCAGCAGCAGTATCAGGAGGAGTGTGTTATTTGCGGTGGGCCGCATTCAGTACAGCAGTGTGACCATAGGCAGGGGCGATGCTTTTCGTGTGGACAGGCTGGACATTTTCAGGCAGCATGCCCTCGAGCAGTGCTTACGGTAATGCCGCTTGCGACGGCACCCCCGCTACCTTTTTCAGAAGAAGGAGCTCCTCCGACTTACCGCCAGCCAGATGAGGCCACGACGTCGAGGCAGTCAGGACGACGACCACCCACATCGAGAGGATGAGTTTGGGTTGCCCGATTGGTGGGCACCAGGTTAGCGGATCGCTTGGTACTTGGTATGACTTCCTTTCCTTGTTGTTGAGATCAGAGTTTTGCACCCTGCTTGGTTCGAGTTGGTACATGGTAGTTTTTGGGTTGCAGTCACAGCAGGGACAGCTTCAACACCTCTCTCCTTGTTTTCTAGTCCTGACGCCGAAATGGGCGAACGGGACGAAAATTTCAAAAGGGCTACTCCAGAAATGGAGACGATGCTGTAACCTGTTCTTATTTGATTGGGGTGAAGGCATCGGTCTTTTGGAATTTTCGGACTTTTCGCAATTTCGGCTGCTTTCCAAATAGAGAGTTGGGGTTGATGACATTCCTGATGTAGGGCTTCTTTGTGGTAGGGGGTGTGTTTTGGTTTCGGGGACGAAACCTTCTGAAGGAGGGGAGAGTGTAGAGTACCGGGTCTTCGGATGGCGCGCCGACCGCACATGGTGTCGTAGAGCAGAGAGTTTGCCTCGGGCATGTTGCGTTGGGTTTACTATTGATGTCGGGTTGATTTGGATCAACGCAGAAGTCCCAGCTCGATTCGGGACTTTTCCGGCATAGTGCGCCGATTGAGGATTTGATTTGGGAATTACCGATCTCACAGTGGAGTACAGAAAATTCGGGAATACTTGGAACAGGTATATTGTCAGATTACAGCGAAGTTCGGGAGGTTCCGGACTGACGTGGAGGATCCGGAGGCAAAAAGTGAGTCGGAACTGACCGTTTCGGAGTCGGTTTTTGATTTGAGCACCCCGACTCAACAGATGAGCTTTTTGAAGAGAAAAAGCTGTGAGCGCGTGTACTTTCGATTTACAGCGGAGTTCGGGAGGTTCCGGACAGCGGCGGAGGGTCCGAGGGCAAAAAGTGAGTTGGAGAGGGCCATTTTGGAATATTTTATTATTATAATTAAGTGGTTTTGCTTAATGAAGTGGTCTTCTCTTCAAGGTGGCATTGAGTTGGATGTTGGGTTTTGGATTGTAAGGTAAGTGGATTTGTTACTTTTAATTAATCCCCCTTGCTTGCTATTTAAGCTTTACTTAATTAGGGAGTTAATTAGTGGTCTGAAGCTTTTAGGGAGGTAACCTCACCTTGGGTGGCCTCACCTCCCTCTCCAGCACCATCACCCCTCTGTGGCTTCTTCGAAGCAGAAAAAGAAAGGAAAAGAGAAGGAAAGGAAAAGAGAAAAGAAAGAAGAAGAAGGAAGGGGATTAGCAAGAAGGGATTTTTGGATGCTATTCTGGGTTTCGGTCTCCCCGTTGGTGGCCGTATGGAGCGAGGGCCTCCTTCGTGCTCCTTCAAGGTAAGTGGATTTATATGTTTTAATGGTGGAATTGATTTTTGAATTTTATTTTGGGCTTTGATAATTTCTTTGGAGTTAATTGGAGTTTTATGGGTTTTTATTTGATGCTAGAATTTTATTTGGAGCCATTGGAGATTTGTGTTGGTTTTAAAAGCTAAAAAAAATGGATTTTTGGGAAATCTTGGTGCTTTGAAGATTTTTTGAGAAATCTTGGAGTAAAAAGGGTTTTTAAATTGATTTATGGAGCTAAATTAAGTTGTAAAATTTATATTAAATTTTATTGCGCCGTGGGAGTCGCGCGCGCGCGCAATGGCTCTGCGCGCAGCAGCCGCCAGGGTGCTGCAGAGTTGCGGAACCCTGCTGCTGGGGCGGCGCAACAGGGCCGCGCACAAGCGCGCGCGGCAGTGCGCGCGTAGCAGGAGGCTGCGCGCGGCACTGCTTGGCCGCGCGCGAGCGCGCGCGGCAGGGCGGGCGCGCAGCGCTGCCCCGCGCGCGGGCTGCGCGCACCGCAGGGTGCGCGCGGCGGCCGTGCGCGCCGCGCTGCGGGCCGCGTGGGCCGCGCTGCGGGCCGCGTGGGCCGCGCGGGCCCCGCGGGCCCATGCGGGCTGCGCGGGCGCCACTGCTGCGCGCAGCAGTGCGCGCACCGCAGCGGGCGCGCGCAGCGCCGCTGGGCGCAGCGCGGCAGCCCCTGCGCTGCGCGGCCGGGCTTCGCGCCGCACGGCCGGCCTCCTAGGCCGCGCGGCTGCATTTTTCGCCGTTCGGCGTGCCCCGGGTCAGCGGCGACGCTCCGTTTTCGCTTGCCGGCGCCGTTTTTCGCCGGTGGAGGCCGCTTTTCGCCGTCGCGCGCTGTTTTCGCCGTCGGCCGCTGTTTTTCGCCGACGGAGGTTGTTTTGCGACGCATGCTGTTTTTCGCGAGCAGTTTCGCTGTTTTGCGCGAGCAGTTTTTCGCGAGCGTTTAGCATGCAGTTTCGCAGGCCGTTTTCCGCTGTTTTCGCGAGCAGTTTCGCTAGCGGTTTTCGAGCAGTTTTTCGCGAGCAGTTTTTTGCGAGCAGTTTCGCTAGCGGTTTTCGCAGTTTTTCGCGAGCAGTTTCGCTAGCGGTTTTCGCAGTTTTTCGCGAGCAGGTTTTCGCGAGCGGTTTTCGAGCAGTTTTTCGCGAGCAGTTTCGCTAGCGGTTTTCGCAGTTTTTCGCGAGCAGTTTCTCGCGAGCGTTTAGCGTGCAGTTTCGCAGGCTGTTTTCCGCTGTTTTCGCGAGCAGTTTCGCGAGCGGTTTTCGAGCAGTTTTTCGCGAGTAGTTTCCCTAGCGGTTTTCGCAGTTTTTCGCGAGCGGTTTTCGAGCAGTTTTTCGCGAGCAGTTTCGCTTGCGGTTTTCGCAGTTTTTCGCGAGCAGTTTTTCGCGAGCGGTTTTCGAGCAGTTTTTCGCCGACGGAGCTGTTTTTTGCCGTCGGGCGCAGTTTTTCGCCGACGGAGCTGTTTTTCGCCGTCGGGCGCAGTTTTTCGCCGACGGAGCTCTTTTTCACCGTCGGGCGCAGTTTTTCGCCGACGGAGGCTGTTTTTCGCCGCCGGATGCTCGGTTTTCGACCGTTTGACTGATTTTGCGATTTCTTCTTTCCTGGCGGTTGTAGTGCTGTTTTTAGCTTCCGTCGAGGCTGGGTGTGAGTTTCTCCGCCGCGTTGAGCCGCGGGCTGGCTTCGGGGCATCCGCGGAGCGCGCGGTCTTGTGGTAGATCGCAGCGTGCTCCGATCTGCGTGCGGATTCTGGCATCGTGCTTCGTTTTGCGTGCGGACCCCGTTGAGGCAAGGTAATCCCGCTGAGCCCAATTGCAAGTGTCGACAAGCAATTGGTGGCGAGCAGAGGTGGGTTGGTTTTCTCTCCAAGTCTACGGACTTCCTTCTAATTCTATCATGATAGGATTTGCATGCTAGTATAGGTGTACTATTGGAACCTTGACTAGCACCCCTGTCATATGAGCATGTGTTAACCAGACCAATAGAGAACCTTAATCTGGGCTAGGTTCTTTTATGCTTTAGACATTCCACACATTGCATATCCTTCTGGACATAGAGTTCCTCGCCCAGGTAGTGGGCCGAGTGGTCAGGGTGTTGTGGGATGGGTGTTGCACTCGGGCCGGGGGCCGAGTGGGGTCTGGTGGCTGGGTTAGGCCAGTGTTGGTGTTTGGGAGCCGTTTCAGTTAAACGGTGGTCCCAAGAGTTTAGTTTTCGCTGTTCTTCTCGTCACCACCGTGTTGTGATCGTGGTGCACGTGTGTTAGCAGGACCTTGAACCCAGAACCTTTTTGGACGAACACATGATTTTAGTCAGCCAATGTTTTCTTCCAAGCCTCGCAGGGTCGCCTGAGTCGGTTCTTGTTTGAAAGGACGAGGGCATTAGCTCTTCGAGGTTTGGAAATAAAACTTGTTTTCAAATGGTTTCCTATAAAGACTAAAAATCATTAAAAGATGGATTTCTCTCAGATCAAATGATTTCTTAATAAACGTCACTGTTTCTTATAAACTTATCCACCCGAGATGATTCGAGTGGTCTGGGTTCTAAGGGCTTATTTCCTTCTTGGGCCGAAAACGACGGGAGGCTACGCCTATAGCCTGTTCTTGCTTGATCGGGGCCGTAGATATTAGTCTCCCGAGGTTTTCCGACCCTTCGCGGATCGGGCTGTGGAGCATCTCCAGCCGGGAGTTTGTTAGTTGAGTTAGTTTCCCACTTTAACCGAGAGGGGCCGAATCCCTAAACGGTAAAGGATCGAGAACTTCGATAGGTTGAGCCTAGAGTCTGTTCTTGTTTGATTGGGGTTCTAGGCACCGGTCTATCGGGATTTTCGGATCCTTGCCGCGTCAGTCGGTTCTTCTCGCCTATGAGTGGGGTGTTGTTGTGGGAGCCGTTTGGAGTGACGGCGGTCCCAGCTGTGAGTTAGTGTTGTGAGTTGGGTCGTTGAGGGTTCTCCGACATAGCCGTGAGAGTGCTTGGGCTTTTCATATTCGAGTCGAGGTTCATTTCCGACTGAGTTGTGTTTCAAGCTTTGAGATACCGATCTGTTTGATCGTGGATTATAGCCTGCTGTGCCTGGCATTTCATGCCAGTTATGAGATATTTGTGATACTTGAGTTCGGTGGGGTCGCTCCCCTCGAGCTACGCCCCGGGTGCGATGATGATACCGAGCCTGACGAGGCTGCGACGATGCGACTAATTGATACACTAGAGTTCGCTTGAGATCTCTGATAGTCCGTGTAGGACACCCTATGTAAAGTACCGGGGCTTTGGATAGCGCGCCGACCACACAGATGGCTTGGAGCAGAGAGTTGCCTTGGGCATGTTGCATTTGAGGTTACTGTTGATGCCGAGTTGATTCGGATCAACGCGGAAGCTCCAGCTCGATTCGGGGTTTTTTCGGGCTTTGTAGGCCGATTGGGGGTGAGATTGCGAATTTCCGACTTCACCGTGGAGTGCCGAAAATTCAGGAACACGTGGAGCAGGTGTACTTTCAGATTACAGCGAGGTTCGGGAGGTTCCGGACTGACGCGGAGGACCCGGAGGCAAAAAGTGAGTCGGAACTGGCAATTTTGGAGCCGGTAATTGATTTGAGCACCCCGACTCAACGGATAAGCTTTTTGAGGAGAAAAAGCCGTGGACACGTGTACTTTTGATTTACAGCGAGGTTCGGGAGGTTCCGGACTGACGCGGAGGACCCGGAGGCAAAAAGTGAGTCGGAACTGGCAATTTTGGAGCCGGTAATTGATTTGAGCACCCCGACTCAACGGATAAGCTTTTTGAGGAGAAAAAGCTGTGGACACGTGTACTTTTGATTTACAGCGAGGTTCGGGAGGTTCCGGACTGACGCGGAGGACCCGGAGGCAAAAAGTGAGTCGGAACTGGCAATTTTGGAGCTGGTAATTGATTTGAGCACCCCGACTCAACGGATAAGCTTTTTGAGGAGAAAAAGCTGTGGGCACGTGTACTTCTGATTTACAGCGAGGTTCGGGGGGTTCCGGACTGACGCGGAGGATCCGGAGGCAAAAAGTGAGTCGGAACTGGCAATTTTGGAGCCGGTAATTGATTTGAGCACCCCGACTCAACGGATGAGCTTTTTGAAGAGAAAAAGCTGTGAGCGCGTGTATTTTCGATTTACAGCGGAGTTTGGGAGGTTCCGGGCTGCGGCGGAGAGCCCGAAGGCAAAAAGTGAGTTGGAGTTGGATTTTGGATTTAGTTAATTATTTAGTTAATTAATTAATCCTTTCTTTTCTTTCCTTTATAAAGCCCTCCCCTCCACCCCTCCTCTGCAGCAGAGAGAAGAAAGAAAAGGAAGAAAGAAAAGAAAGAAAGGAAAAGAAAAGAGAGGAAAAAGGAAGAAGAAGAGGACTTGAAGGCATCTTGGATTTTTGGACTCGCCGTTGGAGGCCGCGTGGAGCTCGTGGGCGTGCGGCGAGCGTCGTCGAGGTAAGTAAAATGCAGTTTTTTTTGGAGTTTTAGAGCTTGTGGATTCTTTGTTGGATTTTTTTAAAGAGCAAATGGTTTTCGGGATTTTATTGGATTTTTGGGGTTTTGGTTAGCGTTTCCGTCGCCGGCGGCCGCGCGCGCGCGCAACGGCGCACGCCCGGCGCCAGGGTGCTGCTGCTGGCAGCACCCTGCGGCGACATGCCGCTGGGCGCGGCGCCGCGTGCAGCAAAGCGCGGCACGCGGCGCTGCCTGGCCGCGCGCAGGTGCGCGCGGAGGGCCGCGCGCAGGGGCGCGCGGCAGGGCCGCGCGCGGGTGCGTGCGGCACTGCCTGGCCGCGCGCAGGGGCGCGCGGCAGGGCCGCGCGCGGGTCCGCGCGGCACTTCCTGGCCGCGCGCAGGCGCGCGCGGCATGGCCACGCGTGGCAGGGCCGCGCGCGGGCCTGGGCGGGCGCGCGGGCGCGCCCGACCGCGCGCAGCGCCGCTGGGCGCCGCGCGCAGCGCCGCTGGGCGCCGCGCGCAGCGCCGCTGGGCGCCGCGCGCAGCGCCGCAGGGCGCTGCGCGGTGCGCTCCGGCACCGCGCAGCAGGTTGCGGCGCGGCGCTGCTGGGTTGGGCGCCGTGCGGCGGGCCTCCCTCGTCGCGCGGCTGGGTTTTCGCCGCTCGGCGTGCTCCCGGACGGCGGGCGACTCCTCGGTTTGCGTGCCGGCGCCGTGTTTTCGCCGTCGGAGCCCGTGGGTCGCCGTCGGCCGCTGTTTCCGCCGTCGGGCGCAGTTTTTCGCCGTCGGCTGTTGCTTTTTCGCTGTCAAGCAGATTTTGAGCAGTTTTCGCGAGCAGGTTGCGAGCAGTTTTCGCGCTGGCTTTCGCGCAGGTTTTCGCTGTTTTTCGCAAGCCGTTTCTCGCTGTTTTCGCGAGCAGTCTCGCGAGCGGTTTTCTGGCAGTTTTTCGCGAGCGGTTTTCTGGCAGTTTTTCGCGAGCGGCTTTCGCAGGATTTTCGCAAGCTGTTTTTTGAGCTGTTTTTCGCTGTCGGGCGCTGGTTTTCGCCGACGGAGCTGTTTTCGCCGCCGCGTGCTGTTTTTCGCCGTCGGGCGCTGGTTTTCGCTGACGGAGCTGTTTTTCGCCGCCGCGTGCTGTTTTTCGCCGTCGGGCGCTGGTTTTCGCCGACGGAGCTGTTTTTCGCCGCCGCGTGCTGTTTTTCGCCGTCGGGCGCTGGTTTTCGCCGACGGAGCTGTTTTTCGCCGCCGCGTCTGTTTTTCGCCGTCGGACGCTGGTTTTCGCCAACGGAGGCTATTTTTCGCCGCCGGATGCCCGGTTTTGACCGTTTTGATTGATTTTGCGATTTCTTCGCTTCTGACAGCTTGCGGTGCGGTTTTTAGCTTCCGCGGAGCGCGCGGTCGTGTGGTTGGTCGCTGCGTGCTCCGTTTCGCGTGCGAATTCTGGCATCGGGCTTCGTGTTGCGTGCGGACCCTTTGGAGGCCAGGTAAGTCCCGCTGGGCCTAATTGCAAGTGTCGACAAGCAATTGGTGGCATTTCTGAGGTGGGTTGGTTTTTCTCTCCAAGTCTACGGACTTCCTTCTAATTCTTTTGTGATAGGATTGCATGCTAGTTTAAGTGTTTTCTTGGAACTTAACTAGCACCCCCGTCATATGTGCATGTGTTTGACCAGACCAATAGAGAACCTTGATTTGGGTTAGGTTCCTTTATGCTTTAGACATCCCACATTTTGCTTATCCCTCTAGGTTAGGGTTCCTCGCCCGGGTAGTGGGCCGAGAGGTCAGAGTGTTGTGGGACGGGTGTAGCACTCGGGCCCGGGGGGCCGAGTGGGGTCTGGTGGATGGGGTAGGCCAGTGTTAGTGTTTTGGGGAACCGTTTCAGTTAAACGGTGGTCCCGGGGTTTTCCTTTCCGCTGTTCTTCTCGTCACCACCCTGTTGTGATCGTGGTGCACGTGTGTTAGCAGGACCTTGAACCCAGAACCTTTTTGGATGAATACATGATTTTAGTCAGCCAATGTTTCTTCCAAGCCTCGCAAGGTTGCCTGAGTCTGTTCTTGTGTGATAGGACGAGGGCATTAGCCCTTCGAGGTTTGGGCATAAAACTTGATTTCAAAGGGTTTTCCTAAAAAGACTAAAAATCATTAATAAGATGGATTTCTCTCAGATCGAATGATTTTCTGAAATAAATGGCATGGTTTCTTATAAACTTACCCACCCGAGCGGATTCGAGTGATCTGGGTTCTAAGGGCTGCTTCTTTCTTGGGGACGTAGGTGTTAGTCTCCCAGGGTTTCGGACCTTTCGCAGATCTGGCCGTGGAGTAGCTCCGGCCGTGAGTTGGGTGTTGAGTTCAGTGGGGTGTTGTTGAGGGAGCCGTTGGGAGAGACGGTGGTCCCAGCTGTGTAATACCTTCGTTGAGTGCGTCAGTGTTGTGAGATTGAGTCGTGGAGGGTTCTCCGACTGAGTTGTGCTTTGAGCATCGAGATACCGATCTGTTTGATCGAGGACTACAGCCTGCAGGAGCCACTTGTGAGACAGTGATACTGATGAGATACTTGAGTTCGGTGGGGTCGCACCCCTCGAACCACGCCCCGGGTGCGTTGATGATTCCGAGCCTGATGAGGCTGCGATGATGATACCGAGCCTGACGTGGCTGCGATGATGCGCCTAGTTCATATACTAGAGGTCGCTTGATACCCCTGGCCGAGCTACCAAGGGGTCACTGTGTGAGATATCGAGTTTGTCCGATTGGACACCCTGGTTGATACACCAGGGGGCGCAGGCTTGACTCGACTGGACCCTGTGGGGCAGTCGCTGAGATTTGAGATACACTGATAGAGTGATGGCGTAGCATGTGTCGTTGTAGAGTGCCTTGGGTAGTACTTGTGACATATTGCCAGCAGTGAGTGACTGCATACCATCATCCATAGTCTCTTCTTATTGAGCATAGTAGATAGAGGCATGATAGCTGTAGATTCTTTTCCGGCTTATTTATTTTATCATCAGTCTTTTCTCTATCTTATGCCTCTGGTAGACTTAGTGGGCAGACCGTGGTTCTTGGAGACGGTACCCACTGAGAACTACTGTAGGATGTAGTTCTCACACCCTCTGTCGGTGACAGGTTGCTGAGGCTTTCTTCCGTTCCTGCTGGGCTTGACTGGACGGACCGAGGACAGGGAGTCGCGTGATAGTTCCCTACCAGCATTGTTACTTTAGAGAGAGGTAGAGGTACCATCCCGGATTGTGGGAGTTGGTTATGTTTCCTGTTTAGCTATCTCCCATTTGGATTCGTAGATGTTGTATAGGTGGACATCTATTTGTATCTTCTGATTTTGGGAGATAGGCCATGTGTTGTTGCAACTTTGTAGGTGTGAAATTTTATAGTACAGCTTTTTATCCGCTCTGATATCTGTGTAGCTGCAGTTTTGTCTTTTGCAGGCTAGACACTTCGTCTGTACGGCAGTTTCCGTACAGATGGCGGATCTGTTAGCGAGCCCGGGTCGCAGTTTCGACCCCGGGGCGTGACAGATTAGAGTGGTATCAGAGCCTAGGATATAGGTCATTGAGGACTTAGAAACCCTAGGCTTGTGGTTGGACATTAGGATGACTACGAGAGAGTCGTGACTTTTAGCGAGAGTCCAGATTGAGTTTTTACCTCTCCCTCGGGTTGGGACGAGTGATTTGATATGTTATTCTCTCAAGGTGATTATGTTGGCTGCAGACAACATAATACTTTAGGAAGGATAACAAGTTTTAGACTCTCGCTGGATTGGGTCGTATGGTTGTTGTGTCCTGATGTTCGTTTTTGTTTCAGTTACCTGCGAAGCCGCCGAGACGTCGTGCAGCGACGAGCGGGCGTTTGACCTCAGCTGAGGAGCCCGGACGGCGGGCTGCCGAGCAGGCTGGGCAGAGTGAGGTACAGGATCTGCGGGCTCTGGTGACCCAGATGTCGGAGGCGTTGCGGCGCCAGGAGAAGAACATGGAGCGTGTGTTGCGCATGTTCGAGCTGAGAGCATCTCCCGGGGTATCGCCAGTAGTACTCCAGCCGCGACATTGTCGATTTCGACCCTGGTCGCACCACTGATGGTGCAGGAGCAGCGAGAGGTTGCCAACCGGTTATTTTACTTCATCCAGTCCCATCCCCTGCAGATTTTGGGATTTAAGTTGGGGGCCTTGGGAGGCCGAGAACTGGATCGCTGCTATGGAAAAGCTGTTCAAGGATTTGTTCATCCAGGAGAAGCCTCAGGGCGCTTGATCTTGCGCCTTTGGTTAGGGACGCCGAGAGTTGGTGGCGTCGGGTTCGTCCTGTTGGACCACCGAGAGCGAGTTTCCACGATGGTTGAGCAGTGGGCCCCTTGTCACCCAGGATGAGGTTTAGAGGTTGATTATGTTGAGAGGGGACTGCACCTGGATATCTATCTCATTGTGTATTCTCGGCGGGTGCCGACCGTAGATGCAGCGATTGGGCATGTGCGATGGATTGACCGAGGATCACTGATCACCTCCAGGAGGGACGGAGATCGAGGGACCAGCTCCAGAGAGAGAGTCTTCCAGTATTGCCTGATTTCGGGATAGTGGATTGGAGACCGAGATAGTGGTCGACTTGGTTATGGAACCTTGCAGCCGAGGTTGTGCCCGGTTAGTGTTCAGAACCCGGTAGGGGCTTTCTGAGCTTGCCTTGCGGTCAGGTGGATCGACTGAGGCCTCGATTGTTAGGATTTGAAGAATCGAGTTCTCCAGCTGTGTTTGAACGGGTTAGCAGCCGGGCCCGTCGTGGACATTTGGATTTATTTCCGAAGTGGCTTAGAGCTTCAAGATCACTGGAGGATTGTGCAGCAACTCCTAAGAGGGGAGATGTTGGTTGCCTCGTCGAGAGATGTACCTGCGGAACTTGATTGTTTTGGTTCCTAAGGAGCAACGGAGGAGTTGTGCCTTTTTGGAGACTTCGATTTTTGGAAGCCACCAGCCGCAGAGGTTTATGGTTATAGACTTGAGTTTACGCGGGGAGTTTGGAACGTGATTTTCGTCTGATAGGAAGAAGTGTAATTGAACCCTCGCACTTTATCGGCTTTTCTTCGTTGGAGTCGAACAAGGATTTGAGCTATCAGAAGCAACCGAAGAAATTCTTGCTTGTGAAGTTATGGAATTTACGGTTGGTTTTACCCGGTGAAGGTTCGGTGGTGCCAGTATGTTGAGTTAGAGCGACCACCTGAGAGCCGAGAGGATGAGTTTGGGTTGCCGATTGGTGGGCGCCAGGTTAGCGGATCGCTGGGTACTTGGTATGACTTCCTTTCCTAGTGGTTGAGATCAGAGTTTTGCACCCCTACTTGGTTGAGTTGGTGGATTGTGGTTTTGGGTTGCGGCCACAGCAGGGACAGTTTCAACATCTCTCTCTTCTTGTTTTCCCATTTTATTACCGAAAATAGCGGACGGAGCGAAAAATTTCGAAGGACTACTCCAGAAATGGAGGCGATGCTGGAACCTGTTCTTGTTTGATCGGGGCGAAGGCATCGGTCCTTTGGAAATTTTGGACTTGTCGCTATTTTCGGCTGCTTTTCAATTGAGAGAGAGTTGGAGTTGATGATTTCCCGATGTAAGTTTCTTGGGGTAGGGTGTGTGTTTTGGTTTCGAGGACGAAACCTTTTGAAGGAGGGGAGAATGTAAAGTACCGGGGCTTTGGATAGCGCGCCGACCACACAGATGGCTTGGAGCAGAGAGTTGCCTTGGGCATGTTGCATTTGAGGTTACTGTTGATGCCGAGTTGATTCGGATCAACGCGGAAGCTCCAGCTCGATTCGGGGTTTTTCCGGGCTTTGTAGGCCGATTGGGGGTGAGATTGGGAATTTCCGACTTCACCATGGAGTGCCGGAAATTCAGGAACGCGTGGAGCAGGTGTACTTTCAGATTATAGCGAGGTTCGGGAGGTTCCGGACTGACGCGGAGGACCCGGAGGCAAAAAGTGAGTCGGAACTGGCAATTTTGGAGCCGGTAATTGATTTGAGCACCCCGACTCAACGGATAAGCTTTTTGAGGAGAAAAAGCCGTGGACACGTGTACTTTTGATTTACAGCGAGGTTCGGGAGGTTCCGGACTGACGCGGAGGACCCGGAGGCAAAAAGTGAGTCGGAACTGGCAATTTTGGAGCCGATAATTGATTTGAGCACCCTGACTCAACAGATAAGCTTTTTGAGGAGAAAAAGCTGTGGACACGTGTACTTTTGATTTACAGCGAGGTTCGGGAGGTTCCGGACTGACGCGGAGGACCCGGAGGCAAAAAGTGAGTCGGAACTGGCAATTTTGGAGCCGGTAATTGATTTGAGCACCCCGACTCAACGGATAAGCTTTTTGAGGAGAAAAAGCTGTGGACACGTGTACTTTTGATTTACAGCGAGGTTCGGGAGGTTCCGAACTGACGCGGAGGATCCGGAGGCAAAAAGTGAGTCGGAACTGGCAATTTTGGAGCCGGTAATTGATTTGAGCACCCCGACTCAACGGATGAGCTTTTTGAAGAGAAAAAGCTGTTAGCGCGTGTATTTTCGATTTACAGCGGAGTTCGGGAGGTTCCGGGCAGCGGCGGAGAGCCCGAAGGCAAAAAGTGAGTTGGAGTTGGATTTTGGATTTAGTTAATTATTTAGTTAATTAATTAATCCTTTCTTTTCTTTCCTTTATAAAGCCCTCCCCTCCACCCCTCCTCTGCAGCAGAGAGAAGAAAGAAAAGGAAGAAAGAAAAGAAAGAAAGGAAAAGAAAAGAGAGGAAAAAGGAAGAAGAAGAGGACTTGAAGGCATCTTGGATTTTTGGAGTCGCCGTTGGAGGCCGCGTGGAGCTCGTGGGCGTGCGGCGAGCGTCGTCGAGGTAAGTAAAATGCAGTTTTTTTTGGAGTTTTTGAGCTTGTGGATTCTTTGTTGGATTTTTTCAAAGAGCAAATGGTTTTCGGGATTTTATTAGATTTTTGGGGTTTTGGTTAGCGTTTCCGTCGCCGGCGGCCGCGCGCGCGCGCAACGGCGCACGCGCGGCGCCAGGGTGTTGCTGCTGGCAGCACCCTGCGGCGACATGCCGCTGGGCGCGGCGCCGCGTGCAGCAAAGCGCGGCACGCGGCGCTGCCTGGCCGCGCGCAGGTGCGCGCGGCAGGGCCGCGCGCGGGTGCGCGCGGCACTGCCTGGCCGCGCGTAGGGGCGCGCGGCAGGGCCGCGCGCGGGTGCGCGCGCACTGCCTGGCCGCGCGCAGGGGCGCGCGGCAGGGCCGCGCGCGGGTGCGCGCGGCACTTCCTGGCCGGCCGCGCGCAGGCGCGCGCGGCAGGGCCGCGCGCAGGGGCGCGCGGCAGGGCCGCGCGCGGATGCGCACAGGCACTTCCTGGCCCGAGCGCAGCGCCGCTGGGCGCCGCGCGCAGCGCCGCAGGCGCTGCGCGGTGCGCTCCGGCACCGCGCAGCAGGTTGCGGCGCGGCGCTGCTGGGTTGGGCGCCGTGCGGCGGGCCTCCCTCGTCGCGCGGCTGGGTTTTTCGCCGCTCGGCGTGCTCCCGGATGGCGGGCGACTCCTCGGTTTGCGTGCCGGCGCCGTGTTTTCGCCGTCGGAGCCCGTGGGTCGCCGTCGGCCGCTGTTTCCGCCGTCGGGCGCAGTTTTTCGCCGTCGGTTGTTGCTTTTTTCGCCGTCAAGCAGATTTGAGCAGTTTTCGCGAGCAGGTTGCGAGCAGTTTTCGCGCTGGCTTTCGCGCAGGGTTTCGCTGTTTTTCGCAAGCCGTTTCTCGCTGTTTTCGCAAGCAGTCTCGCGAGCGGTTTTCTGGCAGTTTTTCGTGAGCGGCTTTCGCAGGATTTTCGCAAGCTATTTTTTGAGCTGTTTTTCGCTGTCGGGCGCTGGTTTTCGCCGACGGAGCTGTTTTCCGCCGCGCGTGCTGTTTTCCGCCGTCGGGCGCTGGTTTTCGCCGACGGAGCTGTTTTTCGCCGCCGCGTGCTGTTTTTCGCCGTCGGGCGCTGGTTTTCGCCGACGGAGCTGTTTTTCGCCGCCGCGTGCTGTTTTTCGCCGTCGGGCGCTGGTTTTCGCCGACGGAGCTGTTTTTCGCCGCCGCGTGCTGTTTTTCGCCGTCGGGCGCTGGTTTTCGCCGACGAGGCTGGTTTTTCGCCGTCGGATGCCCGGTTTGACCGTTTTGATTGATTTTGCGATTTCTTCGCTTCGGACAGCTTGCGGTTGCGGTTTTTAGCTTCGCGGAGCGCTGCGGGTCGTGTGGTTGGTCGCTGCGTGCTCCGTTTCGCGTGCGGATTCTGGCATCGGGATTCGTGTTGCGTGCGGACCCCTTGGAGGCCAGGTAAGTCCACTGGGCCCAATTGCAAGTGTCGACAAGCAATTGGTGGCATTTCTGAGGTGGGTTGGTTTTTCTCTCCAAGTCTACGGACTTCCTTCTAATTCTTTTGTGATAGGATTGCATGCTAGTTTAAGTGTTTCTTGGAACTTAACTAGCACCCCCGTCATATGTGCATGTGTTTGACCAGACCAATAGAGAACCTTGATTTGGGCTAGGTTCCTTTATGCTTTAGACATCCCACATTTTGCTTATCCCTCTGGGTTAGGGTTCCTCGCCCGGGTAGTGGGCCGAGAGGTCAGAGTGTTGTGGGACGGGTGTTGCACCTCGGGCCCGGGGGGCCGAGTGGGGTCTGGTGGATGGGGTAGGCCAGGTTCGTGTTTTGGGGAACCGTTTCAGTTAAACGGTGGTCCCGGGGGTTTTCCTTTCCGCTGTTCTTCTCGTCACCACCCTGTTGTGATCGTGGTGCACGTGTGTTAGCAGGACCTTGAACCCAGAACCTTTTTGGATGAATACATGATTTTAGTCAGCCAATGTTTCTTCCAAGCCTCGCAAGGTTGCCCGAGTCTGTTCTTGTGTGATAGGACGAGGGCATTAGCCCTTCGAGGTTTGGGCATAAAACTTGATTTCAAAGGGTTTTCCTAAAAAGACTAAAAATCATTAATAAGATGGATTTCTCTCAGATCGAATGATTTCTGAAATAAATGACATGGTTTCTTATAAACTTACCCACCCCGAGCGGATTCGAGTGATCTGGGTTCTAAGGGCTGCTTCTTTCTTGGGGACGTAGGTGTTAGTCTCCCGGGGTTTCGGACCTTTCGCAGATCTGGCCGTGGAGTAGCTCCGGCCGTGAGTTGGGTGTTGAGTTCAGTGGGGTGTTGTTGAGGGAAGCCGTTGGGAGAGACGGTGGTCCCAGCTGTGTAGTACCTTCGTTGAGTGGTCAGTGTTGTGAGATTGAGTCGTGGAGGGTTCTCCGACTGAGTTGTGCTTTGAGCATCGAGATACCGATCTGTTTGATCGTGGACTACAGCCTGTAGGAGCCACTTGTGAGACAGTGATACTGATGAGATACTTGAGTTCGGTGGGGTCGCACCCCTCTAACCAACCCCAGGTGCATTGATGATTCCGGAGCCTGATGAGGCTGCGATGATGATACCGAGCCTGACGAGGCTTGCGATGATGCGCCTAGTTCATATACTAGAGGTCGCTTGATACCCCTGGCCGAGCTACCATGGGGTCACTGTGTGAGATATCGAGTTTGTCCGATTGGACACCCTGGTTGATACACCAGGGGGCGCAGGCTTGACTCGACTGGAACCCTGTGGGGCAGTCGCTGAGATTTGAATACACTGATAGAGTGATGGCGTAGCATGTGTCGTTGTAGAGTGCCTTGGGTAGTACTTGTGACATATTGCCAGCAGTGAGTGACTGCATACCATCATCCATAGTCTCTTCTTATTGAGCATAGTAGATAGAGGCATGATAGCTGTAGATTCTTTTCCGGCTTATTTATTTATCATCAGTCTTTTCTCTATCTTATGCCTCTGGTAGACTTAGTGGGCAAGACCGTGGTTTCTTGGAGGGCGGTAACCCACTGAGAACTACTGTAGGATGTAGTTCTCACACCCTCTGTCGGTGACCAGGTTGCTGAGGCTTTCTTCCGTTCCTGCTGGGCTTGCTGACGGACAGAGGACAGGGAGTCGCGTGATAGTTCCCTACCAGCATTGTTACTTTAGAGAGAGGTAGAGGTACCATCCCGGATTGTGGGAGTTGGTTATGTTTCCTGTTTAGCTATCTCCCATTGGATTCGTAGATGTTGTATAGGTGGACTCTATTTGTATCTTTGATTTGGGGAGATAGGCCATGTGTTGTTGCAACTTTGTAGTTGTGAAAATTTTAAGTACAGCTTTTTTATCCGCTTGATATCTGTGTAGCTGTAGTTTTGTCTTTTGCAGGCTAGACGCTTCGTCTGTACGGCAGTTTCCGTACAGATGGCGGATCTGTTAGCGAGCCCGGGTCGCAGTTTCGACCCCAGGGCGTGACACCCTACGTAAGACCAAGTCCTGTTTGGGCGTAGTGGCAGTAGGGAGCGCAGCTGGACTGGACCCTATGAGGGCAGTCTTGGAGATTGGGTGTTATGTGAGAGAGATGCTTACTGTGCCTTAGTGGTTGTCCTTTGAGCATGTACTTATGACTATTGTCAGTAGTGAGTGTGATGCATACCATCGTCTGTGTTCTTTTCATTTAAGCATAGTAGATAGAGGCATGATCGCTGTAGATACTTTCCAGCTTACTTTTCATTATTGCAGTCTTTTTCTATTATCTTATGCCTCTAGTAGACTTAGTGGGCAGACCGCGGTTCTTGGAGACGGTACCCACTGAGAACTACTGTAGGATGTAGTGCACACACCCTCTGTCGGTGACAGGTTGTTGAGGCTTTTTCTTCCGTTCCTGCTCGAGCTGGCTTGACGGACCGAGGCAGGGAGTAAAGAGATCGTTCCCTACCAGCATTGTTACTTTAGAGTGAGGTAGATGTACCATCCCGGACTATGGGAGCTGATCATGTATGTTACATTTCTAGTTTAGCTATCTCCCTTTTGGATTTGTAGATGATGTATGGTGGATTTTCTTTTGTATCGCCGTGATTTGGGGAGATGTACTTGTTTTTACCTTCAGCTTTAGTAGTGTGATTTTATATTACAACTTTCTTATCCGCTCTTGATATCTGAGTAGCTGTAGTTCTATCTTTTGCAGGTTAGACGCTTCGTCTGTACGGCAGGTTTCCGTACAGATGGCGGATCTGTTAGCGAGCCCGGGTCGCAGTTTCGACCCCGGGGCGTGACATGTATACTCGGCTTGGGGCCGAGTGGATTTTTAGAGCAGTGTGTTGAGTTCAGTGTCATGTGAGTTGAACTTCCTTGTGGGGATTGGGGTGATTGTTCTAGATTGCATTTTTCTGATTAGTCGTTGAGTGGATCTCCGACTTAGCTTGAGAGTTTGGGGTTCTGACAGATCGAGGTGGAGGTTTCCGATTTAGCATGGGTTGTGCATTATCAGATTGAGTCGTGAGGGTTCTTCCGACAGAAATGTGAGGATTTGGGCTTTTCCTGTTTGAGTCGAGGATCTTTTCCGACTGAGTTGTGTTACGGAATTTGAGTTGGCGTAGTTTCGTGAAAGTTTCAAGTCTTGAAGATTGAAGGTGAAGAAAGTTGGATCATTTAACTCAATCTCAAGAAAGAAGAATTCAAAAGGATCAGGTATGTTTAACTAAAGATTTGTGTGATCCGAATACTTCTTGTAGTGTGTAGAAACACTTGGAAGAATTTTTCATTGCATAAAAATCAAAAACTGGACTTGGGACATGTTCAGGATCCGGATCAGATTGTTCAATCCGGATCCCGAAGGTGGTTCGTTCATACACCAGTTCAATCCGGATCGTAGCCTCTCTTGATCCGGATCCCGAACATGAGTTTACCATCTTCCTTGAACGATCCGGATCAGGCTTCGCAATCGGATCCCGAACGTTGATGTTTGGTGAACTGTATGAACGATCCGGATCAAGCACTTCGATCCGGATCCCGAACCTTCGTTTTTCTGGAACTGCCTGACTCGTTACGACGATCCGGATCACAGCTAATCCGATCCGGATCGCCGTCCGTAAAATTTCCAGAAATGGTAGGGTTTTTGATTCTTATCTCCTTCCTAGGGTTTCTAACCTATAAATAGACCCTATGACTCTTTTCTAGGGTTAATCCAAATAACGATATAGAGCCGTCATATCTATCTTATTTTATACGGCTCTAGATCCACATATAGAGAAGAAAGGAAATCATTAGAGAATACTCTATGTTTCTTCATCTATATTGATTAGTTTGATTCTAGGTTTTCATACTCACATCTTGAGTTGAATCAAACTAATGAATACTTAGATGGTATTTCCGATCTATCTTTGATCTAAGTATTCGGCGGATCATCACCACCAAAAACAACGATTTACCCAAAAATCGGCGCGTGGATTCGCGTGTCCTTGTGGATTCAAGGTTCAACCGCTCTCGTGGATTCGGAGCGAGGCACGTTCGTGGATTCGAAGGGTGCTATTGGGTGAAGACCGTGGATTCGGTCGGACGTCGTGGATTCGACGTTGGACGCCGTGGATTCGGCGTTGGGCGCAGATCGTGGATTCGAGAAGCGTCGCGGAGCGAGCGGAGAAGATCCTCTAGGAGCGTATGGAAAAGGTTGAGTCGTAAGTGTGTACGGTAAATCACCTTGTACGTGTTTTAATTCTAGTGGATTTCTGCCGTGTTATCGGTCCCGTGGTTTTTTACTCCGGTGATGGAGTTTTCCACGTAAAAATCTTGCGTGTTATTTTATTTCCGCATTGGGTTTTTATCGCAACGATTTTTGAGTGTTTATACGTTTACACCTATTCACCCCCCTCTAGGTGTTTTTCCCCTATTTAGATCCTATTACATATAACCCAACAAGTGGTATCAGAGCGGGAATAGGGTTGTAAACAATGGTTGAAGGTGGAAACATCAAACGACCCCCGTTCTTCGATGGAACAAATTATGCGTACTGGAAAGTACGGATGAAAGCCTTTTTAATTTCCATCGACGAACGGGTGTGGCAATCAATTGAATTAGGATGGTCTAATCCAACTGAATTTATGGTGATGTTCGCACCTTAAAACCTAGGTCGAAATGGACCAAGGAAGAGTTAGATTCATCTTCTTACAATGGCAAGGGAATTAATGCTATCTTTAATGCCTTATCTCAAACTGAATTCTCTCGCGTCTCGGCATGTGAGACTGCGAAAGAAATCTGGGATGTTCTTCAGGTTACACATGAGGGAACTAACCTCGTGAAGATTCAGAAACTGCAAATGCTTACGAGCAAGTTTGACTCTATCTTGATGGCAGAAAATGAATCTTTCACGGACTACTATACACGATTGCAAGACATCGTAAACTCATGTGCTAACCTGGGAGAGAAGATTCCAGAATTTAAGATTGTAAGAAAGATCTTAAGAACTCTTCCTGAACGATTTCGCCCAAAGGTTACTGCCATTGAAACTATTAAACACCCGGACGAAATACGTGTAGAAGAATTAGTTGGTCATTACAAACTTATGAAATGACATTTACTACTAACAATTCTTCTGGAAAGGCATCCACTTCTAAGTCTTCAGGTTATGCGTTGAAAACAACTAAGGAAGAAGACGCGGATACATCCTCCTCAGACGATGACGAGAACCTTTCTATGGAGGAATTTGAGAAGCAGCTCGCTCTCTTGACAAGGAAGTTTCGCCGCAACTTTCGAAGGGGTAATTCAAGTAAATCTCCATCCTTCGGAAAGTCGAACAAAGGCAAGGGTACTTCAAGTTACAAGTCAAGAAAGCAAGAGAACTTCTCAAAGGATAAGAAAAGTTCAGAAGGACAACTACAATGCTTCAAATGTCGAGGCTACGGCCACATTGCAACGGAGTGTCCCAACAAGTATCCGGCAAAGAAGAAGGCGATGCAAGTCGTCACTTGGGATGACAACTCAACGTCAAATGAGTCGTCTTCAAGTGATGAAGAAAAGAGCTCCACGGCATTCCACGCGTCCATATCTTCACCTTCATGTGCTTTATGGCAAGTACATCCGAGTCGTTGTCCAACTCCACTGTTGAAAAGAATGCAACGGACAACGAATCGGATGATTCGGAAGGTGAAGATTTTGCTCTAGCCTACCACAGACTTTTGAGGGATTCAAAGAAAGTGGCTAAGCAAAACAAGAGTTTGAGAGGGAGATTGCATGATCTCGAAGAAGAAGCAAAAAGGGCAACTTCTCTCTCAAACGCTCTTGAAGTGGAAAGGGAAATCTGATAAAAGCAAATGTTTCCCTTCAAGAGTCCAATGAGCAATTGAGAAGAATACAAATCTGGTGGATAAAGCGAACACTTCTCAAAGCTCTACAACGAGGCTCGACAGGATAAACTGGAAATGACAAAGACCATTTCCAACTCAAGGATGACTTACAGCGATTTTCAGGAAGGAGTAAGTTGGATAGACTTCTTGGTCTTGGTCAATCAAACGGTTCGGCCTCGGATACACTCAAACTGGAAACAAGTCCAAGTTCGAGTGGGACAGTTTTTGTGCCTCAGTCGGTATCTCCTCCTCCGACACCGGAATTCAAGACAAACAACGACAACAAACCTACTTCATCCTCTTTGGGATCGTCAAGATCTAAGGTATGTTTTCGTTGTGGTGTTTCAGGGCACATAAGAAGATATTGCAAGACGGGAGTCAAACGCTCATCTCAAACACCTCTTGCAATGACTACCAAAAGGTGATTCCTCGGAAATCAATTCCAAATCAAATTGAAAAGAAAAGACCTTGGTAGTTTACCGCGCAAGACGACTTCTCAAGGAGCAGCAATCGTTTTAACAAGACGCTTTCACCTAGGCATATAACTTCACGACCATTACGACGCATTCCAAAAAGGTTTGGGTGCGCAAAGGTGAAATTTTCCTTGTCTTGTTACCAATGTTTCCTTGCATGCATATGATAGTTCGTCTTGGTATCTGGATAGCGGTTGTTCCCGTCACATGACCGGTGACAAAAATAGTTTTCAAAATCTTGAGAAAATCTCCGGAGGACTTGTTGTTTTCGGAGACGGTCGATCTTCCAAAATTGTTGGAAAAGGGACGGTAGCTATTCCAGATGGCCCGTTTTGAAAAACGTTTATTTGTTGATGGCCTTAAGACTAACTCATAAGCATAAGTCAACTTTGCGACAATGGTTTTTCAGTTAACTTTTCATCTGTTGAATGCGTGTTGTAACTGATAAGGACCATGTTTCTTTTTAAAAGGGGTTAGATCTGAAAACAATTGTTATGTTGTTCCTAATAAATTTTCTGAAAATTGTAACTTAGTTTCTTTGAATAATGAAACACTTTGGCATGAAAGGCTAGGTCACTTAAATTTTAAGGAACTTGCTAGAATTTCAAACAAGGACGTGGTCAAGGGGGTTCCAAAACTTTTATTTAAACAAAACATTGTGTGTGGTGGTTGCCAAAAGGGAAACAGTCTAGGACTGCACACAAGAACTTGAACCACGTTGGTACAAAACGGCCCTTTGGAACTTTGCACATGGATTTAATGGGGCCGACCGTCAACCATCTTTGGGAGGTAAATGGTATATTTTCTTGAGGTTGATGATTCTCTCGGTTTTTGGGTAGCATTTTTAAAAGAGAAAGCTGATACTTTTGATTCTTTTCACGAGATTTGCCATCGTATTATGATTGAAAAGAATGAAAAGATCATTCGTGTTAGAAGTGATAGAGGTGGAGAATTCATTAATTCAAAATCATTGACTTTTGTACTTCAAATGGCATAAACATGAATTCTCTGCACCCTATACACCTCAAGAATGGTGTTGTTGAGCGCAAAAACAGGGTTGTTCAAGAGATGGCACGTGTGTTATGCTTCATAGCCGGAATTTACCGCTACTTTTTGGGCTGAAGCTGTGAACACCGCTGTCTATGTCATTAATCGAGTTTATTTGCGCCCAGGAACGTTAAATACACCATATGAGCTATGGTTGTGTAGAAAACCCAACATCAAATATTTTCGTATCTTCGGGAGTCGATGTTACATTTACGTGACCGTGAAAATCTTGGAAAGTTTGACTCTCGAAGTGATGAAGGGATTTTTTGGTTATTCTACGAATAGCAGAGCATATCGAGTATTTAACATGGAATCTAAGACGATCGTAGAATCTATAAATGTTAAAGTAGATGAAGCTTTCACTTTGCATCTGAAAAATCTACCCTCGATATCTCTAGATGATGATCTCCTGCTAGTGCATCTTCTCATAATAATACTTCCAATATTAATGATGCATCTAATGGTTCTTCAAGTTTATCTGATGTGCAGGAATCATCTCATGTACCTCCGAGTACTCCGTTTCAACAAACGTCGAAGAATCTCCAAGGATCATCCGGAATCGAATATTATTGGAGATCCACAAGAAGGAGTTAGAACTCGGAGGCAGTTGGTTGTGGATTCGCTTGCTACGTATCTTTAATCGAACCAAAGAACATAGATGAAGCTCTTCAGGATGACTACTGGATTAAGCAATGCAGGAAGAGCTCCATCAATTTGAGCGAAACAAAGTCTGGGAATTAACGAAGCCTCCAAAGCAACACAATGTGATAGGTACCAAATGGATCTTCAAGAACAAGAAAAATGAGGATGGTACTATCATCAGGAACAAGGCACGATTAGTTGCTCAAGGCTACTCTCAAGTAGAAGGTATAGACTTTGATGAAACATTCGCCCCTGTAGCTAGACTCGAGTCCATTCGTATACTTTTGCTATTGCTTGTCATTTTAAAATCAAATTATTTCAAATGGACGTTAGAGCGCATTTCTAAATGGGTTTTTAAATGAGGAAGTTTATGTGGCTCAACCGAAAGGTTTTGTAGATCATAAACAACCTAACCATGTTTTTCGTTTGAAAAAGGCTCTTTACGGTCTGAAACAAGCACCGCGAGCATGGTACGAAAGGTTAACAAAGCACCTTTTGGAGAAGGGCTATACTCGAGGGGGGAGCTGATAGGACTCTCTTTGTGAAGCATTATCAAAGCAATTTCATTGTAGCACAAATCTATGTCGATGACATTGTATTTGGCGCAACAAGAGATAATGATGCTTCTAAATTCGCGGAGACCATGGAAAGCGAATTTGAGATGTCCATGATGGGCGAATTGACTTATTTCCTGGATTGCAAATTAAACAAAATGATGAAGGTATTCACTTGAGTCAATCCAAGTATGCAATGGAGTGGTAAAAAGTTTGATCTAGAAAATTGTAAGGATTTTCCGACTCCAATGGGAACTAGCCACAAGGGACTTGGAAGTGAATCACATAGTGAGAATGTAGACGAGAAACTGTATCGAAGTATGATTGGAAGTCTACTTTACCTCACGGCTAGTCGCCCGGATATATCTTTTGGTGTTGGGATTTGCGCGAGATATCAATCAGCACCAAAGGAGGTCACCTGAAAGCGGTGAAACGGATCATCGGTATATCAAAGGATCAATTAATTTCGGAATTTGGTATCTATATGGGA
>CM055066.1:32532135-32662735 GCA_029204045.2 Tillandsia leiboldiana | reverse complement strand
ACTAACTAATGACATGATCAGGGTATAATTGTGTAGAGATGCGTAGTTGCGGGACTGTTGAGCTTTGTTTTCCGGTTTAGCTCAGGTGTTGTGCTAGGTAGTCGGTGTTTTTGGAGGTGGGGGTCGAGGGCCGGCTGCCACCGGGTTCCTTGATGGTTGCTATGAGTCATGGATGAGGCAACCAGCATAGGACACGGTGGGTCTGCTGACGTTTTATATGCACTAGGTGCGGCTGTTGGCACGGCAGATCGTTGCGCCGGCTTTTGTTTTTCCGAACCCCTTCCTCTGCCGACCTTCGGGTCGTCGTCTGTAACAGTGACGGGTGGTATGCAACCTACCGGTGGTTCGTTAGGGTGTCGGCCCTTTGTCGGTCGTGGTAACTGGACAGCGTTATCTAAACTTGTACCTCCTAGGTCTTCTGGTGTTGGGTTATATCAGATAATCGGCCGATTCTTTGTACCAAGGGCAAGGTATGGGTGGGAATGATGATTCTTCCCCTATGTTGTTACCCATAGTCGGCTTTTTATTACCGTAGACACTGCGATGGTTGTAGGAATTATCGTGATGGTCTCGGGGTGCTCCTTTGGGTCAGAAAGGGAGACCACCGGGGCTAGTAAATCTTATGCGTTTGGGCTCGTTTTCGGCTAGAGAGGGTCGGCTAGGTTGTCCTACTAGTGGGTTGGCGCGTGATCCCTTGTGTGCTTTAGTGAACCTAGGCAACGTTTGACAAGGTTCTGCTCGCTGTTTTCGTTGCTTGTCTTCTTCCGACCCTTTAGGTTTTAGACGGATAGTCTACAGTACCTACAGTCCTTGTTGAGCGGACCTAGAGCTTAGATTTTCTCTAGTTGGGTGTCACCGTGGTCTGGAGGTTTACCGCTCATTTCGATGCCCGGTACTTGGTGGGGCAACGGGTTAGGACCGAGAGTTAGTGGTTATTTAGAGTGTCGCACCCCATCGGTGCCAGGACGGAAGTAGGAACTTACCTTGTGGGCTTCGTCACCAGCTTCCCATGACTAAGAAATAGCCTTGAGGCTTAGTTTGGGAGCGTTTGGATTGTGATCTTTTTGGGGCAGGTGTGAGTCCAGGGGAATCTGGCGACTACTCGGAGTTTTTGGCACTAGTCACTTTCGGCTAGGAGGCCCTGTACGCAGCTCTTTCGGGTGGGGTAGACCTTGTGGTAGTCTAGCTGAAACCTAACCGTTAGCTTTAACCGTCGCCTCGTAGGACGGACTGTAAAAACTCTAAATATTTTATTTTTAATAAATAGTCTAAAAGTGAATTTTGACCTGGTTTTTTGAATTCAAAAGACCTATGTTGATTTATCTAGTCATTTGCCTGTGTGCGAGTTGCACGTTTACGAGACAAAAAGGCTACTTTCCAATCCGACATGATCCTGGAAATCCGAGTTGACCGTTGCGATCGTCTCGTCGAACTGAGCGAGATTATATTCAGCACTTTCGATCTGACGGTCGGATCTTCCAAAATTCAGCGAAGAAGCGGGCAAAATTACCGCGACCAATATAACAGTGGTCTGCGCAGAGGTCGCTTAAGTGAATTACTGTATATGAACAGTAACCTGATTTTCGGGACCTGACGAATACAACGTTGACTAATTCACTGTTCGGAAACCGAACATAGCATTTCAGGTAGTCGATTTGAACGGCTCCGATGTTCTGAACGCAATGGCGCAGTCGAAAATTCTGTTTGACGACTCTGGAATCTCGAAGAGCGCGCGAAAACTGCATTTTGACACAGTTATTATGGACCGAGATTTTATCCGGGCAGTTTTTTCGAAAATTAGAAATCGCCACCTGATAGGTCTCGTCGAGCCGGACGCCATGGCGCAGTCCATTTTCCGTTTCAACGACCGGATTGCCTCGAAAAGCATAAAATACAGCGAAAAATGCGACTTTTGCACTTGGAACCCTATATATCTTGCCTCGTTTTGCATGCTACCTCTTGGAGAAGGACTTGAGTGTGGAACTAAAGTATTGTGAAGGACTGGGTTGCAAGTGTTGTGGTTGGAGGGGGCAAATTGCAAAGTTGTAATATACATATATACGTGTCCTCGGCTAGGGTTTCCGCAAATCCTAAACCCATAACCCTTGCCCTAGCCGCACTCTCAACACCCCCCTCTCCTCGGCCGCGTCCCCAGGAACCTCCCCGCACCGGCCGCCGCCTTGCCATCGCCGGAGAAGAAGATCAAGAACATCTTGATCCCGGGTCGTGTGGTGGAGGAAGCTTGGGAGGACCCTGGGTGGACCAAGACTGCACCTGGGACACCTTCTGTGAAGCCGCATCCGAGCCAAGGTGACCTCGGACCCAGCCGCCGCCGTGCGCCGCCGCGGCCGTTCTCTCCTCCTTCTCGAAATTCCGGCGAAGGTAAGCTGGGAACCTTTCTCTTTATTTTGGCACGTAGACCCTAGCACTGTGTTCCTGACACCGAAAGCATCGAGCGGGTGCAGGCCCAGCCGCGCCGTCGTCCTGATCTCCGGCGGAGGGCTATTATCGCCGGATCATTGCCCCTTGGCCGCCGCTGATCGCCGCACTTATCCGACCGGCAAACCGGAGATCAGCACCGTCGGATCTTCTCCTCTGAACGACTGCAACATCTCCACAAGAGCTGAGGGTGATCGGACGAAGATCGGGCCCGCGCGGGGAAGCCCTAGAACCCGGTCTTCTTCAACAAGCGCCGACCGTCGCGTCCGGCGCCGCCGCGGCCTCCCGACGCCGGCCACCGCTGCACCGAGCCTCGCGGTGAGGAGTAGAGGCTTCTGGTCCAACTTTCTCCGGCCCGGAGGCTGCCGGCCGGAAAACACCATTAACGGCCAACGAAGCTTCCCCGAGCTTCGCCGCCGCGCGTCGCCGGCGCCTCCAGATCCCGGAAAACTATCCAGGTAGGCTTATTTGGTCCTTAGGAGCTTTCCCATCGAGTTGCATGCAAAGCTTAACGTCGGGTTTTTAATCTGTAGCATTGCACCCGATCTACACCTAGCTTCGGCCTCCGGCGATCCCCGGCGATCTGGGCTCCGTCCAACCGTACAGGTAAGGCCTAAAGTACCTATTGAAGCACTCCATGATTTTGGTTTTGGCCTAGGACCCTCTCTGTGTTTGGCTCTCCAGCCTTGCACCCGAGATCACCCTCTCGGGCTCATCTCCGGCCGCCGCCGCCGCGGCCTCCGGCCGCCGGGGCTCGACCGCACTTGCACCCAGCAGCTTCGGGGACCCATCCATTTACCTGATGCTCCTCTTGGTAACAGGTCTGCACCTGTGCTGCTCAAGAACACCCAACCCGAGCTTGGGCCTGTTGGGTGGTGCCGCTCCGGCAACTCCTCCGGCCGATCTCCGGCAAACCTCAGGTGAGCCCCGTTGTACATGTCCATACTTGATCACCATGCTCTAGTTAACTCTCAGATTGATCAGTGTATAGTTAAGTGGTAGCGTAGTGCTTGTTGGACTTAGTAGTTGTTGGCCAACCTGCCCTCGTGGATCCGTGCCAGGCCAAACTTGTAAGCACGGCCCTGGTCTCGTCGTAATGAACACACTGGAATTTACAGGATTTACTTTTGGATCCCGGATTGCAAGAACAAGTCGAAACAGTCAACTAACTTAATGTATTTAGGCAAATTAAAAGTTATTATGGACCAAATGTAAAATGAACATGCTAGCTCTCTTTAAACAGTGTTTTACACTAACTGAAGCATTTTGTTTAGAGTCCCGTGGACTCTCGTTGATCGGAAATCGGATTTGTATTCAATAAATCGACGACATTGCTCCTTATTAGCATCGCATTACTGTTGTGTCATCGGGATGGGTTTGTGTGAGTCTATTACTGATTTTAGCCCTTGTGTCAGGGCCCAGTTGTTCAGCACCAGCCTCCCGGCAGTCTAGGCGGAGTTCGGGATCGGCCTACATTCAGGTGGGTTGTTTTTACTTTATTCCTAGCCTCTAAATTCTATCTTATTGACGGGGTCTATTCTAAGTGTACTGGGGTTACATAATGACGGGTGATAGCTTATGCATGTTAGTGGGTTCGCTATAATGACTAGCGTCGATTGCCGACGGTGTTCTTCTTTTTCAACCCTTATATGTCAGCGGCCACCTTCGAGTGCGCGCAGTATTACCTTGTTTTCGATTATGCACTTAACCTCATTTACCTCATTACGCTTATTATTTCTTATTGTGATACTGACTGATGGTGGTTACGGTTACTGGGCTCGAGGTTGCCACACGCGCACCCCGCGTTTTTGGCCACCGCAGAGGGTGCGCTTTTCCGGAAAAGAGGTCGTAGAAACCCGTGTATACCCACGAGGTGACGTAGTGGGGGCCCCTTATTATTTGTGGGGTTGAGGCGCCTAGGTGCGAGCGAGCGGCCCGCCGGTTTAGTTTGTCCGGCGCGGTCGCGGTGTTGCCAGGTACGGTATGGGCCGTCGGTAGTGGACCGACGCGGCCGAGGTGGTTTACAGGATGCAGGTGTACATGTTGCCTTCTCCTTGGGAGGATGGTTGCTCCAGTTGTCTTCACGGTTTGTTTTACTATATTCTCCGGCTTTACTGTTTCTGCGTCACTGACATCCCACTTCGTGACAGGGTCCAGACGGGGAGGGAGGTAGGCGGCGGTGAGGACGGGACAGGAGGCAGCTGGGTCGCGTGGGGACCCTGGACTGTAATTTATTCTTTTATTCTCGCTTTTCATTACTCTGTAGTCATGTGAGTGGTTCGCGATACCCTCGTGGGGTCGGCATGGATGGTCGGGTACGGGCTACATTAGTGCCCCTAGTGGAATATCTTTCCCTTTTATTTCTATCGGCCATTTGAAAATCAAGAAGCGAAGCCAAGGAAAAGATTGCGAAAACCGTTTTTAAAAATCTAAGTGTCGTGTGGCACCGTTTTCAAACCTTGTGGATTATGCTGATTTCGAAACTAGCTTTCAAACGTAAGCGCCGGGTAGGCGCTCTTTCAAACTGTGGATTTATCCTTTCCAAATTGATCGGCCATACGTTCTTCTTTTATTAGTTTAGAATACTGGTTGCTTGTGAACAACTGTTGTGATTGATTGATTGGTTGTGTATGTTGGAACACAGTACTGAACGCTACGCCTGCACGTACAGGGGGAGACTCTGTCCGGTTGCAGAGTGACCCTGTACGTGTGGCGGGTCTGGGCACGCCGCCGGGGAAGAGGGGTTATCTCTTTTAAAAAAACAAAAAAAATTTACGCGTCAAATATTCGGCTTTTATGAATCGTTTCCGCTAAAACAAACCCCCGGGGCGTGACAGATTAAATGGTATCAGAGAGTTCTTTCAATCACAACAGTTAGTGCCGACATCCGTGGACAACCCTCACATGCCTACATACGAATGAATGGGTAGGGCATAGGACTGTAGAACGTGAGTGACCGAGGGGGGGAAATGTTGAGTCCTTTCTCTCACTTATGGTTGTTGTTAGTAAGGGTAGTCTAAAGTTGACTCTTGTGATGTGTGACAGACAGGGCCCGTAACTAGATCATCGCCGGGAGACACAGAGTCAGAGTCCGAGTCCCTTCCCTCGCTAAGAGGTGCGATGTACCGTTGATATTAGCAAAGACTAAAGCCGACCTTCCTTGTGTACATTCAGATAGAGGGCCGACTCAGCAGCAACCGACGACGGAAATGGACATCGCCGACGAAGCCAACCGCCTGCTTCCGCAACCAGCTGCGCGACGTGGCTGGGCAACTGCTGACTCTCGCGGAGCGCCTGAGCATGCTGACACAGGAACTCGAGGGGCGTCGACCGATTCCGGGGCGGCAGCAGAGGCGTTGCCCCTCCCGGGATGCCGCCGACGGGCCCTCCCGCCGTCCAGGAGGCTACTAACCTGACCGTGCACACCAACGTAGAGCGCGCCCGGCAGGAATACTCTCGCCCCGAGTCGGCCGGGGACCCCATCGGAGGGGCCGGGCGAGCAAACGCCCGAGAGCCGGGCAGAACCTCGGGCAGACGACGGAGGAGAGACCTAAGCCGCCGAAACCGTGCGTCATATGCGGCAATGCACACCTCATAACGAGCTGCCCGTGGCGGGACGGACACTGTTTCCGATGTGGCAAGCCGGGCCACACGCGTTATGAGTGCCCTCTGAAGCCGTCTGTCAGAAGACCCCCGGCGCCGCGACATGTCGAGCCCAAGGGAACCGCCGCCTCCACCCCTCAAGGGGGCACCGATCAGAGAGCCGACCTAATCCACGCCCGACGCAAGCACCGTAGGTCGAACGAGGGCTTAAGGGAGCGCGCACGTGCGACCGGAATCCTGCGTCATCTGCAAGGGCGCGCACCCAGTGACGGAATACACTTGGAGGTACCACTATTGTAACCGTGCGGCTTGCCAGATCACAATCACCTCTCCTGCCCTCTAGGGCCCACCCCCGCCTCCGCCGCCGTGCCACCACCGCCAAGAGGAACAGAGAGCGCGGCGGCCCCCGTGCAGACAAAGAACTCGCCCGACGACCAACGATGCGCGGACTCTTTAGACAGCAACCCCCCACCCCAACACGCGGTGCGACGCTGGCCCAAGGATTGTGGGCGGACTCCCCGGCCGCCCCGGCAGACGACGCGTCGTCCCGAAATAGGGAATGACAGGAACTTATCTCTCTTTGTTTTCTACATTTCCCTTTTTCCGTTTA
Organism: Tillandsia leiboldiana; assembly: GCA_029204045.2. Classification (NCBI taxonomy): domain Eukaryota; kingdom Viridiplantae; phylum Streptophyta; class Magnoliopsida; order Poales; family Bromeliaceae; genus Tillandsia; species Tillandsia leiboldiana. The sequence continues at coordinate 32,656,083 of CM055066.1, read as the reverse complement.
CCTTCCCTTCCCTTGGCTTCATAGAAGCTCCGTTTGGGCCGGAGCAACCCGACCCTACCAGACCCTTGCGAGCCCTCCTGCCTTTAGCTCTACCTCTCGCTTCGTCGACCGTTCCGGCCTAGTGTGCTTACGGGCGAGGAAGCAAATCTAACCTTAGCGATTTGCATACCGGTGCGCGAATTGCACAGTCTCCGATGCACGAATTTCTGCCTTCCCGATCCGATACCTGGGTATTTGGTTAGGAACGACCCCTAGGATGACTTGTGTTCACAAGGGAGCGTAGGGCATTTGGCATAGCGGTTTGGAGCTCTGGTGTGTGTCACACAGTTGAGTCTCGTTGTTCCGGTTATTAGTCGTACGCACTCCGGTTTTTGGGATCGTTGTTTGTGCAGGGTTAGCCGCGGTCATGGTTTCGGCTGTGGGCTGATGTTTTCAATGGAGCCAGAGTGCTCGGATCAGTTACGGTGGTTAAGGGTTAAATCACTGTTCTCTTCCAGCTGATGGCACAGCAGTAGATGACTGCTACTGTTGCACTAGCCTCGCAGTTTGCTCAGAGGTTGAACAAATTGCCGACCCTTCAGTGTCCCCGTGTCTTAATTCGTTGGCCTATGGGCCCGATGGTAACCTTGTTTTGGGACGGACGCAAATTGACCCCACCTTTTGCACAGGTTTTGTGAACCGACGTGAACTCGCCTAAGTGTTAGTCCTGGCGATGTTTGTGACCACGAGGCGGTAGTAATCCTCGACAAAGGTTATGTTTTGGCACTGAGATTGTGTTGGGAAGTATATGATATACCTTCCGGTAGGAGTTGCGTCCCCAACTTGTTGTTGGCGACAACCCTTTGGTATTCCGCTGTTCTTTTGGTAAGCACGCTGGTTGCAGGCAACAGACGGTCGAAAGAACTGAGGAAATACTCTGCCCTATAATGAGGAGTACCAGATTGGGTCTAAATTAGTAGCCTTAGAGTTGTAGATACCTTGCGACTGACTTGTAGCCCTCGATTAAACTTTCTGAGCATTTCATAGAGTATGACTTCAGGCTGTAAGCTCCGGGAATGAAACTTTTAAGTTGTAAGTTTCGGGGACGAAACTTCTTTTAAGTTGTAAGTTTCGGGGACGAAACTTCTTTTAAGTTGTAAGTGATGTAAAAACTCTAAATATTTTATTTTTAATAAATAGTCTAAAAGTGAATTTTGACCTGGTTTTTTGAATTCAAAAGACCTATGTTGATTTATCTAGTCATTTGCCTGTGTGCGAGTTGCACGTTTTACGAGACAAAAAGGCTACTTTCCAATCCGGACATGATCCTGGAAATCCGAGTTGACCGTTGCGATCGTCTCGTCGAACTGAGCGAGATTTATATTCAGCACTTTTCGATCTGACGGTCGGATCTTCCAAAATTCAGCGAAGAAGCGGGCAAAATTACCGCGACCAATATAACAGTGGTCTGCGCAGAGGTCGCTTAAGTGAATTACTGTATATGAACAGTAACCCTGATTTTCGGGACCTGACGAATACAACGTTGACTAATTCACTGTTCGGAAACCGAACATAGCATTTCAGGTAGTCGATTTGAACGGCTCCGATGTTCTGAACGCAATGGCGCAGTCGAAAATTCTGTTTGACGACTCTGGAATCTCGAAGAGCGCGAAAACTGCATTTTGACACAGTTATTATGGACCGAGATTTTATCCGGGCAGTTTTTCGAAAATTAGAAATCGCCACCTGATAGGTCTCGTCGAGCCGGACGCCATGGCGCAGTCCATTTTCCGTTTCAACGACCGGATCGCCTCGAAAAGCATAAAATACAGCGAAAAATGCGACTTTTGCACTTGGAACCCTATATATCTTGCCTCGTTTTGCATGCTACCTCTTGGAGAAGGACTTGAGTGTGGAACTAAAGTATTGTGAAGGACTGGGTTGCAAGTGTTGTGGTTGGAGGGGGCAAATTGCAAAGTTGTAATATACATATATACGTGTCCTCGGCTAGGGTTTCCGCAAATCCTAAACCCATAACCCTTGCCCTAGCCGCACTCTCAACACCCCCCTCTCCTCGGCCGCGTCCCCAGGAACCTCCCCGCACCGGCCGCCGCCTTGCCATCGCCGGAGAAGAAGATCAAGAACATCTTGATCCCGGGTCGTGTGGTGGAGGAAGCTTGGGAGGACCCTGGGTGGACCAAGACTGCACCTGGGACACCTTCTGTGAAGCCGCATCCGAGCCAAGGTGACCTCGGACCCAGCCGCCGCCGTGCGCCGCCGCGGCCGTTCTCTCCTCCTTCTCGAAATTCCGGCGAAGGTAAGCTGGGAACCTTTCTCTTTATTTTGGCACGTAGACCCTAGCACTGTGTTCCTGACACCGAAAGCATCGAGCGGGTGCAGGCCCAGCCGGCGCCGTCGTCCTGATCTCCGGCGGAGGGCTATTATCGCCGGATCATTGCCCCTTGGCCGCCGCTGATCGCCGCACTTATCCGACCGGCAAACCGGAGATCAGCACCGTCGGATCTTCTCCTCTGAACGACTGCAACATCTCCACAAGAGCTGAGGGTGATCGGACGAAGATCGGGCCCGCGCGGGGAAGCCCTAGAACCCGGTCTTCTTCAACAAGCGCCGACCGTCGCCGTCCGGCGCCGCCGCGGCCTCCCGACGCCGGCCACCGCTGCACCGAGCCTCGCGGTGAGGAGTAGAGGCTTCTGGTCCAACTTTCTCCGGCCCGGAGGCTGCCGGCCGGAAAACACCATTAACGGCCAACGAAGCTTCCCCGAGCTTCGCCGCCGCGCGTCGCCGGCGCCTCCAGATCCCGGAAAACTATCCAGGTAGGCTTATTTGGTCCTTAGGAGCTTTCCCATCGAGTTGCATGCAAAGCTTAACGTCGGGTTTTTAATCTGTAGCATTGCACCCGATCTACACCTAGCTTCGGCCTCCGGCGATCCCCGGCGATCTGGGCTCCGTCCAACCGTACAGGTAAGGCCTAAAGTACCTATTGAAGCACTCCATGATTTTGGTTTTGGCCTAGGACCCTCTCTGTGTTGGCTCTCCAGCCTTGCACCCGAGATCACCCTCTCGGGCTCATCTCCGGCCGCCGCCGCCTCCGGCCGCCGGGGCTCGACCCCACTTGCACCAAGCAGCTTCTGGGACCTCCATTTACCTGATGCTCCTCTTGGTAACAGGTCTGCACCTGTGCTGCTCAAGAACACCCAACCCGAGCTTGGGCCTTTTGGGTGGTGCCGCTCCGGCAACTCCTCCGGCCGATCTCCGGCAAACCTCAGGTGAGCCCCGTTGTACATGGTCCATACTGATCACCATGCTCTAGTTAACTCTCAGATTGATCATGTATAGGTTAAGTGGTAGCGTAGTGGCTTGTTGGACTTAGTAGTTGTTGGGCCAACCTTGCCCTCGGGATCCGTGCCAGGCCAAACTTGTAAGCACGGCCCTGGTCTCGTCGTAATGAACACACTGGAATTTACGGATTTACTTTTGGATCCCCGGATTGCAAGAACAAGTCGAAACAGTCAACTAACTTAATGTATTTAGGCAAATTAAAAGTTATTATGGACCAAAATGTAAAATGAACATGCTAGCTCTCTTTAAACAGTGTTTTTACACTAACTGAACATTTTGTTAGAGTCCCGTGGACTCTCGTTGATCGGAAATCGGATTTGTATTCAATAAATCGACGACATTGCTCCTTATTAGCATCGCATTACTGTTGTGTCATCGGGATGGGTTTGTGTGAGTCTATTACTGATTTTTAGCCCTTGTTCAGGGCCCAGTTGTTCAGCACCAGCCTCCCGGCAGTCTAGCGGGAGTTCGGGATCGGCCTACATTCAGGTGGGTTGTTTTTACTTTATTCCTAGCCTCTAAATTCTATCTTATTGGACGGGGTCTATTCTAAGTGTACTGGGGTTACATAATGACGGGTGATAGCTTATGCATGTTAGTGGGTTCGCTATAATGACTAGCGTCGATTGCCGACGGTGTTCTTCTTTTTCAACCCTTATATGTCAGCGGGCCACCTTCGAGTGCGCGCAGTATTACCTTGTTTTCGATTATGCACTTAACCTCATTTACCTCATTACTCTTATTATTCTTATTGTGATACTGACATGATGGTGGTTACGGTTACTGGGCTCGAGGTTGCCACACGCGCACCCGCGGTTTGGCCACCGCAGAGGGTGCGCTTTTCCGGAAAAGAGGTCGTAGAACCCGTGTATACCCACGAGGTGACGTAGTGGGGGCCCCTTATTAGTTGTGGGGTTGAGGCGCCTAGGTGCGAGCGGAGCGGCCCGCCGGTTTAGTTGTCCGGCGCGGTCGCGGTGTTGCAGGTACGGTATGGGGCCGTCGGTAGTGGACCGACGCGGCCGGGTGTTACAGGATGCAGGTGTACAGGTTGCCTTTCCTCCTTGGGAGGATGGTTGCTCCAGTTGTCTTCACGGTTTGTTTTACTATATTCTCCTGCTTTACTGTTTCTGCGTCACTGACATCCCACTTCGTGACAGGGTCCAGACGGGGAGGGAGGTAGGCGGCGGTGAGGACGGGACAGGAGCAGCTGGGTCGCTGGGGACCCTGGACTGTATTTATTCTTTTATTCTCGCTTTTCATTACTCTGTAGTCATGTGAGTGGTTCGCGATACCCTCGTGGGGTCGGCATGGATGTCGGTACGGGCTACATTTAGTGCCCCTAGTGGAATATCTTTCCCTTTTATTTCTATCGGCCATTTGAAAATCAAGAAGGCAGAAGCCAAGGAAAAGATTGCGAAAACCGTTTTTAAAAATCTAAGTGTCGTGTGGGCACCGTTTTCAAACCTTGTGGATTTATGCTGATTTCGAAACTAGCTTTCAAAACGTAAGCGCCGGGTAGGCGCTCTTTCAAAACTGTGGATTTATCCTTTCCAAATTGATCGGCCATACGTTCTTCTTTTATTAGTTTAGAATACTGGTTGCTTGTGAACAACTGTTGTGATTGATTGATTGGTTGTGTATGTTGGAACACGTACTGAACGCTACGCCGTGCACGTACAGGGGAGACTCTGTCCGGTTGCAGAGTGACCCTGTACGTGTGGCGGGTCTGGGCACGCGCCGGGGAAGAGGGGTTCTCTTTTAAAAAAAAAAAAAAATTTACGCGTCAAATATTCGGCTTTTATGAATCGTTTCCGCTAAAACAAACCCCCGGGGCGTGACACGGACAATCGGAACGAGTGGTCCGGGATGGTGGTTTCGCTCCGAGCTTGTGGCCCGTGTTGGTGACGGGCGGAAGTGGCCCGTGTTGATGACGGAGGGGAGCGGTCCGTGTGGTGGCAGGTGAGTTCGTGGTTTTCAAGGGGAAAATTTCGGGTAGTAGTAACCCAGCCTGTTTTGTTGGCACTTCTTGGAGCCTTGTGAGGGAGTTAGTGGGGTTTGTTTTCCTTATCGTCGGGTTAGTTGTTTTGGACTTTTAAAGGCTCATCGGTACGGGTTGGGCGGTATGACTAGGGTACCTCGACGCGTCGCGAGACTTTGTTGCTGACTGTGACGCCCCACTTCCCAGGGGCTCACCCATCCTAGAACTACTCTAGCTCTAGCACGCTTAACTCTCATGTTCCTCTTGGATCTTGCTACCATCCAAAATGCTATAGCCGGGTTAGAGATTTAGTCCTATTATATCATTTATATAGAGGACTAATCCAAATTTCGGGGGTGTCACATTCTTCCCCCCTTTAAGCCCTGATGTCCACGTCAGGCTCAAGCACACTCACAACACCAGGCGATGTGAGACTCGTCTCGCTAGCCTTAGCCGACCTTGTGAGGAGCTGCACTCAACTCACAACGGTCATTAGCCGGGGAGCCTCGCTCTACCCGCTATATAACCCTGGCTCAGCCGAGACTCATCTCACATTTCTGGCTGGTGAATGGCTATGATACCAACTGTGACGCCCCGCTTCCCAGGGGGTCACCCATCCTAGAACTACTCTAGCTCTAGTACGCTTAACTCTCATGTTCCTCTTGGATCTTGCTACCATCCAAAATGTTATAGCCAGGTTAGAGTTTTAGTCCTATTATATCATTTATTTAGAGGACTAATCCAAATTTCGGGGGTGTCACACTGACTTCTCAGCGCCGGCTGAGGTGGGTTGCGGACCGGTGGCGTCGTGACGAGAAATTCCGAGCCAGGAAGCGGGATTACGACGAGGTGCTGGGAATGGAGTGGTTCACGAGGTACCAGGCGGATGTGTAGTACTTGGTTTCAGTGAGCCTAGCGACTTGACCCTCTGCATCACTCACTGTCACCCCCGTGGTAGGGGTTCCTTCCGACGTCCTTCTGACTGAACTGCCGGGAATACCCCCGAGCGAGAGGTCATCCTCTCTTTCAAGCTTCTACCAGGCACGACTAAGAGTTTTCTAGATAAAGGGTTCATCAGACCGTGGGTGTCGCCTCGGGGCGCACCCGTACTCTTCGTGCGAAAGAAGAACGGAAGCCTACGTCTACGTATCAACTACAGGGAGATAAACAAGGTTTCAGTGCAGAACAAGTCCAGGATTGACGACCTCTTCAATCGGCTGTGAGGAGCACTTACGGATATTTCTCCGGAATCTCAGGGACCAGAAGCTGTTTGCTAAGCTTAAGAACGTGAGTTCTGACTTCGCGAAGTGGACTTTTTGGGGCACACTGTGTCAGCAACGGGAATCACAGAGAATGTGAGCGGAACTGCCCGACATACGATCCGGAACCGGCAGAAGTCGTCTTCGTTTTAAAGCCTTGGAGATGCCACCTTTTGGAGTCCAGCGTATTGTGCTTTCGGATCGCCAGAGTCTTAAGTTTTGTTCACAGAGATGGATTTGATTTTGCGGCAGAGGCATTGGTTGGTGTTGCTGAAGGACTCGGCTTGTCCACTCAGTATCACCCCGGGGGAAAAGTAAGTGTAGTAGCGGATGTTTTAAGCAAGAAGGGTCAAATCGAGGGAGAAACGGATGAGCGCGAGTACTCAGCAGGACCGGTACTGTCGCGCGACTTTTGTCCATGATGGTCAAGCCAACCCTATTAGAGAAATCCTGGAAGGCCAGAAGACAGGTGCACAGATACAACTTGTTCGAGACTGGACCACGCGAGCGACCTTTCGGCGAGTGCGAACGGCGCAATACGTGTTCGAGGGCGAAATTGCTTACCCGAGCTGCCAGAGTTGAAGGAGGAAATACTGTTAGAGGCACACCGCGCTCCCTATGCGGCGCATCCGGGTGACACGAAGATGTTCAAGGATGCGATGCAGTTTGAGTCACAGTGGATCGATTGGCGAAGTCGGTTCTGTTCCCACCCATCCATACAACGTGGGCTAGAGACACTCGGCTTGTGTCGAACCGTTGGCAAAGTCTATGGCAAGCTATAGAGATTAAACGACACTTCAGCACGGTGTTTCACCCCCAGACCGACGGACAGTCCGAGCGAGCGATCCGGATTCTCGAAGATATGCTTCGAGCCTGCGTACTTGATTGGGATGATGGATGACCACTGTTGTAGAGCTTAGAGAGGACCTGAGCTTCGGTGAAGCACTGGTGCGACCTTAGCACGGGAGGACATAAAGGATTGCGCAACCGGACGATCCCCTATGTGAAGGTGTTGTGGAGCCACTAGGAAGAACGTGAAGCAACTTAGGAACTGGAGTCAAAGATGGAGGAGTGCTATCCAGTTTTTTTCTTTTTCGTCGCGAACCAGGGTTAAGTTTCGAGGACGAAACTTGTTTTAAGAGGTGAGAGATGTAGGGTCCTGGCATTCCATTGCCTTTGAATACCTTCTTTTATGACGGAGTTGTTAGGGAAGCTCTTCACTGTGTTTTCTGCAATGGATCGGCCAGGACCGCGGGTATTTTTCTGCATTTGAGCTCAGAAAATAGAAAACGACAAAGCGATCGGATTCGGTTTTCGATTTACGGATCTCCCGCAATGGAGGTCAAAGCGTTTGCCTTTGAGTGGGGCATCGGAATCCGTGCTAAGTGGCCGGCACGCTTTTCGAGATGATCAGACGGGATCTTCCTATGATCAGTTTCTTTTATCTTCTTATGCTATTAGTTTATTTTATTTTTTTTGTTTTACCTCGACCTCCCCATTTTTTCGTATTGGTACTAATCGAGTCCTTTTAGTTGTTGGGGGGGGGGGGGGGGGTTGAAATTCGAGAATTTCTGGGCTGATCGTCGGGGTTTGCGGGTATTTTTAGGTGGTAGAGCTCGCAAAACGGTGAACGGTGGCGCGATCGGTTTCGATTTCCGACCTCGGGATCTCCCATAATTTATTTTTGAATTTTCGTTAGTAGTTCGGACGCATCGAAAGTCGTGCAGGCGATCGGCACGTTTTTCGGGGTAATCTGGACCCCTCGTTGCATCTCGACTGATTTTAGTAGTGTTTTGGGGATTTAGATTTTTTCCCGTTTTTCATTTGGGCCTTAAGTTTTATTTGGGTGCGTGCGGGGGAAAAAGCCCAATTCCTTTTCCCTCTTCCCAAGAAAACGACGGAGGGAACCAAGACCGAGAAACGGGTAGAGAAAGGGAAAATCGCCCATCCTCTGTGGGATTGATCGGGCGTGGAGGGGACGATCCTCCTTCTTCCTCCTCCTTCGGCGGAATCAAGGTGAGCGGTTCGAGTTTTTCCCTTTTCCTTTGTGCAATTTCTGTGAGGTCGAGGATTTGGGTGTCGGTTGCTCGGGTGTTGTGGGTGATGCATGTTGTTAAACGGGAGGCCGTCGCCGCCGTTGTTAAACGGGAGGCCGCCGCCGCCGTTGTTAAACGGGAGGCCGCTGCCGCCGTTATCGTGTCTACGGGGTCATCGCCGCAGTCGCCGGGGTCGCGCGGTCGCAACCGGAGCCGCGGGGGGCGAAAAAGGGGTTACTGTTCACCCTGGTATGGCCGCGGTCCACGGGACCCGGCGTGCACCCAGCGCACGGCTCCCGGCCCCAGGGGCGCGGACCCGGTGCACGGATGCTTGCGCCGGGCCGCGTGGTCCACAGAACCTGGCGTACACCCGGCACACGGCTCCCGGCCCCAGGGGTGCGGACCCGACGCACGGATGCGTGCACCGGGCCGCGCAGTCCACAGAACCCGGCGTGCACCCGGCGCACGGCTCCCGGGCCCAGGGGGCACGGACCCGGCGCACGAATGCGTGCGCCAGGCCGCGCGGTCCAGCGGTCCGGTGTGCACCCGGTGCACGCCCTCGCAGCCCTGCTTGGTGAACCCGGCGCGCTGTCACGTGTCGATCGTGTTGGTTCGACCGTGACATCCTTGGGGGCCACTTTTGGATGACATTTGGTAGGCATTTGGGTTGACAGAGTTACGGGTTTGCGAAGTTGGGACAATCCGTCAGGGTTGAGCCGTGGGCGAACCAACGGGGGCAATTCCCTAGCAATGGCCCATGCCATGACCATGGAAATGGTGCCGCATGCGGAGTTTCAAAACGTACCCCTCGGTGAGCACCTTTGTACCCCCGGGGTGCCAAAGGGGTGGATGCCTCGTGGGTTATATTGAGGAGGGGTTGGACACTTGCGAAGTGGCCCCGACTCCCCCGTTGGCCTATAGGACATAGGCTATCCCTTGGCGAGCGGAGTCGCCAAGCCTAAGTTCGTGTGAGCGGGATTTGATGGTCGTTGAGCACACGGGCTTAGGGTAATGCCAAAGACACGAGGTCGACGGCATTACGGAGCGGGGTTGGCCCCGAGGTTTTGCCTCTAGGTTCGCTTGCACTACCTTATGCCGTTTCGGATCTCTGTAGTGGAGCGAACGAGCGGATGAGGGACAGTCTTGCGAAGGTTGGTCTGCCTCAATGGACAAGGCTTGCGAAGGCATGTATGTGCCGAGCGGGGATTCGTGAGGCGCGAGGCCTACGAAGTTTGTGAGGCGAAGGAACGGTCGGTCCGCCGTAATGGACAAGGCTCGCAAAGGCAACGGTGACGAGTGGGGATTCGTGCAGCGCGAGGCCCACGAAGTAAGAGAGACAATCGATGCTGGTTTTCGTAAAGTGAGCCATGGAGAGAACCGAGGGTGTTGGGGGCCAGGCATGGCCAGCCAACGGAGGTGCCGAATGGCTAGCAAAGCGGAGCGAGGCTGATTCGATTGTGGGCGACATCCGTCAAGCAACCTTGGATGCTGGGCCGAGTGTGTTGGCGGCCAAGCATGGTCGTGCAATGGAGGTGCCAGGGGGTTGGCGACGCGGGGAGAATGTCGCTAGGTTGGCAAACCCTTGCGAAGGGAACACACGCGGGAACAAGTAGTGTGGGGTATTCGGGAAGCGGACCTTGGACCGAATCGGGAGCGATGACGGATCTAGGGGGCCGGCGGAACGGGACAGGCCCGACTCGACTATAGATCCCATAGTGGAAGTTGAGGGGCGCGGGGCGCCTTGACAAGGCAATGGGCTGGCGGACGGGCGAGATGCGTGGGAAAGGTCGCTCGGTTAAGCAGACGAGTGGAACGCGCAAGGACAGCTCGCTCGGGCCCATTCGAATGGACTAAGTTGGGAGAACATGTATTGTCCTGGATGCTTGCTTCGGAGGCAAAGGGGCATTCGGTTAAGTAGCACTCTCGAGGAGAGTTTGTCCGGCTAGGCGGAATATACTCAGCTTGAAGGCCAACCTCGTTGGCGGGGTTGTTTGTTCGGAACTCGCGGAGTTCGACAAGGGGTTCGACGTAAGGCGCGGCGCCGGGCAATCAGGCTTGTGGAGGAGCATGCTTGGTTAATGCTTGAGTTTGATCCCGCTGTTTAAATTCGAGGGCGTGTCCGTGGCAAGGGGACTCGGGAAGGCTGGCTCGGGTGTGCGACACTTGAGCGCCGCACGGGGCAATGTTAAGGCGAAAAAGCTAACCCCGTGACAAGTGGTATCAGAGCTAAGTTTAGCTCATGGGTTGAAGATTTGGCCGGAAGGTGCGACCTTGGCGGTGAAGTTGGTGTGAGTGGAGTCACTCCAACGAAGGTACTAGGCGTCGGGGAGACACTATGGCGGTATTACGCTTGTGGGAGGTGCGGAGTCAGAGTGTGGCGGACTCTAGTACAGTACTTGTGAAAATGGCTAAGTCCTGTGTCGCGTGTCAGGCGACGAGGCAATGATTGGGAGAATCATTATGTGGTCCGTGGTCGCGGTTACCATGGAGTGGAATTAGGCGGATGCCTAAGGAACCTGAGCTCGTGAAGTGGCGTTCGCGGCTTAGGAAAGGAGAGGAACACATTGAGCGGCAATGTGCTTCCGGGGTTGTGGTCTTGCAGCGAATAAATCTCTAGAAGGGAAGGATTGGGATGCAACACACGCGGCAAAAGGGTTACTTCGTAGTGACTGAATTTAAGTATCTCAGTACAAGAAGATCGATTACTCTTTGAGTGTGTACCCATGAATTGGATAGAGTTATCTTAGTGCAGGAAAGAGATCACAATTGGACCTTACTCTTCGAGTAAGGAGAAAAGTCTGTAGCGGGGCAGGGCGGTGACAGCGTTGATTGTTCAGTGCAGCATCTACGTGTACAATGGACGGATGACGTGGATCCCGCTGATGGGTGTAGTCAAGGTTGTGGTAGAACCGAAACTCGCGCAGCGAAAGTGGGCATTGCGAATGCCTGGACTTGGTCTGAGTGCGCTCGGAGGAGCTTGCGACTCAGGGTGGGGGAGCACATTTGAGCAGAATGTGTCCCGATGTTTGGTGACTCGATAAAGGGATCTCGTCTAAGGAACGTGGCGGATAAAACACACATGACAGAAGAGTTCACTTCGTGGAGCACAAGTTGGGAACCAAGACTGACCGGGTCCGTGGCAGTAACAGCTAAGCTTTGGGCTAGGTTGTGAAGTGGGCCAAGGGTTACTGGATGGTTTGGTGTTCCTCACTTGGGGCGAGAAGGCCGATGGGGAGATCGGTTGCTCTCGATGGTGTGGCCACAGGTTGGACGGATGACTATTCGAGTGGATCAAACGATGAGATTGGACTTTGTTCAGAGGAGCAAGGTAAGGAACTATGTTCGGGAAAAGCAGTGTAGTAATCTAGAATTTAAAAGTCTCTGTTTGCTTTTAAATATTTAAAATTTGTCAGTTTTGGCAAAAGTGGAGAGATAGTGGGTCAATAGTGGGCCCAGAGATATCGACTTTTGATCGGGGTCTGATATGGAAAATCCGAGATCACCATTGCGATCGTCTCGTCGAAACATAGAAGTTTCATATTCATATGTTTTCGATCCGACGGTCGGATCTTCCAGAAATCAGAAATCAAAAAGCGGGCCCCGCGACTTAAGTGAATAGTAACCCTCGAGTTTTTAATCCCTCGCTTTCACTAATGGCCGAACCACTATCTAGAGTTTTAACCTAGAGGTATGAGTAATGGAACCTAGCTAATTTCGACGTTCTGAGCGCAATGGCACTAACGGATTTCGCGTTTGGCGACCCGGGTGCATCGAAGTGCGTGCCACGCGCGATAATTCGATGAACTTTATGGAACGACTTTTAATCCGAGCGTCGAACAAACCAAACAAACACGCTACCTGACAGGTCTCGACGAGCCGGACGTCGTGGCGAAGTCCGCTTCGCAATTCGGAGAACGGATTTTCTCGAAATGCGTGAAATGCACCAAAAAAGGGGTATTTTTGTAAAATTGTTAATATTTTATGTGTCAAATTGTTAAGGGCTTAAACCATGGGGTGTTGGGTGCATTTTGTACCTACTGTGAAGACCCCGGAGGCTTGGGTTAGGTCTGAACCGGGTTTGAGTTGGTTTTGTTGCAAAGGGTTGTTGGGCTTTTGGGCTCCCTCGTGGGGGGGGGTTACAAGAGAGGCTCTTGGGATTTTTCTAACTCCCAAGAGTAACTCCTCTTAAGCCTCGGATGCTGGGGTGGCCGAGAGTGATCACCCCATTGAGAGGAACCCGAGAGAGAGAGAGAGAGAGAGAGAGAGGAGGAAGAAGGTTGGGACCAAGCTTCTTCAAGTTTGGATTTGGAGTCCCTGAGGAGTTCCCCTGTGCCTGTGGTGCAACCTGGGAGGTTGCCTTGGCCGCGCGAAGGAGGAGGAAGAGAACCGGCTTCATCCCATCTTCTTCAACCTAGGCCAAGGTGAGGTTTTTAGACCACGGTTTGTTTGAGCCCGAGACCACTAGCAGTAGATTATTTAGGTCCTTAGAATGCTTCGAGCCAAGTTTGAGCTTCCCATGCACACTGGTTTGCCGGCGGAAGCAAGATATCGCCGGAAACCTAGCCAAGCTCCGCCGCGACCGTTCTCTTCAACCAGTGAACCAAATGGAATTCTAAAATCATGGGTTTGGACTGTAGAGGATGAGGATCATCTCCACCAAAATTGGTGGAGTTTGATCAAGAAAATTGATCGCAGAATGGAACCCTAGTTTTGTGAAAATTTGCATGTTGGCCGAGCCTTGTGCTCCGGCGCCGGCGAGCTTCCCCATCGCTGGCCACTTGCTCAGACTTCTTCCCGAGTGTGAGGGGATTACATTCATGCATTTGCATGCAGCCCATGCAGCCCTAGGGTGGCGCGGCCATGGATGACCCGAAATGAGGTCAAATCTCGGCCGCCGGTGTTCCGGCCATCTCCGGCCGGGGAGGGTTGGTCGGGAAGCTTCCTATGGTCCTTTAGGACAATTCCATCCATGTTGGAGAGCTTCATATTGCCTCAAGGAAAATCCGCCATTAACGGGGGTGAAGCTCAAACCGAGCTTTGCTCCGCCGCGCCGCCGCCGTGTCCTGTCGCCGGGCATGGGATCAGGTAAGTTCGTGGAGTTATTTAGCATCCAATTGGCCAAGTTGTTGAGCCCCAGATGCTCAGGTTGAAAGGTCACAAAATTCGAGGCCTTCACTTCATCTTCTTCCTCAAGCCGCGGCCAACCCATGCAATAATCTTGGCCCAGGCTTGCAGGAGAGGAAGAATAAACTCATAGAGGCATTTCTATCCAAGTTAGAGAGTTTTTGGTGCAATGGTTGCAGAGAACCAACTCGGGATTTTGTTTGTTGTATGTTGTGTATAAGATGCATATCAGGTGTTTGATGAAATGCCACAGAGAAGGAAAGTTTGGAATTGGACTTTGATCAAAATATGAAAGATGCTTCAAATGGTCCCCTGAGCTTGATGCTCACTTCAGATCAAGTTAGATCTGTGTGGACAGAGGTTTGGAGCATTGTACTTTATGTTAGTAAGCAAGGTTGATGGATCTTTTGATCCAGCCATTTCTGCGTTGCACTAGGGCAAGCCCAGTGATTTTTGAGCCATTTTAGGTTTATGTTTAAAGCAGATTTTTATTTGGATTAATAAAAGTTAAGTTATAGGTTAAACAACCCTAGAATGAATAATTGGCCCAAGGTTGGTTCTGGGTTGTTTGCGAAGTCGCGACAGTGAGCTCCTGGCTAATTTGGGGTCACTGGACGCGGTGCTCGCGTCGAAATTAGGTTTTGATGATCCGGAGAAACAAAATTACAAATAGGCTATGTTAGAGAAGAAAACTATGGCCCGAAGTTTCCCTCGGGTTCCGTGCTGCCACAAATTGGTGAGCACGGTGTTCAGCAAGTCAAATGTCACCTGTTGGAAGTGACGGAATGTTAAAATGAATCTCCACTTGAAAGAACGAGCGAAAACAGTGCCCAAACTGGCACTAAAAGTGAAAATTTAAACGCCCTAGGGGTCTAGATGCAAAAGTCACATCATATACTGGTTAGTAAGTTGATTTCTGAACCTTAATTCACATTCAGGGTTATTCGGTAGCATCTGGTGTGCTGAGCGTACAGTTGGTTCAGTTTAGCCGCCTGCGTTATATCAGGTGGGTTATCTTCGGTCCGGGTTTTATCAGTTCGGCCCTCTGGGGTGCGATACTGGTTGGACTCCTGTTCTTGGTAACTTAGTTTATTTTGAGCCTGTCTGCCTTTGGTTGCAATATATATTACTGTTAGTTGCTCTGACTAATTGGCCATTTCGTAGTTGCACTCCTATGCTTGATTATTATATCAGTCTATTAATGCTTGAGCCTGCCTTTCCATTGATTCAGTGATTTGCTACCTTATGCCTGCTTTATACCTGCTTCCTTGTTGTTCGCCCGTTATGTTGCTAAATACATGATCTTTTAAAATAAATATTTTTTTACCAAGCCTTGTAGGGTAGCCTGAGTCTGTTCTTGTTTGATAGGACGAGGGTAACGCTCTACGAGGGTTGGGACCCAAAAACCTATTGTTTTCAAAGGTTTTCTTAAAAACATGTGTTTAGTTGCATAAGGGGTTAGTCTGTCTGATTGGGTGAGATGTTGAGCCATACCTGTTATCAGTTCTATTCTGCCTTACATGATTATTCTTAGTGCCTCTGGTATTTATATCTTATCTTGGAACATTTCCATGGTTGATGAGTAAGCCTGTTGGTCCTGTCGATCAAATGATACACTGCTGAGCACATAGATTTGTTTAACTGATGTTTTTACCGAGCTTCGTAGGGTCGCCGGAGTCTGTTCTTGTTTGATAGGACAAAGGCAATTGCTCTACGAGGTTTGGAAACCCAAGCTTCGTAGTGTCGCCTGAGTCTGTTCTTGTTTGATAGGACGAGGGCAATGCTTTTCGGGGTTTGGACTTTTCAAAACAGTTTTCTTAAAAATATGTGTTTAAGTTTTGTATCATTTGGTTGGTTTGTGTGGTTGAGTTGAGTTTATATGTGAGCTTCTGCTGAGTTGAGATTTGCCTTGATCTTGCATTTGAGTTGAGATTTATTGCTGAGTGTTCCTGCATAAGTGTTGAGATTCAGTTGATCTTGTCATTGCATCCCAGTGGGGATTTCCCGGCTTGTTGCCGATTACCCAGTCAGTGGACCGTGAGCTTGAGAATTTGCATATGATTCGCCCGCACCGTTGTACTTCACGAACATCAGCGGATTTGCTACCCGTAGCGATGTTCTTTACCGGTAAAGTGGTTAGCTGTGGCAACCCGTGACCCTTGTGAAGGGAATGTCAACCAGGTGGTGCCAAGTGGGCAGCCTTGCCTGAGGTCTTGTGAAGGCCAATATGGTAGCTTGTGATTGGGTCTTTGCGTTTTCATCTATTTGATGCATGTGTTGTTAAGTTGCTTTAACATGATTCTTTGATTCTTTGATCTGGCTTCTAGTTATCTACCTTTATATGATTCTATGTGATGCCTTTGATTATAGTTTCATTGTTATCTTGCTGATTGTCCTAACTCCTTGATGTGTTGATTATCCTGATACATGTTTTAAATTCTGCTAAAATTATCTCCTATGCTTGTACCCAGATTATGAGTTTTGCTTTCTTTACAGCACCAGTTATATATCTGCTTTACCCTAACCTCTGATCTATTACTATCCTCTAGCATTGTATACCAGTAGGTACGATCTGCTATTTCTCGGCTCGTCGTGCCCACTGGGATACACTCCGGTGTGTCTCACACCCTCGGGTGACTGTTTTTCAGGTCGAGCGGGTGTTGAGATGTCGGGACGAGTTGGTGAGATCACGAGATAGAGCGTGACCCTGGACAGCCGATAAGATCAAGTATTTAGTTATTTGTTGTATCAAGTGTAATGCAATGTAATTGAGAAGTTATTGATATTGTAATTTAATCTTGCTTAGTAGATGTACGTAGTTAGTACTCTGATTGTATGCCAAGTGAGCCGTGCATATATAGAAAAGGCTCAATCCCCAGTGGGATTGGGACTCTTCTATATATGTGGCGGTCTGTTGCGCCCTGGCTGGTTTTAAACTCAGATTTCAAAAAAAAAAAAAAAAAAAAAAAAAAAAATTTTAGACGCTGGTTTTTAAACTCGGGGCGTGACAAGCAGTGACAGTGCTAAGGTCTCGAGATAGCGGGCACGCATCCGTGCGACGGATCGTGTGGGCTCTGCTGGCAGATTGCAAAGGTTGTGCGAGAACCTAAGCTTTTGGAGCAGAGAGATTTGGACTTGAGTGTAGACGAAGAGACAAGTCAGGACACTCGGGTGGACTTTTGTCCAGGATCGCTTAGTGACAGGTTGCTGGGAGGGGAAAGACTCAGTTGTCAACTCAAAGGGTCGAGGTATCGCAATTTGTGAGGGGGTGGACGTTGGATGGCGACATCACCATTATTAGCAGTTGTGAGAAAGACTAGCAGATGGGTTAAGCTTGGGTTCTGTTCAGCAGCTATCGCGAAGGTGATTGCTGGAGGTATGGAGGACGGCAAGTTTGAGCAATGGAAATGAGGTGTCGTTAGTCTCGAACTTGGCCGAGGACTTTGGTGGAGGACCGAAGTCGGGTTGAGTGAAAACCTAAAGGGAGTGGGCTTGAGCGACCGAGAGTACAGAAGCCTAAGGTGCTAAGTAGCAACGAGTAGCGAAAGTGCGATGCAGTCAGGAGGCACGACGAGAGTTCATGGTGGAGCAAGTAGATGTGCGAAGTAGCAGAGGACAGGCTTGTCTCGACGAAAGACTCGAAAACTCGTAGAGACCATGGTGATGGCTTGACGTTGTGTGATTGCGGGGCATTGGTGAAGCAAAAGTTGTGTGCGGAGTGGCACGAAATGGGCAGAAGTACTCATGGATATTGGAAGGGGTTGGATGTGATCTGGCCCGACCACAGTTTGTGTCTAGGGTGTTCCAAGGTGGGGAGCCCTAGATTGACATTGTGATATGTCGAGGTGGAGAAGCGAAGCCGAGCTGCGAGCTAATTCGCGTTGGACGCTCCAAGACGTTGGGACGTTTGGAGTTGGACCTCGGAGGGAGCGAGGGAGGGCCACTCTACTGATTTTCAGAGGAACTCGTGCACGCTTGGAATAGGTGTATTCGCGGAGTATACCGAGTGCACTAGTTGGTCCGGTAGCGTTCTGGGAAGAGATCGCTAGCTGGAAAGGGATTTCCCTGAGAGGGAGGCACAAGGTTGGCTACTAGATGCAGGAAACTTGGGTTAAGTAGGGGCGAAAATGACAGAAGGGTCGACTAGCGCCTCGAAAAGGACCGAGTTGCAGAGGAGTGCCAGTGCCATTTGGATAGTCGTGAGCAGACGACAAGGTTCACATTCTAGTTCCGTGGAGGAGTTTTGTGGTGCGGGGGAGGCATCCGGAGCTGGGAGCTTCAACTCAAGGGGACAGAATGGTTTTTACAGAGTAAGTGGTCGGGAAGGACCAAGGAGCTTCAGCGACGCGTTGAGTAGCGGACATGCTCAAGTGCGGGTCAGTGTGGCATGCGATGCCAAGGCCGAGGGCGGCTCTGATCTAGAGTACTGGCTGGCAGCTATCAACCAAGCTGGAAGAACGGATGTGCATCGACGAGGGCGTCGATAACTTGGGTGGGGGAGTCTGTCACGTGTCGATCGTGTTGGTTCGACCGTGACATCCTTGGGGGCCACTTTTGGATGACATTTGGTAGGCATTTGGGTTGACAGAGTTACGGGTTTGCGAAGTTGGGACAATCCGTCAGGGTTGAGCCGTGGGCGAACCAACGGGGGCAATTCCCTAGCAATGGCCCATGCCATGACCATGGAAATGGTGCCGCATGCGGGGTTTCAAAACGTACCCCTCGGTGAGCACCTTTGTACCCCCGGGGTGCCAAAGGGGTGGATGCCTCGTGGGTTATATTGAGGAGGGGTTGGACACTTGCGAAGTGGCCCCGACTCCCCCGTTGGCCTATAGGACATAGGCCATCCCTTGGCGAGCGGAGTCGCCAAGCCTAAGTTCGTGTGAGTGGGATTTGATGGTCGTTGAGCACACGGGCTTAGGGTAATGCCAAAGACACGAGGTCAACGGCATTACGGAGCGGGGTTGGCCCCGAGGTTTTGCCTCTAGGTTCGCTTGCACTACCTTATGCCGTTTCGGATCTCTGTAGTGGAGCGAACGAGCGGATGAGGAACAGTCTTGCGAAGGTTGGTCCGCCTCAATGGACAAGGCTTGCGAAGGCATGTATGTGCCGAGCGGGGATTCGTGAGGCGCGAGGCCTACGAAGTTTGTGAGGCGAAGGAACGGTCGGTCCGCCGTAATGGACAAGGCTCGCAAAGGCAACGGTGCCGAGTGGGGATTCGTGCGGCGCGAGGCCCACGAAGTAAGAGAGACAATCGATGCTGGTTTTTGTAAAGTGAGCCATGGAGAGGACCGAGGGTGTTGGGGGCCAGGCATGGCCAGCCAATGGAGGTGCCGAATGGCTAGCAAAGCGGAGCGAGGCTGATTCGATTGTGGACGACATCCATCAAGCAACCTTGGATGCTGGGCCGAGTGTGTTGGCTGCCAAGCATGGTCGTACAATGGAGGTGCCAGGGGGTTGGTGACGCGGGGAGAATGTCGCTAGGTTGGCAAACCCTTGCGAAGGGAACACATGCGGGAACAAGTAGTGTGGGGTATTCGGGAAGCGGACCTTGGACCGAATCGGGAGCGATGACGGATCTAGGGGACCGGCGGAACGGGATAGGCCCGACTCGACTATAGATCCCGTAGTGGAAGTTGAGGGGCGCGGGGCGCCTGGACAAGGCAATGGGCTGGCGGACGGGCGAGATGCGTGGGAAAGGTCGCTCGGTTAAGCAGACGAGTGGAACGCGCAAGGACAGCTCGCTCGGGCCCATTCGAATGGACTAAGTTGGGAGAACATGTATTGTCCTGGATGCTTGCTTCGGAGGCAAAGGGGCATTCGGTTAAGTAGCACTCTCGAGGAGAGTTTGTCCGGCTAGGCGGAATATACTCAGCTTGAAGGCCAACCTCGTTGGCCGGGTTGTTTGTTCGGAACTCGCGGAGTTCGACAAGGGGTTCGACGTAAGGCGCGGCGCCGGGCAGTCAGGCTCGTGGAGGAGCATGCTTGGTTAATGCTTGAGTTTGATCCCGCTGTTTAAGTTCGAGGGCGTGTCCGTGGCAAGGGGACTCGGGAAGGCTGGCTCGGGTGTGCGACACTTGAGCGCCGCACGGGGCAATGTTAAGGCGAAAAAGCTAACCCCGTGACAGCGCGCTTCAACCCGTGCGCGGCCCGGCCCATGCCGCAGTGGTCCACCGCTGCGGCGTGCACCTAGTCTGCGCCGCTGCCGCCCTGCATCGTGGACCCGGTCCACGCCTGGACTCGTGCACCGTTTTTCAGCCTGAGAGTCCAGAAGCTCCTTTTTTGGCCCGTTTCGCCCCGTTTTTGAGTGTTTTTGACCGCGATGATATTTTTAACATTAACTCTTACTGTGACTTTTTCGGGTACAGGATGGGAGTGTTTTAGCGGGAGTTTCCGCACACCTTCTTCGCGTTTCAGGTGGGTACACTCTTAGAATCCCTTTATGCGCACTATCGTTATTTTCATGTTTATCATGTTGTGGGTTTTCGTTCGAGACTTAGTGTGGGACTTTTCGAAAGCTGTTGATGATCTCCAATTGTTCGTTTAACTGTACTAATGTTGATAGTGTTTATGGTTTTTATTATTGGTTTGGTTTCGTGTATTTGGTTACGATGCTCGAGGCTACAGCACGCGCACCCGCGGTTTGGCCACCGCAAAGGGTGTGCTTTTCCGAAAAAGTGGTCGATGACCCGTGTATACCCACGAGGTGACGTAGTGGGGGCCCCCGTAGGTGGGGGGTTTGAGGCGCCAAGGTGTGAGCGGTGCGACCCGTCGAGGTAGGTGCTCGGCGTGGTTTACCGAGGTTGGTGCTCGGTTTGGTTTTCTTCCCGAGGTTGGTGCTCGGTTTGGTTTTCTTCCCGAGGTTGCTGCTCGGTTCGATTTTCTTTTCCCGAGGTTGGTGCTCGGTTCGGTTTTCTTTTCCCGAGGTTGGTGCTCGGTTCGTTTTTCGTTCCCGAGGTTGGTGCTCAGTTTGGTTTTCTTTCTTGAGGTTAGTGCTCGGTTTGGTTTTCTTTCCCGAGGTTGGTGCTCGGTTTGGTTTTCTATCTTGAGGATAGTGCTCGGTCTGGGTTGCCGGGGCAGGTGCCCGGTTCACGTTTTGCAGGGGGAGGGGACACCGTCGATCGCACGATGCGGAGGGCGGTTACTCTGGTTTTCTTACGGTTTGCTTTAGTTACAGTCTTCCTGCATTTCATCTTTTGTACCTTGTGTCGCTGACTTCCCACTCCGTGACAGGTTCCTTCGGGGGTGAGAGTTAGGGCGACGGTGAGGCCGTGGCAGGAGTCTTTTGGTCCTTCGAGGCCATGGACGGTATTTACTTTTTATTTTGCTCAGTTCATTACCTATTAGTAGCTTACTATGTGGATTACGATACCCTTGTGGGGTCGATGTGGATGTTGGAATGTCGTTTATTTATCCTTGTGGGTGGTTGTTTTTCTTTTCCCGATTGGCCGCTTTCAAACTACAAAAGAAAAGAAAAAAAAAAATATTTCGAAAACTGTTTTAAAAACGCAGGTGTCGTGTGGGCACCATTTCAAAACCCTGGGGATTTATGGATTGCGAAAACCGTTTTGAAAATCTGGGTGTCGTGTGGGCACCATTTCAAAACCCTGTGGATTTATTGATTTCGAAAACCTTTTTGAAAAACCTGCGTGCCGTGTGGGCACCGTTTTTAAAACTTGTGGATTTATCCTTTCAAAAATTAGTCGGACTCTTTAATACTTATGGAAAAATGGTTGTATGTATCCGACGAGTGAACTAGTGTGGTTAAAGTGATGATTGTATGGTTGTTGTAGTCGGGACGCCGTGCATATACAAAGGAGACTCTGCCCGTTCGCAGAGTGAATTTGTATATGCGGCGGGTCTGGGCACGCACTGGGGGAGGTTGGTTTCAAAAAAAAAATATATACGCAAATTTCAAATCTTTTTAGTGGTCGTCTTCCGCTTAACGAAACCCCCGGGGCGTGACACTGTTGGCGAGCCCAGGTCGCAGTTTCGACCCCGGGGCGTGACAACTTTACTCTTACATAACACATGATAAGACCACACTTTAGAAAGGATGCACGATAAGGGTACCCACCTTGAATCACGTTGAACAGAACACCTGAAACCGTCCTGTGCCCTTGCACGATTCCCGGACCCTATAAGTCCCCAACGAAAACATCAATAACACATAACATAAAAACCCAGACCATCCGAGTAGAAAAACCAACTAAAGGACGCACGGGTGGACACAGAGATCGGGAGGCGGAGCTTAACAACCTCCGCGGGTGATTTCCCCGCGCAGCGCGCGTTGCGGAGCAGCCCTGCGCGGGCACCAGCCCGGCGCGGGAAGTTCCCCGCGCGACGCTCACTGTGGAGCAGCCCCGCGCGGACACGCACCGCCTGCGGGTCGCGCCCCGCGCGGCACCAGCCCGTGCGGGCGCGCGCTGCCTGCGGGCAGAGCCTGCGCGGCACCAGCCCGCGAGGAAACGCGCCGCCTGCGGGCAGCGCCCCGCGCGGCACCAGCCCGCGTGGCGCGCGCTGCCTACGGGCAGCGCCCGCGCGGCACCAACCTGCGCGGGCGTGCGCGCTGCCTGCGGGCAGCACCCTGCGCGGCACCAGCCCGCGAGGCGCGCGCTGCCTGCGGGCAGCGCCTGCGCAGCTCCGCGCCGCGCGCTACACGTGTTACGGCATTTTGGTGTTGGCATATTTCGTGAGTCATGTCAGTGAGTTGAGTCGGAGTCTTAAAGGGATCAAATTGTCAATCAGCAATCAAAGACTTAGAGAAGATTCAACAAGAGCTCAAGTTGACACTCAGTGTCTTGAGTCTTGAAGATTGAAGTTGAAGAATTGTGGATCAGTTACATCAATCTCAAGAAGAAAGTATTCAAAAGGATCAGGTATGGTTAACTAAATAATTTTGGTGATCCGAATACTTTCTTATAGTGTAGAAACACTTGGATGAATTTTTAATTACATAAAAATCAAAAACTGGACATGGGAGATGTTCAGGATCCGGATCAGACAGTCCAATCCGGATCCCGAAGGGTGCTTGTTCATTGGCAAATCCGATCCGGATCAAAGGTCATTTCAATCCGGATCCCGAACATGGGTTTTTGCTGGAATACATGAACGATTCGGATCGGGCATTTCAATCCGGATCCCGAACCCTTGTTTCTTTGGAATTGTCTGACTCGCTACGACGATCCGGATCGCAGTAAATCCGATCCGGATCGCCGTCCTGAAAATTTCCAGATAAGGTAAGTTTTTGATTCTTATCTCTTTCCAAAGGTTTCTAAACTATAAATAGACATTTAGGGTTTCTCAAAAATGTGGGGAGCACGGCCGATCAATTGAAAAAACACTTGAGAGCAACCCTAGAGGCTAGGTTTTTATCGTTCTTCTTTTTAGCCTCTTTTAGGTCAATTCGACGGTTCTTTCAAGAACATATCTTTTGTCGAATTGATCTAATCTTTGCTTAGAGATTTTTCCCATGGATCTTCATTGATAATCTAAGCAAAGGATCACCATCGAAGCCAATTTTCTTACCGGCTGAGTTTGCGTCGTGGATTCGACGTGGCATCGTGGATTCGGTGTGCTAAAGGCGTTTCGTGGATTCGAAACGTGTGCTCGTGGATTCGAGTGGCGTTCGTGGATTCGAACGTGTGCAGTGGACGTACAATCGTTGGAGCGCAAGGTCCGAAGAAGTTGAAGGAGGGGTTAAATCCGTGGAGACGGTAATCACCTTGTTATTCTTCTTTTCTTAGTGGATTGTTATTGCGTGGACATCCAACCGGTCAGCGCAAGGTCCGAAGAAGCTGAAGGAGGGGTTGAGTCCGTGGAGTCAGTAATCACCTTGTTATTCTTCTATTCTTAGTGGATTGTTATTGCGTGTTGGTCCCGTGGTTTTTCTCCTGGATTGGAGTTTCCACGTATATCTCGGTGTGCTATTTTTATTTTCCGTATTGGTTTTTATTTTGCACTGAGATTGGTTTTATAAGTATTACACCTATTCACCCCCCCTCTAGTTGTTTGATAGTACCTATTTAGATCCTTGTGGATCCTTAAAAACCTACAATTGGTATCAGAGCGGGTTTTAGGTTTATCTATCATGTCGGGTGAAAGTGGTAATATTTTTAGACCTCCTCTTTTTTATGGGACTAATTATGCTTATTGGAAAGTGCGGATGAGGGCTTTTCTCATCGCAATTGATGAGCGGGTATGGCAATCCGTGGAATACGGTTGGGTGCATCCTGTTGAGGAAGTAGGAAATTCTACTACCCCAAAACCTCGCTCTAGATGGTCCAAAGAGGAACTCGAAAGATCTTCTTACAATGGGAAAGGTATGAACGCTCTTTTTAACTCCCTTTCCTCGACTGAGTTCACAAGAATTTCCACGTGTGAAACCGCGAAGGAAATTTGGGATATTCTCAAAATTACACATGAGGGTACTAATCTTGTAAAAATTCAAAAGCTCCAGATGCTTACAAGTCAATTTGACTCTATTCATATGGAAGAGCATGAATTGTTTACAGATTATTACACTAGACTTCAAGATGTAATAAATACATGTGCTAATTTAGGAGAAAAGATCCCGGAGTCGAAAATTGTAAGAAAGATACTTCGGACTCTTCCGGAACGGTTTAGGGCAAAAGTTACCGCCATTGAAACCGTTAGTCATCCGGATGAGATGAGTGTAGAGGAATTAGTAGGTGCTTTGCAAACTTATGAAATGACTTTTCCTACTAATCAAGTTTCTTCCAAGTCTTCTTCTAAGCTTACAGGTATTGCATTCAAATCAACAAAGGAAGAAGATAGCGAATCAAGTTCCGACGATGAAATCTCTTTTGCCGATTTTGAAGAACAATTGGCGCGGATCACAAAGACATTTCGTCGGAAATTTTGGAAGAATCGAACCGATGGATCTTCATCCACGAAACCATCTAAAGGATCATCGGGTTCTAAATCCTCTAATCTCAAAGGCGTTGCAAAACCTTGTAAAGAAAAAGAAAAAGATGATTTCGAAGGGGAAATCCAATGCTATCGATGCAAAGGCTACGGCCATTTTTCAACGGATTGTCCTTCTCCGAAATCATATAAAAAGAAGGCTTTGCAAGCGAAAACTTGGGACGATTCTACCTCTAATGAATCGACCTCAAGTAAAGAGGAAAAAGCCGTTGCCTTATATGCCTCTCAAATTCCCTCCTCTAATGTTTGCTTATCATCATTAATCACTGACTCTATTCCTTTGATTTTGCATGAAACATCAACATCCGGCGGAGAGTCATCAAGTGAGGGGGAGTCGGACGAAGAAGAACTCGTTGAGGCATATCAAGAACTTCTTGCGGAATCTAAGAAGATGGCCAAGCATATCAAGAAGTTGAGGAAGCAACGACTTGAGAATCAAGACGAGAATCATGCTTTAAAGATAAAACTTCATGATCTCGAGGAGGAACGAGAACGCTTATTGGATAATAATAAAATCCTCCAAGAAAAGCTAAACCAATCGGAGACAAACGCTACATCATATATGGACAAGATTGGTTTTCTAGAAAAGCAGTTTGAGGAAATTCATGTCACCAACCAAGCTTTGACCAAGCAAGTTCATCAACTCAAATCCGACATACAAAGGCTTTCAACCGGTTTCAAAAACTTTGACGGTATGTCCGGATTAGGTCAAACAAGCAAGGTTGGTTTGGGTTTTAAAAAGGATCAAACTGTGCATGCTTCAAGTTCCACATTCAAATTGAAAGGAAGAACGTGTCACTTATGTGGACTTGAAGGACATTTGGTGAAGAATTGCCCGAAAAAGAGAAAGAAGAGTCCTTCGGCAACTTCATCTACGGAGCGAACTCAACGGAATCAAAAGACACATCAAGTCAAAGGAGTTCACTCAACCCACCAAAGTTCCGAGCCACAATATCAATCATACAAGCGGATCACTACGAGGCAAAGACCTAAGGTGGACCAACAGTCAAAGCGGACAACCCCCGGCCACAACGAATCAAGACAACCCAAAATCCAGCGATTTTGGATTCGGAAAGGTGATATCTTTCCTTGTCTTAAGTTCTAGATAGCTTATGACTGTATGTAATGCTTTGATTGGTTTTCCCTTCATATCTTTCTTAATCTTTGCATTACATGTTTTTCAATGCTCTTCGTTTTTATACTTTGTTTTTGAACAAAAGGGTTTTTACTGAACAAGTGCATTGAATAAAAAGTGCTTCACGTTTATTCACTCCAAATTAATTTTATTTGGATTATCAACGTTACTCCATAATCATAATCTTGAAGATACTTCATTATAGGAGTTTTTGATATTATAAGCATCAAATTTTAGAAATCATGTGTGATCTTTAGATGCTTAATCTATCTCGGTTGTGTGAATTCATTGTGATAAACGTGAGACAACCGATAGACTAAAATTTGGGATTTATTTCTTTCACGTAAGAGATTGCATTCTTACAAGGGTAATGAAATGATTTGCAAAAGATGTGGAAAGAGTTACATCCGAAAGGAGTGTGAAAACTACCACCACATGTTGGAAAGAGCTGCCACCCCGGTCGTCCGGTCTGTGTGTGAAGCTACCACATGTTATGGATGCTTGAAAATTATTTATGAAATTTTGTTTAGTTGAAGCATTCGGAGATTTAAATTTAAAGCTCTTATTTTGAACAATCTCCTGGTTGGTATAAGGTGGGATAGTTGAAAGATGCTCAAAGAGCCACCCTTAGGTATTTTAGTGCTTATCTCAAATTTGAAAGGGTAAAATTCAAAATTGATGTCGTTTGGAAATCTCTGTAAGTCATCTTTGTAAATCCGTTACATCTTGATAGACTTTGGATCTCAAGACTATTTTTGATGACTTGTGTTTGACGAATATAACATGAAAAACTGTTTCTAATGTTTTATCTTTGTTTTTCATGATTTAGGAGTAAATCTTTTTAATTTTGTGAAATTAATTGGATTGAATGGCATCTGTGTGAATTCATTGTTTAAAGCACTTAAATTGATTTCTTGATGGAATACAAATCGGCATTTGAAAAGATTCTAAAATCTGGATTTGTTTCAAGAAATTATTTGATTTTTGCTTTCTGGTACAGGTACGCAATCTGCATTTTTGTTATATACCGGAACTGAGCCTTTATCTCTCTTTCTCTATGAACTAATGCTGTTAGTGATTTCCTTTTGTCTAGTATGTTCACTGTTTGACAATTTGTGACAAAAAGGGGGAGAACAGAAAATAATGATCGTATCACAAAGGGGGAGAACATAAATGCTCAAGACAGGGGGAGAACATGGAGAACATGGAGAACATGTTAACATGGAGAACATGGAGAACATGTTAGAGATGCTCATGATAGGGGGAGATAAAGAAAAGATTGAAAGAGCCGAAAAAACAAAAGAACCAAAAGGACGAATCAAATGTAGGATTTTAATTTCTAACGACTAACGTTTGATTGTGTTTGGAGTTTTGTTTTGCAGGAATTACATCACTTTAAGACTCCAAGTCCTAAGTCATAGAGTATGTTCTAGGACTGTTTGGTTCAAATGTAATTTTGTATTTATTGGATCTTTCACGCAAAGAAAATCAATGTTTTGGTGATAACATTGAATTTCGACTTTTTGGTTTAAGATGAGTGACTTGAGCGCTTTTATGTATTTTTGGGTTTTGTCACGAAATTGCCAAAGGGGGAGATTGTTACGGCATTTTGGTATTGGCATATTTCGTGAGTCATGTCAGTGAGTTGAGTTGGAGTCTTAAAGGGATCAAATTGCCAATCAGCAATCAAAGACTTAGAGAAGATTCAACAAGAGCTCAAGTTGACACTCAGTGTCTTGAGTCTTGAAGATTGAAGTTGAAGAATTGTGGATCAGTTACATCAATCTCAAGAAGAAAGTATTCAAAAGGATCAGGTATGGTTAACTAAATAATTTTGGTGATCCGAATACTTTCTTATAGTGTAGAAACACTTGGATGAATTTTTAATTGCATAAAAATCAAAAACTGGACATGGGACATGTTCAGGATCCGGATCAGACAGTCCAATCCGGATCCCGAAGGGTGCTTGTTCATTGGCAAATCCGATCCGGATCAAAGGTCATTTCGATCCGGATCCCGAACATGGGTTTTTGCTGGAATACATGAACGATCCGGATCGGGCATTTCAATCCGGATCCCGAACCCTTGTTTCTCTGGAATTGTCTGACTCGCTACGACGATCCGGATCGCAGTAAATCCGATCCGGATCGCCGTCCTGAAAATTTCCAGATAAGGTAAGTTTTTGATTCTTATCTCTTTCCAAAGGTTTCTAAACTATAAATAGACATTTAGGGTTTCTCAAAAATGTGGGGAGCACGGCCGATCAATTGAAAAAACACTTGAGAGCAACCCTAGAGGCTAGGTTTTTATCGTTCTTCTTTTTAGCCTCTTTTAGGTCAATTCGATGGTTCTTTCAAGAACATATCTTTTGTCGAATTGATCTAATCTTTGCTTAGAGATTTTTCCCATGGATCTTCATTGATAATCTAAGCAAAGGATCACCATCGAAGCAAATTTTCTTACCGGCTGAGTTTGCGTCGTGGATTCGACGTGGCATCGTGGATTCGGTGTGCTAAAGGCGTTTCGTGGATTCGAAACGTGTGCTCGTGGATTCGAGTGGCGTTCGTGGATTCGAACGTGTGCAGTGGACGTGCAATCGTTGGAGCGCAAGGTCCGAAGAAGTTGAAGGAGGGGTTAAATCCGTGGAGACGGTAATCACCTTGTTATTCTTCTTTTCTTAGTGGATTGTTATTGCGTGGACATCTAACCGGTCAGCGCAAGGTCCGAAGAAGCTGAAGGAGGGGTTGAGTCCGTGGAGTCGGTAATCACCTTGTTATTCTTCTATTCTTAGTGGATTGTTATTGCGTGTTGGTCCCGTGGTTTTTCTCCTGGATTGGAGTTTCCACGTATATCTCGATGTGCTATTTTTATTTTCCGCATTGGTTTTTATTTTGCACTGAGATTGGTTTTATAAGTAT
Organism: Tillandsia leiboldiana; assembly: GCA_029204045.2. NCBI lineage: Eukaryota > Viridiplantae > Streptophyta > Magnoliopsida > Poales > Bromeliaceae > Tillandsia > Tillandsia leiboldiana. The sequence goes on along the minus strand of CM055066.1, from coordinate 32,627,347 downwards.
TACACCTATTCACCCCCCCTCTAGTTGTTTGATAGTGTTACAGAATTTGAGTTGGCGTAGTTTCGTGAAAGGTTCAAGTCTTGAAGATTGAAGGTGAAGAAAGTTGGATCATTTAACTCAATCTCAAGAAAGAAGAATTCAAAAGGATCAGGTATGTTTAACTAAAGATTATTGGTGATCCGAATACTTCTTGTAGTGTAGAAACACCTGGAAGAATATTTAACTGCATAAAAATCAAAAACTGGTGTTCGGACATGTTCAGGATCCGGATCAGAGCCAGCAGTCCGGATCCCGAAGGTTGTTGTTTCATACATTACTTCAATCCGGATCGCAGCATCTCACGATCCGGATCCCGAACGTTGAGTTCTCAGAATTGTATGAACGATCCGGATCAGGCATTCCGATTCGGATCCCGAACGATTGTTTTTCTGGAAACCGTCTTTCTTGCTACTGCAATCCGGATCGCCCAAATCCGATCCGGATCGCCGTCCGTAAAAATTCCAGAAATGTTAGGTTTTTGATCCTTATCTCCTTCCAAATGTTTCTAACCTATAAATAGACCCTATGACTCTTTTTCTAGGGTTAATCCAAAAATAATCACATAGAGCCGTCATATTCAAATATCATCTTATACGGCCCTAGATCCACATATAGAGAAGAAAGGAAATCATTAGAGAATACTCTATGTTTCTTCATCTATATTGATTAGTTTGATTCTAGGTTTTCATACTCACATCTTGAGTTGAATCAAACTAATGAATACTTAGATGGTATTTCCGATCTATCTTTGATCTAAGTATTCGGCGGATCATCACCACCCAAAAAAACAACGATTTCCCCAAAATCGGCGCGTGGATTCGCGTGTCCTTGTGGATTCAAGGTTCAACCGCTCTCGTGGATTCGGAGCGAGGCACGTTCGTGGATTCGAAGGGTGCTACTGGGTGAAGACCGTGGATTCGGTCAGACGTCGTGGATTCGACGTTGGACGCCGTGGATTCGGCGTTGGGCGCAGATCGTGGATTCGAGAAGCGTCGCGGAGCGAGCGGAGAAGATCCTCTAGGAGCGTATGGAAAAGGTTGAGTCGTAAGTGTGTACGGTAAATCACCTTGTACGTGTTTTAATTCTAGTGGATTTCTGCCGTGTTATCGGTCCCGTGGTTTTTTACTCCGGTGATGGAGTTTTCCACATAAAAATCTTGCGTGTTATTTTTATTTCCGCATTGGGTTTTTATCGCAACGATTTTTGATTGTTTATACGTTTACACCTATTCACCCCCCTCTAGGTGTTTTTTCCCCTATTTAGATCTACATTACATATAACCCAACAGATAGTACCTATTTAGATCCTTGTGGATCCTTAAAAACCTACAACGCGGCCCCTCACGGGCGGCAGCCCGCGCGGCGCGCGCTGTCACGCCCCGGGTGTAAACCAAAACCCAGGCCCGTCTACTGATCCGCCGTGCACACGGTATTTCTCCCGTACACGAAGTGCTAGTAACCGGCTCAGATATAAGAGATAATAATAAGAGCATAAAACAAAGCTGAACTAAAAACTAATACATCTCAGACTGAAGCTGGAAATGAAATACAGTACATCTATAAAAAAATAATACATCTGTCTCTCCCAGCTCACCAAATGAAAAACAAACAGCTTGCTAAAGCCAGACCCAAAATGAAGTACCACCGTCTGAGGAAAAGGGTACACCAATAGTCCAGCTAACTCGCTCGTCCTGCCTCGAGATCTATCTACTCAGTCGTTCTCTCACTTCGACCCGCCGTTGAAAACCCAGCAGCACCCGCAGAAGACACTGCAAAACAAGGAGAAGACAAAGAGGAAAGGAAAAATGGGGGTGAGAACTACTATAAAAATAGTAGCCTCCCCTAGTGGGTAAAGCCTCAAACTCCGACGCACCCACTAGGTCTACCAGAGGCAAAAGGGCGAAGAAGAGTGGTAAACAACAAAACTACTGAAAAAGGAAACTACCACTACTATGCCTCTAAATGCATCAGTAACCAAACTGTCCCGGTAACCCAATCTATCCATCAGTAATAACTGGTATTGCCTGCTGTCGCCCTCATCATCGGGCAATAACCCCGCCGATGTGAAGGCAAAAACTGTCAATAACTGTCTAACCCCCACGCTCTAGAGGGGAACTCCCCAACGCTCTAGAGGGGAACCCCGACACTCCGGAGGGGAACTCGAGGGGAGCGACCCACACGAGTAAAGCATCACCGGGTATATAAAGCCGCGCCGGTGTGATAACAAACTCAAACACTAACTAACCCCCACGCTCTGGATGGGAACTCCCCAACGCTCTAGAGGGGAACTCGATATCTCACTATAGCAGGACTGGATCACGACTCTGATCAAAGTGGGAAAACACATCCACTAAAGGGAAGCCCGATCCCCAATCTGATTCATAAATAACAATCTGGTCAACCGCCTAATATCCACCGTCGCCGCGATAACCCCTAATCCATAATCGGGTAAAATAATCTGTATCCGGTCAACCTCCTATTATCTGTGGTAGCCACAATAACCCCTAATCCATAATCGGGTAAAATAATCTGTATCCGGTCAACCGCCTATTATCCGCGGTAGCCGCAATAACCCCTAATCCATCAAATACCACCTGTCCCCGACCCCAAGGTCTCGGCTACACTATCCCGTACCCCTGCTCAAACCCGAGCAATAAGAACCACCTGACTAAAGAATAAGGAGAAAGAAGCAAGCATGGTTTCTCCTAAGTCAAGTTCTAATGTAATAGTGTAGCAACAAATAGTGGCCTATCTAGATGACCATACAAGCATGCTTATGTCCTCATAAAAGATAAAGAAAGTGTGACAAATAGAAGTTCCAAATGTGTATCAATTAATAACTCCGCATGGATATAACCATCATGTCTATAATCCACTAGATACCCTCACATAAATCATCCACCTATGCATGTCCAAAAGATCCTCAACTGGTACCCTCCCACAAGACATTTCATATTATTCCATCATGAAAGTAAATTCCACATGTAAGGTTAAGTGCTAATATTATATCCATGTAAACATGTAAAAGTCCCAGCCACTATCAGATTTCGATAATATTATTTTCCATATGATAGGCTCACAATTATTTTAGTGTAAGCATGTATGTCCATTAGGTGATCATTCAATATGTCCAATGAAAGGATCTCTCTAATATTCCTAGTGGGTATGTCGGAATAGAGGAATATAGCAACCACCCACCTCGATCGCAAAGTATATAAAACACCACTTCAAACTCGCCCTCTCACAAAGAAAATCCCGGCTCACTGCGAACACTGCGAGATGCCCTCAGAAAATTCCAGAAAAATAACCGTTGCGATCCTCGCGGCGAGCCGATCGAAACGAGTACTTGCACGTCCAAATCCGACACCTTCGAAGAGTTCTCCAAAAATTCCAATAAAAATACGAGCGCGTTCCACTCGAAGTGTAGATATCAATCGAGTCCTCAAACACCTCATTCCGACGCTTGTAGACTGAGAAATCCCAAGAATACTCCACCGCTGTCCAAAATCTCACAGCAGCACAAAGGGTCACAGAAACACCTCGGGAACCATGCCGAAAACCGAAAATGAGGCGAAATGATCAACACGAAGATCGAAGGCGTACCTCTCTTGAACGTGCTGCCGTGAAAATCGGCTCAAAATTCCATCGGGGTGATCCAGGGGGTCTCACGCACTAAAATGCGACGGCGGAAGCCAAAAATCAAAGAAGCGTCGAAGTGCGCCGCGTCGCAGAAAGCGCGGATGTCGATGTGAGGACCCGGATCCCCACGACGAGATTACTGGTTGACCAGCAGCTTCTGGAGGCCTGTGTGGCGTGTCGGTGGTGTTTGTGCACCAATTGGACACTAGTGGTGGACTAAGAGTGTTTAATGGATCACGAGAGTAGTCCGATGACCCCGTCGAATGCTTAGAAGTGGTTTTGCGCGCAATGGATATTAAAATTGGGCTCAGCGCGAAGTTTGGATTAAGGATCACCTTTCCGGATGTCTTCGGGAAATTTTAGAGTTGGAATTTGGCCAATCGGACATCGAATTTGGATTCAGCGCGCGAAATCGTTGAGATTGGACTATTTATTTGCTTTTTTCGGAGCCCGATTGACGCGCGCATTTTTCGAGGCGTGTGCGGATCTCGAGGTGACGCGGCACGGATCCCGAGGTGCTTGCACGAAGGGCGGGGTGTGGCATGCGGCTCGAGGCACAGCAGGCGCGCTGGGGAAGCGCGCCTTCAGCGCGGGTCAACGCGGGGGCCGCCACGTGGCGGGCCCCCACTGGCGCCCGCGCGGATGGGGGGAGCGCGCCCGTGTGGCGCGCGGCATGTAACGCGCCCGTGGGTGGCGCGGTGTAACGCACCCGTGTGGCGCGCTGTAATAACCGCGGCTTTATTTGCCTTTCTAGACCTTCTTTTAAAATTCTTGTAAATCCACTTTTCGACTAAGGGGTCCGGGGGTGAATTATTTTTCTTTATCTCTGGGCAGACTGTCGGGGCTCGCGGGTATTTTTAGACAATAAAGCTCGCGAAATGGATTTCGGCGGCACGATCGGATCTGGATTCTGACCCCGGAATCTCCCAGAATAAATTCCGGAAGTTGGCAGCAGTTCAGGCGACTTACACGTTCTTCGAGGCGGACCGGACCCAGGTTCGCACCCAAACTCATTTCGCCGAGATTGATTTGTATTTTGGGACTTAGGGTTAAGTTCCCGTGTACGGAGGCGGCTAATATTAATACGTATGTGTTGGGTTTAGTTTTGGAGTTTTCCTACCGTTCCTCTCACCCAAACCCTCCTCTTCCCACCGATCGGCGCGAGGCACCGCGGCGGAGCAATCGAGGAACGGGAAGAACACCGCACACCTCCGGAACCGGGCACGCAAGAACGGGATAATCCTCGTCTCTCCCTCCCTCTTCATCGGCGAGTCGGAGGCGCTTTGGTTCGGTGAGTTTTTATTATCTTTTTAGCTAGGGTTTTCTTCCGGATCGTCGCACGGGAAGGGGGGGGGGGGGGGAGACGGTTCACCCCGGCCGGCCGCACCACCGCCGTCGCGAGGCACCCTTGCGCGCAGGGCTAGGGCACCGGGCGTGCGGGTCTGGCACCCGCGCGGGCCCGGGCGCCGCGCGGGGTCATCCGTGCGTGCGGGTCTGGCACCCGCGCGGGCCTGGGCGCCGCGCGGGGTCGCCCGTGCGTACGGGTCTGGGCGCCCGCGCGGAGCCTGGGCGCCGCGCGGGGTCGCCCGTGCGTGCGGGTCTGGCACCCGCGCGGGCCTGGGCGCCGCGTGGGGTCGCCCGTGCGTGCGGGCTGGGCGCCCGCGCGGAGCCTGGGCGCCGCGCGGGGCCGCCCGTGCGTGCGGGCTGGGCGCCGCGCAGGGCAGCCCGTGCGTGCGGGCTGGGCGCCCGTGCTGGACCTGGGCGCCGCCGCTGTCAGGGAGCCGTGCGGGCAACACACCGCACGGAGCCTGATACGCGTGCGGCCACCGCGGCAGCACGGTCGCCGCCGCCTCGGGTTTCCGACTCGGCCGCCGCCGCCGCCGTCGAACCCGGGAGCCCGTTCCACGACGGGACCCGAGTATCTGTTCTTGTTCCTTGTTTTACGTTGGGTAGTCGCTGACTTCTTCCCGGTGGATCTTTTTGCAGTTTTGGGGAGCGCACCGGGACACGGGGGTTAGCGCATTGTTCATCGCTCGTAAAGGTGGGTTTTTACTCTTAAGTCTTAACATTTAATTCTATCATGGTGGACGGGGTCATCCATAAGTGTACTTGGGTTAAACCTGGTAGGGAGGCATCATTTATTCGTCATGGCTTTACGGTGCCCGTGATTAGACATACATATTGGTTCATGTCGCTCTCATGCACGTATGGGAGTATGCTGTGATTATATATATACTGTTTCATATAGTTCTCATGCACGTATAGGAGTATGCTGTGATTATATATATACTGTTTCATATAGTTCTCATGCACGTATAGGAGTATGCTGTGATTATATATATACTGTTTCATATAGTTCTCATGCACGGATATGTTTATGTTATTTCATACGGTTCATACATTGATATATATATATATGGTTCACGGTTACTATGCTCGGCTGCAACACGCGCACCCGCGGTTTGGCCACCGCAAAGGGTGTGCTTTTCCGGAAAAGTGGTCCATGACCCGTGTATACCCACAGGACGGCGTGGGGCCTCTTTAGTTGTGGGGCATGTATGCGCCAAGGTGTGAGCGGTGCGACCCGTCGGTTTAGTTGTCCGACGTGGGAGCGGTGCGACCCGTCGGTTTAGTTGTCCGACGTGGGAGCGGTGCGACCCATTCGGTTTAGTTGTCCGACTTGGGCGCGGTGCGATTCGTCGGTTTAGTTGTCCGACGGGATCGGGTATTGCAGGTTTACAGGTGTTTGATTCTACTTTTCCCTTGCGGGGAGGGGTGGTTGCTCCGGATAGACTACGGTTGGACGTTTTCTTTACCTGCTTTATTATTATCTTTTATGACTAGTCGCTGACTTCCCACTTTGCGACAGGGTCCTACAGGGGGGAGAGTTAGGCGACGGCGAGGCCACGGCTAGAGGTGTTGGGTCTCAGGAGACCGGAACAGTATTTTACTCTTTACTTTCGCATTCCATTTATTATTTGTAGACTGTGGATGGTTCTCGATACCCTCGTGGGGTCGGTGTGGATGTCGGTACGGTGACAACTAAATTGTTTAGTTTTCTTTACATCTCTGTGGGCCGCTTTGGAAAATAAAATAGCAAATAAAAGAACAGATTGCGAAAACTACTATTTCAAAATTCGGGTGTCGTGTGGGCACCGTTTTCAAAACCTTGTGGATTTATGGTTTGCGAAAATGGATTTCAAAACCTAAGTGTCGTGTGGGCACTGTTTTCAAACCCCTGAGTTTATGTTGCTTTCGAAAAAGGGTTTTCAAAATATGGGTGCCGGGTGGGCGCCGTTTCAACAATTGTGGGTTTTATCCTTTCAAACTAATCGGCCGTTAGTTTATTCTGCACCTTGTGAATGGTTATACGTTTGGTTTGTTGTGATTGAATGTTTACTCGTTATTGAACATTGTACAAACCGCGACGCCGTGCATATACAGGGGAGACTCTGTCCGTTTGTAGAGTGATCCTGTATATGCGGCGGATCTGCGTACGCGCCGGGGAAGAAGGTTTTCAAAAAAAAAAAATACATACCCTTTTGTAATCCGTTTCGGCTAAATTAATCCCCCGGGGCGTGACACGCGCGGACTGCGTTGCCCGCGTGGCGCGCAGGGACGCGCGCCACGTGGCGGCGGGGGCGCGCGCCTATGCCTGGTGCGCGCGCCCCTGCGTGTGGACCGCCGGGTGGAGGGCCTCCATTGGGTGGCTCCGTAGACCCGGTGCATGAGCCACCCCTCCTCCTTTTTCTGCTTCTTCTCTTATTCTTCTTCTTCCTTCTCCACCCCGCACACCATTTCTCCTCTTCTTTTCCTTTCTTCTCAAACCGAGCGTGAGAGAGAGTGAGGGAGGAGATTTTGTGGGGTGCGGCGGTGCGCCGTTGTGACACCCCCGGAATTTGGATTAGTCCTCTATATAAATGATATAATAGGACTAAATCTCTAACCCTGCTATAGTATTTTGGATGGTAGCAAGATCCAAGAGGAACATGAGAGTTAAGCGTGCTAGAGCTAGAGTAGTTCAAGGATGGGTGACCCCCTGGGAAGTGGGGCCGTCACAGTTGATATCAGAGCCATTCACCAGCCGGAAATGTGAGATGAGTCTCGGCTAAGCCAGGGTTATATAGCGGGTAGAGCGAGGCTCCTCGGCTAATGACCGTTGTGAGTGGAGTGCAGCTCCTCACAAGATCGGCTAAGGCTAGCGAGACGAGTCTCACATCGCCTGGTGCTTGTGAGTGTGCTTGAGCCTGACGTGGACGTCAGGGCTTAAAGGGGGGAAGAATGTGACACCCCCGGAATTTGGATTAGTCTTCTATATAAATGATATAATAGGACTAAATCTCTAACCCGGCTATAGCATTTTGGATGGTAGCAAGATCCAAGAGGAACATGAGAGTTAAGCGTGCTAGAGCTAGAGTAGTTCTAGGATGGGTGCCCCCCTGGGAAGTGGGGCCGTCACAGCCGTGGACCTCGCGAAGCGCGCGTTCCAAAGAGACGGTGGGTCGGCGCGACGCGGTCGAGGTTGGTCCCGCGTGTTGTTTTTGCGGTGTTTTTGGCACAGTTTTGGGACGTTCTTTTGGACAGTGGATTTGACCCCTTGCTCTTATGTGTGTTATGGACCGTGTTTTACTGCACCGTTTTGCGTGCGGACTCCGGCGGCGTGCTTCGTTGTGCGTGCAACTTGGTGTACGAGACTCGGATTGAGGCGTGCCTTTACAGTTTTTCCATCTACGCGTCGCCTAGTTACCGTTGAGTTTTCGGGGAATTTTCTGAGATTCGCCAGAAGGTATACTTTTTTTCCTGTTACTGTGCGGAGTATTACAGTTGTGTTTGTTGTGGACTTTCGCGCTCACCGCGTTGTGGAATTTGTAACTCGGCCTACGGGGCTCGAAATTTGACGTGCAGGTACTCGTTTCGAAGGTATCGACGCGAGGAACGCGATAGTATTTTTGTTGGATTTTTCCGAGTCCGTTCTGCAGGTGAAATAATTGCATTGTAACGACCCGGCCCACTAGTAATAATAACTTGTTGGGCCCAAACCACAGCCCAAAATGCTTAAGCCCAGTTATTATTACTAGTGTCCATGTCTCATATAAACCCAATCACAAATCCATCCACATCCGATGTGGGACTATTGGGGGCGTCACAGACTCCCCTCGTTTAGGCCTGACGTCCCCGTCAGCCCAAACACACACACACAGCAGCCCAAACACACACACAGCAGCCCAAGATCACCAGGCGATGTGAGACTTGTCTCGCTAGCCCTGTCATCTGGACCCAGGCTCAGCCGAGACTCGCCGCACACTTCCGGCTGGTTATTGGCTCTGATACCAAATTTGTGACGCCCCACTTCCCAGGGGGTCACCCATCCTAGAACTACTCTAGCTCTAGCACACTTAACTCTCATGTTCCTTTTTCTTTTCTTTAGTAGTTTGAAAGCGGCCAATCCGGAAAAGCAAAACAACCACCCACAAGGATAATAAAAGACATCCCAACATCCACATCGACCCCACAAGGGTATCGCCATCCACATAGTAGCTACTAACAGGTAATGAAATGAGCAAAATAAGAAGTAAATACCGTCTATGACCTCGAAGGACCAAAAATGCTCCTACCACGGCCTCACCGTCGCCCTAGCTCTCACCCCCGAAGACACCTGTCACAGAATGGGGAGTCAGCGACACAAGGTATAAAAGATGAAAAGCAGGAAGACTATAACTAAAGCAAACCGTAAGAAAACTAGAGTAACCGCCCTCTGCATCGTGCGATCGACGATGTCCCCTCCCCCTGCAAAACCTGAACCGGGCACCTACCTCGGCAACCCAGACCGAGCACTAACCTCAAGAAGGAAAAACCGAACCGAGCACCGACCTCGGGAAAGAAAACCGAACCGAGCACCAACCTCGGGAAAGAAAACCGAACCGAGCACCAACCTCGGAAAAGAAAACCAAACCGAGCACCAACCTCAAGAAGGAAAACCGAACCGAGCACCAACCTCGGGAAAGAAAACCGAACCGAGCACCAACCTCGGAAAAGAAAACCAAACCGAGCAGCAACCTCAAGAAGGAAAACCGACCCGAGCACCGACCTCGGGAAAGAAAACCGAACCGAGCACCAACCTCGGTAAACCACGCCGAGCACCTACCCCGACGGGTCGCACCGCTCACACCTTGGCGCCTCAAACCCCCCACCTACGGGGGCCCTCACTACGTCACCTCGTGGGTATACACGGGTCATCGACCACTTTTCCGGAAAAGCACACCCTTTGCGGTGGCCAAACCGCGGGTGCGCGTGCTGTAGCCTCGAGCATCGTAACCAAGTACCCAAAACGAAATCAGCAATAATGAACCAAGTACCCAAAACGAAACCAGCAATAATGAACCAAGTACCCACCACATGATGATCATGATAGTAACGAAATTGTGCATAAAGGGGTTCTAAGGATGTACCCACCTGAAACGCGAAGAAGAAGATGAGTAGAAACTCCAGCTAAAACACTCCCACCTTGTGCCCGAACCAGCTACAGTGAAAAATACTGTTAAAAACGTCGTCGCGGTCAAAAACACTCAAAAACGGGGGGAGTCTGTGACGCCCCCAATAGTCCCACATCGGATGTGGATGGATTTGTGATTGGGTTTATATGAGACTTGGACACTAGTAATAATAACTGGGCTTAAGCATTTTGGGCTGTGGTTTGGACCCAACAAGTTATTATTGCTAGTGGGCCGGGTCGTTACATTTGGTATCAGAGCCAATAACCAGCCGGAAGTGTGCGGCGAGTCTCGGCTGAGCCTGGGTCTAGATGATAGGGCTAGCGAGACGAGTCTCACATCGCCTGGTGATCTTGGGCTTGTGTGTGTGTTTGGGCTGACGAGGACGTCAGACCTAAACGGGGGGAGTCTGTGACGCCCCCAATAGTCCCACATCGGATGTGGATGGATTTGTGATTGGGTTTATATGAGACTTGGACACTAGTAATAATAACTGGGCTTAAGCATTTTGGGCTGTGGTTTGGACCCAACAAGTTATTATTGCTAGTGGGCCGGGTCGTTACATGCATCTTTGGGACTAATTTTCAGATTAGCATATACTTGGATATTTTGGAGAATAAAGTGTAACCTTGGACCTTTTGTTGTCCCCAGGAGGGTTCGCGAGTGTTTCTGAACCAGTCGGAACGGGAGAAAATTGGAGATAGTGGATTCCGGGTGTTTTCAGCTGTTTGGAGCCGAGGCGTGCGCGACATGTACCGAGGGTGCAGTTTTGGCGGATTTTGGATTGTGAGCGTCTACACACTTCACCGACTTCGGCTTTGACTGCGGAAAGCGCTTCAGGTGGGTGCTTTGTTTCCAGAACCGGTAGACGGTTCTCTAATTCTGTATGTTAGGATGCATGCATGTTTAGGGTACATGGTTTATGTTTGTAAGGTAGGTAAGCTTGATAATGATAATTGTATAAATGATTGCAAGAATAGTATTTATGAGGTATACTGGGGACTTGCATGATTTGGGTGTTTATGTTGGTGAATAGTGTAAGCTTACCTAGGTTAATGTTACCCTATGAGATCATGTAACATGCCATGTTAGCACATAGCCTTTCATGTGGTTGGTTTATGCATTGGGACAGGATTTTGTAGCTATGTACGGATTTTCACTCTGAGGAGTTATTATGATCGAGGTTTACGATCAGGTGTAGGCATGTGGCTTACTTTCTTATTTCTTTCTTGAGGACAAATGCATGCTTGTATGGACATATAGTTAGGCCACCCTTTATTGCTACACTACTTATTGGAACTTGACTTAGGAGAAACCATGCTTTTCCTTTCTCCTTCTTGTTAGTCAGGTGGTCAGTGTTTCTCGGGTTCGAGCAGGGGTCTGGGTAGTGTATTCGGGACTTTGTGTCTGGGACGGGTTGGATTAGTTGTCCGGCTTTGCGGCAACCGCGGATATTGGGCGGTTGACCGGATGCTTATCTATGCACCAGATTGGGTATTAGTTTTCTCTAGTGGATGGAGTTTCCCACTTATCGTTTAGTTGCATCCGATTGAGGTCAGGTCTTTCTTTGGTGGTTGAGTTTTCCCACTTTGATCAGATTTGTGATCAAAGTCCTGCTATACAGAGATACTTGTTACTGAGATACTTTATGTTACGGCTTTTTGTGTTGGCATATTTCGTGAGTTGAGTCGGAGTCTTGAAGTGATCAAATTGTCAATCAGCAATTGAAGACTCAGAGAAGATTCAACAAGATCTCAAGTTGACACTCAGTGTTTTGAGTCTTGAAGATTGAAGTTGAAGAATTGTGGATCATATACATCAATCTTAAAGAAAATGGATTCGGATTGATTAGGTACGTTTAACTAAATAATTTTGGTGATCCGAATATATTTGTATAGTTTAGAAACACTTGGATAAGTTTTCATTGCTTAAAAATCAAAAACTGGACAAATTGGATGTTCAGAGTCCAGTTCAGAATTTCTGATCCTGAACCGATCCGGATCAGAATTCCGATCCGGATCCCGAACCTTGTTTTTTCAGGAATTGTTGAAAAAAGACGACAGTCAGGATCGCCGTAAATCCGATCCGGATCGTCGTGCGGGAAAAATTCTGTTAAGTCAATTTTTGATGCTTATCTCTTTCCAAAGGTTTCTAAACTATAAATAGACACTTAGGGTTTCTCAAAAACTACCGATTATTTTAAAAAACACTTGAGAGCAACCCTAGGGGCTAGGTTTTTATCGTTCTTCTTTATAGCCTCTTTTAGGTCAATTCGACGGTTCCTCCAAGATCTATCTTTTGTCGAATTGATCTAATTTTTGCTTAGAGATTCCTTCTACGGTTCCTCAATGATAATCTAAGCAAAGGATCACCATCGAAACTTTTATCAAGTTTGCGTCGTGGATTCGACGTAGCATCGTGGATTCGATGTGTTGAAGGCGTTTCGTGGATTCGAAATGTGTGCTCGTGGATTCGAGTGGCGTTCGTGGATTCGAACGTGTGCAGTTGAAGTGCAATCGGTGAGCACAAGGTCCGAAGAAGTTGAAGGAGGGGTTTGAGTCCGTGGAGTCGGTAATCACCTTGTTATTCTTCTTTTCTTAGTGGATTGTTATTGCATGTTGGTCCCGTGGTTTTTCTCCTGGATTGGAGTTTCCACGTATATCTCGGTGTGCTATTTTTATTTTCCGCATTGGTTTTTATTTTGCACTGAGATTGTTTTTATAAGTATTTGTGGTGACCCGGATCTTTGCAGGGCTTCTACAGTGTGACCAGCAGCTTCTGGAAGCCTACGTGGCATGTCGGCGGTGTTCGCGCGGCAATTTGGACACAAGAGATGGACTCGGGGCTTAAAATGGATCACGTGGGTAATCGGGGGACCCCGTCGGATGTTTAGAAGAGTTTACGCGCAGAGTGGATATCAAATTTAGGCTCGGCGCGAAATTCGGATTAAAAATACCTTTTCGGGAGCCTCCGGCAATTTATAGGATTGGAATTTGGCAAAATGGACGCCGGATTTGGAATCAGCGCGCGAAAACGGTCAAGATGGGCTATTTACTTGTATTTTTCGGAGCTTGCTACAGTAATTTTACTGTTCATCGCCGGAACAGTGTTTCCGGCGATCGTCGGCGGCGGCGGGCGGCGGCGGAAGGCGGCGGAAGGCGCTCGGGCAGGCGGCTAGCGGCCGCGGGCAGGCGCTGAAGGCGCGGGCAGGTGCGCGGTCCACCGCGGAGGGCGTGCGCCGGGAGCGGGCCACGTGGCGCTTTCCTGTTGGCCGGCGCAGCAGGCGCGGTCCACGGAATTTGGGCCCGGGTGCACGGTGAACCGGGTGGACACGTGGCAGACGGTTATTGGTGCGGCGTTGTGCGCGCGGTCCACGCAAGGAGTGGACCAGTTGACCGGGGCAGGTGGCCGTACGCGGGGCAGGCGCGGGCGACGTGGGCAGTGCCACGTGGCGCCCGCTGATTCGCGGGCGCCACCTACCGCGTTGACGCGGGCAGGGACACGTGGCGCTCTCAGCGGTGGCTTGCACAACTGCAGCGTGTTCGGGGGACACGTGGTGGGCGCTGGGGCGGGTCGGACGAAGCCGGGATCCCGTCGGACGGAGCATTTTGGACTGGGCCGCACTGTGCACGCCCGAAAGTTCTGGGCCGGGCCGCACTGTGTGCGCCCGAAAGATTTCGTGCGCCCGAAAAATCGGACAAAATGGGAATTTTCCCAATTGTTTTCTGCTGCCTATAAATAGCACCCGAGCCTTCTTCTTTGGCTCTTTTCTCTCAACCCGCGCATCTTCTGCCCGAGAACCTTGAAGGAGACTTGTTCCTCTCTTAATTCTTGATCTTCCTGCCAAGTTCTACGATTTTAGGAGCACGCATCCCGAGGTTCTGGATTTTACGGCCCGGCGCGACGTTGCATCTCCTGTGTTCCCCTTCGTCGCAGCAGCAGTGTTTTGGCTCCTCTGGGCTACCCCGAGATCCTTTTTCTATGATTCTTGCGCCGACAGACTCCTAAGAGGTAGAGCTTCATCTTTCTTATTGATCGCGCTTTCCCGTTTCTAGTTTTTGGCATGGATCCCGAGGCAACACTGTGACCCATTTTCTGTTTGGCTTTGTGGGACAGCATCGAGGTGTTTTGGCCATATCTTTGCGCACGAGCGTCAGACGGAAACGAGCTTGTACAACTTTTTCATCTTCAGATCGCAAGGAACGCACTCGTATTTTTCTTCGATTTTTCTGATATTTCATCAGAGGTGAAAATCACTGTTTCTCTGTGTACAGTGCTACAGTCTTTTTGTGCTGAAATCTTGTGAGTGTACCACCTTGTCGAATTTATATCTTGGCTTACCGAACTTAGATTTGGGCGTGCAAGCTACCGTTGCGAAGCTATCGACGCGAGGATCGCGGTGATATTTTTCTGGGAATTTTCTGGGCTCTTGCTGCAGGTGAAAATTAAGCATTTCTGGGACTGTTGTTGTATGTGTGTGTGAGAGCAGATTTTGGAATGTATGTGTAATAGTGGACTTTGTATTGTGCCAGGAGAGTTACGGGTGTGCTGAACTTATTGGAGCAAGGGATTAGAGTTATCTGGTGTTTTCAGCTGTTGGGCTTTGGACAGTCAGCTTTTCAGGTGGGTGCTTTGTTCCGAGAACCGGTGGACGGTTCTCTAACTCTATATATTAGAATTGCATGCAGGTGTAGGGTACAATATCTGGGATTGATTGGTAAGCTTAACAATGTTGATTTATGGGAATTGCAAGTTAATTATTCATATTATGACAATGATATTAATCAGACATTTATGTTGATGATTAGTGGAAGCTTACCTAAGGCAAGGTTACCCTATATGATTAATTATCATGCCATGTTAGCATATAACCCTTTTATGAGGCTGGTTTATACAATGGGATAGGATTATGTAGTTATGTGCAGGTTCTACTCCAAGGAGTGATTATGGATCGAAAATCATGGACAGGTATGGTCATTGCTAATTCTGGCATGAGGTTTATTTTCTTTTTTCTTCTTGAGGACAAATGCATGCTTGTATGGACATATAGTTAGGCCATCTTTTACTGCTGCACTACATATTGGAACTTGACTTAGGAGAAACCATGTTATTCCTTTCTCCTTCTTGTTAGTCAGGCAGTCTGTGTTGCTCGGGTGCGAGCAGGGGTCTGGGGTAGTGTAGCAGGGACATTGGTGACAGGGACGGGTTGTGCTGGATTGCGGCTGGCAGGGTTTTGGCGGTGACCGCTGACTTTGGGCGGTTGACCGGAGGTCGGTTATAGTACTTTGGTTATGGACGGCATGGTATTGCGGCAACCGCGGATATTGGGCGGTTGACCGGATATTTTTTGATGTATCAGATTGGGTATTAGACTTTCCTCTAGTGGATGGAGTTTCCACTTATCATTTACTGTTGTATCCGTTTAGGGATCGGGTTTCCCTTTAGTGGACGAGTTTTTCCACTTTGATCAGAGTCGTGATCCAGTCCTGCTATACAGTGATACTCGACACAGAGATACTTGTGATACTGATGACAGAGTTACTTTACTCGTGTGGGTCGCTCCCCTCGAGTGCCACTCCGGAGTGTGCGACTGGACGGATCGATGCCAGTCTGTTACTTACTTTTGTGTGCGATCGGACGGTTCGATGCCGATCTGTTACTTACTTTGGGATGCAACCGTACCGGTCCGAAGTCGGTCTGTATCCCGCGATTGAGATCTGGAGTTCGACAGCAGAGCAGGCAGTACCAGTGATTACTGGTCTATCGATTGGGTTTATTCAGGCAGATACTTTTTGTTACACTCGTGCCTGGGGGACCGAGTGGAGTCTAGTAGCTATGTTTAGACCAGTACTAGTATTGTTGGGAACCGTTCGGGGTTTGACGGTGGTCCCGTGGTCGTTGTGAGTTCTTTGACCATTGTGTGAGAGGTTGAGCATCTTGAGTCTATCCGTTCTGAGAGAGAGAGCATGGATTATGACTATAGCCTGCATGAGCCACTACTCAATAGCGAGTTAGTCCGTTTGGACGCCCTACGTAATTCCTGCCCGTCAGCGGGAGGTGGTTGTAGGTGGGCGCAGGTTTGACTGGACCCGATGTTGCAGTCAGCTCGATTGGGTCGATTGAGCACCTCGTGTGCGAGTGTTGCATATATTTATCAGAGTTTTCCTATTTGAGCATTTAGATAGAGGCATGGTAGCTGTAGAGTGTCTTCTGCTTCTTTTTTAAGTTTTACTGCATTAGTTATCTTTTGCCTCTAGTGGTCTTGGTGGGCAGATCGTCGGGCCTATTGGCGATACCCACTGAGAACTCCCTTTTTGCGTAGTTCTCACGCCCGTCGGGGGTTTTTCCCCCTTTTGTCCTTTCTCTCCCTTGTTTTGCAGAGTCTTGGCGGGTGTTGCCGTTTCTGCGGTTGCTGTTCGCGGTGAGGGAGTAGCGAGCTAGATCCTGACCCATTGGAGAGTAGCGGTACCCCCCCCCCCCCCCCCTTTGAGGAGATCTTCAGTATAGTCGGTAGATTAGTATTTATTTCCTCTTTTGAGAGACTGATGTAGTGAGGATATGATGTATTGAGAGCTGGTACACTGATGTTTTATTTGAGATATCTCCCTGTTGAGCTATGAGTTTGTACTCGAGGTTATTGTATGATTATCATTTTTGGGAGATGGACCTTGTTGTTTTATCTTCAGTTGTACAGTGGTTGATTTTATTTCTATAGCAGTTTTATCTTTTAGCTCTGATATCTGTTAGCTGTAGCTCTTTTTGCAGGTAGGACGCTTCGCCTATGCGGGTTTGGCATAGGTGGCGGATCTGTTGGCGAGCCCGGGTCGCAGTTTCGACCCCGGGGCGTGACAGCATTACACCTATTCCCCCCCTCTCTAGTTGTTTGATAGTACCTATTTAGATCCGTGTGGATCCTTAATATTATAAAAACCTACAATTGGTATCGGAGCAGGTTTTAGGTTTATCTATCATGTCGGGTGGAAGTGGTAATATTTATAGACCTCCTCTTTTTGATGGGACTAATTATGCTTATTGGAAAGTGCGGATGAGAGCTTTTCTCATTGCAATTGATGAGAGGGTATGGCAATTCGTGGAATACGGTTGGGTGCATCCTGTTGAGGAAGTAGGAAATTCTACTAACCCAAAACCTCGCTCTAGATGGTCCCAAGAGGAATTCGAAAGTTCTTCTTACAATGGGAAGGGTATGAACGCTTTATTTAATTCTCTTTCCTTGACTGAGTTCACACGAATTTTCGCATGTGAAACCGCGAAGGAAATTTGGGATATTCTCAAAATTACACATGAGGGTACTATTCTTGTAAAAATTCAAAAGCTCCAGATGCTTACGAGTCAATTTGACTCTATTCATATGGATGAGCATGAATTGTTTACAAATTATTACACTAGACTTCAAGATGTGATCAATACTTGTGCTAATTTAGGAGAAAAGATCCCGGAGTCGAGAATTGTAAGAAAGATACTTCGGACTCTTCCAGAACGGTTTAGGGCAAAGGTTACCGCCATTGAAACCGTTAGTCATCCGGATGAGATGAGAGTAGAGGAATTAGTAGGTGCTTTGCAAACTTATGAAATGACTTTTCCTACTAATCAAGTTTCTTCCAAGTCTTCTTCTAAGCTTACAGGTATTGTGTCACGCCCCGGCGTCGAAACTGCGACCCGGGCTCGCCAACAGATCCGCCGCCCATACGGGAAGCCCGTATAGACGAAGCGACTAACCTGCAAAAGAGCATCTATACTATGCAGATATCAGAGCTGAAAGTAAAACTGCTAGAAATAAAAACTATATACAACACAAGTCCTCACCAAAAGTACAAAAGTCACTCGAGCAGTAGAAAATAAATACAACTCTATACCTCACTACAAAGTTCTCTCAACAGGAACTCTCAAAAGTAATAAGGGTACATCTACTCTCTGGACGACGACTGGTGGGGAACTATCTCGCGACTCCCTTACCTCGATCAGAAGAAGCAGCAACAGGAGCAGCAGGAACCGGAGTAGAAGTCCCTGTGGGAAAATACACCACGACGGGTGTGAGAACTACGTCCCAAGTAGTTCTCAGTGGGTGCCGCCAACAAGCCCGACGGACTGCCCACTAAGTCTACTAGAGGCATAAAGTAACAATATAAAACTGAAATGAAAGGGGCTGGAAAAGTAACTCAACAGCTACTATGCCTCTATCTAGATGCTCAAGAAAAGGAACAGATGAAACATGATGCATCTACTAACACACACAGTAAACTCACCAAATCTAAACTGACTGCCTCAAAGGGTCCAGTCAAACCTGCGCCCACCTACTGCCGCATATCCTCAACAGGACGGGTCTACCGTAGGGTGTCCGTGACTGCCGCCAACCGGGCCAGTCAGAGGGACGGCGTCGACAAGTCGCGATAGCAAGTAACAGGCCCAACTCCGGAGTGGCTCTCGAGGGGAGCGACCCCACCGAGGAAAGTATCCGCGTAACTCTGTCGAGCTCAAATATGGCTCATGCAGGCTATAGTCCAAACCACGATCAACAAGATCGACCAACAACACCAACTCTCAACCACAAGCTGGAAGTCACACAGCTGGGGCCACCGTCCACCAGACGGCTCCCACAACAGAACACTAAACTCTCCAGAAAGACCGACACCATAAGGGTTCGGAAACCCGATAGACCGGCGCTAAGAACCCTATCAAACAAGAACAGACTCTAGGCTCCGACTATCGAAGTTCCCGATCCCTTATAGTTCGGGAAAGCAATAATCACAGTACAACTCGCAGAAGACACCAACAGGGCCCGAAAGTCCCGGGAGACCTACCCCTACAACCCTATCAAACAAGAACAGGTTCCAGGCTCGGCCCCCGTGGCTTTCGTCCCGACAGAGGAACGACCCCTAGAACCCAGACCACTCGAATCCTTTCGAGTGGGGAGATTTACGGGAAAAGGTGACATTTGTTATTGAAAACTAATTTGATCTGGAAGAAATCCATATTTAATGATTTTAGTTCTTTTTAGAAAAACAGTTAGAAAACAAGTGTTTTACCCAAACCCCGAAGGGCTGATGCCTTTGTCCAATCAAACAAGAACAGACTCCAGCGGCCCTTCGATGTTTGGAAGAAAACATTGGTAGACTAAAATCATCTATATGTCGAAAAGGGTTCTGGGTTCTAGGTCCGGCTAACACTAGTAAACTACTGCCACTAACACAGTGGCGACGACCCAAACAGGGGAAAACAAGATCTCTCGGGTCCACCGTTTACCCCAAACGGTTCCCGATACAGACAAGCGAACCACTACATCTACCAGACTCCACTCTGCTCCCAAGCACGAGTGCAATGCATCCCACACTATAGAGAAGTCCCGACCGCTCGGCCCACTACCCGGGCGAGGATAACACTAAGTCCAGGAATGCGACATAAAGTGTGGATGTCTAAACATAAATAACCCTAGCCCAAGTGAGGGTTTTCTACTGGTCTGGTTACACATGCAACATATGACGGGGGTGCTAGGTCAGGTTCCAATATAACAAATATTTAACATGATAGTAGGAAGCAAGAGATCACATGATCGACAGATAAAACAAGGATCAACAATTCCTACACTCTAGCATGCTACCCAAGTCCAATCACTATCATGCATGATTCTATATCAATAGAATTAGAGTACAGTCCATAGATCTTGAAAGCAAGCCACCCACCTGAAGACGCTAACTGTCCGGAGTCGTACAGCTGAGAAAACCAGGAAAATAACCACTCTAGGTCCAACAGGTCCAGCACAGTCCACAATCCCTCCTGGGTACAACATAAGGCTACAGTTACACTTTAAATCCATTAAAATCCAGGTTTTACAAATCTGCTGGGAACAGTCCACTTACTGCGAAATTTTCACCTGTAAAACGAACTCCTAAAATTCTGATAAAAATACCACAGCGATCCTCGCGTCGATAGCTTCGAAACGGGTACCTGCACGTCCAATTCCGAGCACCGTAGGCCAAGTTACAAATTCCACAGTATCGGTGCGCACAATCCCAAAACCATTCAACTGTAAACTCTTGTACAGATAAAAGGAACAGTGTATACCTTCGGGAAGGTCTCCAAAAATTCTAAGAAAAATCCACGATGATCCTCGCGTTGAGTAGATGAAAAACGTCTAGAAGCACGTCTTGATCCGAGACTCGTGCGCGAAGATCTCCTCAAAAGAAGGTGCTGCCCTCACCAAAATCTCACAGCAAAAAGGGTCCCAATGAGCACGAGAAAACACCTCGAAAAACGTGAAATCTGAAAATGTCCGAGAAACCCAAAATCGTAGCCTCACCTGTTACGAATCCAGCAGCGAAGAAATCGCTCGAAACGATGGTCGGAGTAGGTCGGGGGAGCTCGTACACCGAAGAGCGACGGAAGAAACACCGAAGAAAGAGCGTCGCGCCGCGCCAAGAAAAATCTGCAACCTCGGGATTCGGGCCTCCAAAAATTCTTAAACTCCGCAGGAAGATCAAGGATTAAGAGAGGAAAAATTCATCAAGAGGAAGCTCGGGGAGATCTTGCACAGACAGGGAGAAAAAGGGCTGCAAAGAGGGCTCGGGCTGCCTATTTATAGGCCCAAAGGAACAATTCGGATAATACCGAAATTGTCCCAAGATTCGGGCGGCTACAGTGCGGCCCAGCCCGGATTCGGGCGGCTACAGTGCGGCCCAGCCCGGATTCGGGCGCGCACAGTGCGGCCCGGCCCGGCCGGTTTCGGGCGCGCACAGTGCGGCCCAGCCCGGCCCAGCCCGCACACGGGATCCAGCCGGACGCCTGCTTGGTCCGACCCGCACCGGCGCCCGCCACGTGTCCACCGAACACGCCGCAGCCGTGCAAGCCGCCACGGGGAGCGCCACGTGTCCCTGCCCGCGTCAACGCGGTAGGTGGCGCCCGCGAATCAGCGGGCGCCACGTGGCACGCCCACGTCGCCCGCGCCTGCCCCGCGTACGGCCACCTGCCCGCGGCACCTGCCCCGAGCGCTGCGTGGACCGCGCGCGCATGCGCCCGCCAACCGGGTGCCGCCACGTGGCGCGCCACGGTCCACGCCTCCCCGCACGCACCCGCGGACCGAGCGCACCTGAGCCGCCCAATCAGGCGCTGCCACGTGGCACGCCCCCGGTCCACGCGCCCCGCGGTGTACCCCGGTCCTAACCCTTGCGCTCCGTGGACCCGGCCGCGTGCGCCGGCCAATCCGGGCCTGCCACGTGGCACCCCCGCCGGTCCACGGCTCCCCCATGCACCAGAAATCCAGTAAATTTTTCGGGAGTCCGTTTTTGGGCATCCGGACTCAGAATTTGGCAAACAAAAAGCCATTTTCAAGCGTTTTTCCGTGCTGAATCCATTTCCGCCGTCTGTTTGGCCTAATTCTTTTTCAAAATTTCGGCAAACCCAGCCGAAAGCCAACACAGCTAATAAAACCTTACAGGGTCCATCTGTGGCATCCCATTGATGCACCATGGGCCAGATACACCAACAACAGGTGTTCTAACAGTGGATCCATCGGAAAAATGCTGCATGGGGTTCGGGGGTCCTACATATTGCATTCAAATCAACAAAGGAAGAAGATAGCGAATCAAGTTCCGACGATGAAATCTCTTTTGCCGATTTTGAAGAACAATTGGCGCGGATCGTAAAAAAATTTTGTCGGAAATTTTGGAAGAATCGAACCGATGGATCTACATCCTCGAAACCATCTAAAGGATCATCGGGTTCTAAATCCTCTAAACTCAAAGGCGTTGCAAAACCTTCTAAAGAAAAAGAAAAAAGATGAATTCGAAGGGGAAATCCAATGTTATAGATGCAAAGGCTACAACCATATTTCAACGGATTGTCCTTCTCCGAAATCATATATAAAGAAGGCTTTGCAAGCGAAAACTTGGGACGATTCTACTTCTAATGAATCGACCTCAAGTAAAGAGGAAAAAGTCGTTGCCTTACATGCCTCTCATATTCCCTCTTCTAATATTTGTTTATCATCTTTAATCACTGACTCTATTCCTTTGATTTTGCATGAAACATCAACATCCGGCGGAGAGTCATCAAGTGAGGGGGAGTCGGACGAAGAAGAACTCGTTGAGGCATATCAACAACTTCTTACGGAATCAAAGAAGATGGCCAAGCATATTAAGAAGTTTAGGAAGCAATGACTTGAGATTCAAGACGAGAATCATGCTTTAAAGATCAAACTCCATGGTCTCGAGGAGGAACGAGAACGTTTATTGGATAATAATAAAATCCTCCAAGAAAAGCTAAACCAATCGGGGACAAACGCCAAATCATATATGGACAAGATTGGTTTTCTAGAAAAGCACTTTGAGGAAATTCATGTCACCAACCAAGCTTTGACCAAGCAAGTTCATCAACTCAAATCCGACATACAAAGGCTTTCAACCGGTTTCAAAAACCTTGACGGTATGTCCGGATTAGGCCAAACAAGCAAGGTTGGTTTGGGATTTAAAAAGAACCAAACTATGAAGGCTTCAAGTTCCACAACTAAATTGAAAGGAAGAACTTGTCACTAATGTGGACTTGAAGGACACTTGATGAAGACGTGCCCGAAAAAGAGAAAGAAGAATTCTTCGGCAACTTCATCTACGGAGCGAACTCAACGGAATCAAAAGACACATCAAGTTAAAGGAGTTCACTCAACCTACCAAAGGTCCGAGCCACAACATCAATCATACAAGTGGATCATTGCGAGGCAAAGACCTAAGGTGGACCAACAGTCAAAGCTATCATCTCCCAATCACAATGAATCAAGACAACCCAAAATCCGCCGATTTTGGATACGGAAAGGTGATATCTTTCCTTGTCTTAAGTTCTAAATAGCTTTTGACTGTATGTAATGCTTTGATTGGTTTTCCTTTCATATTTTTCTGAATCTCTGCATTACATGTTTTCAATGCTCTTTGTCTTTATGTTTTGTTTTTGAACAAAAGGGTTTTAACGAACAAGTGCATTGAATAAAAAGGGTTTCACTTTCAATCACTCCAATTTAATTTTATATGAATTATCAACTTTACTCCATAATCATAATTCTTGAAGATACTTCATTATAGGAGTTTTTGATAGTTATATACATCAAATTTTGGTAATCATGTGTAACTTTTAGATGCTTAACCTATCTCGGTTTTGTGAATTCATTGTGATAAACATGAGACAACCGATAGACTAAAATTTGGGATTTAATTCTTTCACATAAGAGATTGAATTTTCTTACAAGGGTAATGAAATGAATTGCAAAAGATGTGGAAAGAGTTACATCCGAAAGGAGTGTGAAAACTACCACCACATGTTGGAAAGAGCTACTACCCCGGTCGTCCGGTTTGTGTGTGAAGCTACCACATGTTTTGAATGCTAGGAAAATATTTATGAAATTTTGTTTAGTTGAAGCATTCAGAGATTTAAATTCAAAGTTCTTATTTTGAACAATCTCCTGGTTGGTATAAGGTGGGATAGTTAAAAGATGCTCAAAGAGCCACCCTTAGGTATTTTAATGCATATCTCAATCTAAAAGGGTAAAATTCAAAATTGATGTCATTTGGAAATCTCTGTAAGTCATCTTTGTAAATCCGTTACATCTTGATAGACTTTGGATCTCAAGATTATTTTTGATGACTTATGTTTGACGTATATAATATGAAAAACGGTTTATAATGTTTTATCTTTGTTTTTCATGATTTCGGAGTAAATCTTTTTAATTTTTGTAAAATTAATTGGATTGAATGACATCTATGTGATCTCATATTATTTTCAAGCACTTAAATTGTTTTCTTGATGGAATACAAATCGGTAATTCAAATATTTCAAAATCTGGATTTGTTTTCAAGAAATTATTTGATTTTTGCTTTCGAGTACCGGTACGCAATCTGTGTTTTTGTTATATACCGGAACTGAGCTTTTATCTCTCTTTCTCTATGAACTAATGTTGTTAGTGATTTCTTTTTGCCTATATTCACTGTTTGACAATTTGTGACAAAAAGGGGGAGAACAGAAATAGGGGGAGAACAGAGATGCTCAAGATAGGGGGAGAAAAAGAAAAGAGATGACGAAAAAGGAGCCGAAAAACAAAAAGAACCAAAAGGACGAATCAAATGTAGGATTTACATTTAATTTCTAACGACTGACTTTTGATTTTGTTTGGAGTTTTGTTTTGCAGGATCTACATCACTTTAAGACTCTAAGTTCTAACTCATAGAGTTTGTTCTAAGACTGGTTCAAATGTTATTTTTATTTATTGGATCTTTCACGCAAAGAAAGTCAATGTTTTGGTGATGACATTGAGTTTCGATTTTTTGGTTTAAGATGAGTGTCTTGAGCGTTTTATGTATTTTTGGGTTTTGTCACGAAATTGCCAAAGGGGGAGATTGTTACGGCTTTTTGTGTTGGCATATTTCGTGAGTTGAGTCGGAGTCTTGAAGTGATCAAATTGTCAATCAGCAATTGAAGACTCAGAGAAGATTCAACAAGATCTCAAGTTGACACTCAGTGTTTTGAGTCTTGAAGATTGAAGTTGAAGAATTGTGATCATATACATCAATCTTAAAGAAAATGGATTCGGATTGATCAGGTACGTTTAACTAAATAATTTTGGTGATCCGAATACATTTGTGTAGTTTAGAAACACTTGGATAAGTTTTCATTGCTTAAAAATAAAAAACTGGACAAATTGGATGTTCAGAGTCCAGTTCAGAATTTATGATCCTGAACCGATCCGGATTAGAATTCCGATCCGGATCAGAATTCCGATCCGGATCAGAATTCCGATCCGGATCCCGAACCTTGTTTTTTCAGGAATTGCTGAAAAAAGACGACAGTCAGGATCGCCGTAAATCCGATCCGGATCGTCGTGCGGGAAAAATTCTGTTAAGTCAGTTTTTGATGCTTATCTCTTTCCAAAGGTTTCTAAACTATAAATAGACACTTAGGGTTTCTCAAGAACTACCGATTATTTTAAAAAACACTTGAGAGCAACCCTAGAGGCTAGGTTTTTATCGTTCTTTTTTATAGCCTCTTTTAGGTCAATTCGACGGTTCCTCCAAGATCTATCTTTTGTCGAATTGATCTAATCTTTGCTTAGAGATTCCTTCTACGGTTCCTCAATGATAATCTAAGCAAAGGATCACCATCGAAACTTTTATCAAGATTGCGTCGTGGATTCGACGTAGCATCGTGGATTCGATGTGTTGAAGGCGATTCGTGGATTCGAAACGTGTGCTCGTGGATTCGAGTGGCGTTCGTGGATTCGAACGTGTGCAGTGGACGTGCAATCGGTGAGCGCAAGGTCCGAAGAAGTTGAAGGAGGGGTTTGAGTCCGTGGAGTCGGTAATCACCTTGTTATTCTTCTTTTCTTAGTGGATTGTTATTGCGTGTTGGTCCCGTGGTTTTTCTCCTGGATTGGAGTTTCCACGTATATCTCAGTGTGCTATTTTTATTTTCCGCATTGGTTTTTATTTTGCACTGAGATTGGTTTTATAAGTATTACACCTATTCACCCCCCCTCTAGTTGTTTGATAGTACCTATTTAGATCCGTGTGGATCCTTAATATTATAAAAACCTACACTTTACTCGTGTGGGTCGCTCCCCTCGAGTGCCACTCCGGAGGTAGGCTTTTCGGACCCAGCCTTGTGTGCCGGTCTGATACTTATTTTGGGATGCGAGCCGTGCGGGCCGATCCCACGGTTTCGAGCCTTGTGTGCAGATTCCGCTAAGCAGGCAATGCTAGTTTTACTGGTGGCACTAGATTGGGTTTATTACAGATATTTGCCTTATTGTTGCACTCGTGTCAGGGGGACCGAGTGGAGTCTAGTAGCTGTGTTTAGACCAGTGCTAGTGTTGTTGGGAACCGTTTGGGGGTTGACGGTGGTCCCAAGGTCATTGTGAGTTGTTGACTGTTGTGCGAGAGGCTTTGTGATCTTGAGTTTATCCGTTCTGAGAGAGAGCGTGGATTTTGACTATAGCCTGCATGAGCCACTACTCGATAGCGAGTTAGCCCATTTGGACGCCCTACGTAATTCCTGCCCGTCAGCGGGAGGTGGTTGTAGGTGGGCGCAGGTTTGACTGGACCCGATGTGGCAGTCAGCTCGATTGGGTCGATTGAGCACTTCGTGTGCGAGTGTTGCATATATTTATCAGAGTTTTTCCTACTTGAGCATTTAGATAGAGGCATGGTAGCTGTTGAGAGTCTCCAGCTTTCTTTTCCAGTCTTTACTGCTTTGGTTATCTCATGCCTCTAGTCGACTTAGTGGGTAGATCGTCGGGCCTGGTGGCGGTACCCACTGAGGACTCCCTTTTTAGGTGTAGTTCTCACACCCGTTGGGGGTTTTCCCCCTCCCCTTCTTTTCTCTCCTTTGTTTTGCAGAGTCTTAGCGGGTGTTGCTGATTCTGCGGTTGTTGATCGAGGCGAGGGAGTCGCGTGCTAGATCCCTACCCGTCGTTGGAGAGTAGCGGTACCCCTTCAGAGGAGATCTTCAGTAGATTAGTTGTTTCTTTTTCCTCTTTTGAGAGACTGATGTAGTGAGGATATTTTATGTATCGAGAGACTGTACACTGGTGTATTTATTGGAGATACCTCCCGGTTGGGTTCAGAGCTGGTATATGAGGATAGTGTATTATTATTATTTTTTTGGGAGACGGACATTGTTGTATTATTTCCAGTTGTACAGTGATTGATTTTAGACATACAACAGATTTTTATTTATAGCTCTGATATCTGTTTAGCTGTAGTACTTTTCTTGTAGGTAGGACGCTTCGCTTATGCAGGTTGGCATAGGTAGCGGATCTGTTGGCGAGCCCGGGTCGCAGTTTCGACCCCGGGGCGTGACAGTCGAGGCCTCCAGAAATTCTGAAAGTTCCTCACAAGATGGAGCACAGGGAGAGGAGAAATATTGCTTCAAGGCTCTGTCGAAGAAGAGCTCGGGAAAGGGCCCGAAATCGCAGCCCAAAGGGAAGCTTTTATAGTCTCCAAAGAACAATTGCAAAAATACCAAGTATGTCCCCAAATTCGGGCGCCCCAAGAATCCGGGCTGCTACAGGAACCCATAACGTACCCCAAACCGTAGCGCCTGAATCAACCTCAGCGCGCCACGTGTCCCCCGAATAGCCAACAGCCAAAGCGCCCAACCATCTGCCGACATGTGGCCGCACCCCGCGCAGTTCCCGCCCGCGTCGGCGCCTCGGTCGGCGCGCCCACGTGCGCGCACCCGCGCCGCCGCCGACACCGCCGCGCACGCAGTCCGAGGTGTAGGACCGCCGAACCCTATGCAGATTTTTCCCCGTGAATCCACTGTGCAAACACCTGTTGATGTTGTATTTGGCCCATAGTGCATCAAAGGGATGCCACAGATGGACCCTATGAGCTTTTGTTAGCTGGGTTGGCCTTCGGCTGCTTTTGCCGAATTTTAGAAAAGGTTTTAGGCCAAACGGAGGTTGGATTTGGATTCAGCACGGAAAAACGCTTGAAAACGGCTTTTTGTTTGCTAAATTCTGAGTCCGGATGCCCAAAAACGGACTCCCGGAAGTTTTACTGGATTTCTGGTGCATGGGGGAGCCGTGGACCGGTGGGGGAGCCACGTGGCGCCACCAGATTGGTCGGCGCACGCGGCTGGGTCCACGGAATGGTTGGATTGTGACCGGGGTGCACCGCGCGAGGCGTGGACCGGCGGGTGTCCACGTGGCAGTGCCCGATTGGGCGGCCCACGCGCGCTCGGTCCACGGGCGCGCGCGGGGAGTCATGGACCGGGGCGCGCCACGTGGCAGTTCCTCATTGGCGGGCTCACGGGCGCGCGGTCCACGCAACGCGCTGGGCAGGTGTCGGGACAGGTGGCCGTACGCGGGCAGGTGGGGTGGTCGTGGGCAGCGCCACGTGGCGCCCGCTGATTCGCGGGCGCCACCCACCGCGTTGACTGCGGGCGAGGGCACGTGGCGCTCTCCGCGGGCGCTTGCACGGCTGCCGCGTGTTCGGGGGACACGTGGCGGGCCCCGAGGCGGGTCGGACGGAGGCGAGATCCCGTACGACGGGGTGGGCTGGGCTGGGCCGCACTGTGCGCGCCCGAAAGTGGCGGGCCGGGCCGCACTGTGCGTGCCCGAAAACCGGGCGGGCCGGACCGGGCGCCCGAAAAATGGGACACATCCGGAATTTCTTCATTTGTTTCCCTCAGCCTATAAATAGTAGCCCGAGCTGCCTTTTTGGAGGTTTTTCTCCCATTTTCGAGCCTCCTCTGCCCGAGCTCCCTTAAGGTGATTTGTTCTTCTTTAAGTTCTTGATCCGCCTGCAGAGTTTTGAGTTTTTGGTGCACGCATCCCGGGGATTCCGGATTTTACGGCGCGGTGCGACGTTGCATTTCCGGTGTTCCTCTTCGTCGCTGTTCGGTGTAAATTTTCCCCTGGGCTACCCCGAACTTATTTTTCAGTGATTCTTGCGCCGGCAGACTCCTAAGAGGTAGGGCTTCATCTTTCCTATTGATCGCGCTTTCCCGTTTCGAGTTTTTGGCACGGATCCCGAGGCATCACTGTGACCTATTTTCTGTATGGCTTTTGGGACAGAATCGGAGTGTTTTGGCCATATCTTCGTGCACGAGCGTCAGACGGAAACGTGCTTATACAACTTTTTCATATAAAGATCGCAAGGAACGCACTCGTATTTTCTTTGATTTTTCAGAGATTTATTTGGAGGTGAAAATTCCTGTTTCCCTGTGAACAGTGCTACAGTTTTTGATGCAGATTTTGTTTGAGTGTACCACCTTGCCGAATTTATATCTTGACTTACCGAACTCATATTTGGGCGTGCAAGCAGCTGTTTTGAAGGTATCGACGCGAGGATCGCTGTTATATTTTTCTAGGAATTTTTTGGGCACTTTCAGTAGGTGAAATAAGTGCATCTTTGGGACTGATTTTCAGTATGTGTATGTGTGGTTAGTTTTTGAGATTTATGTGTAATTGTGAACTTTGTGTTGTACCCAGGAGAGTTTGCGGGTATTGCTGGACCCATTGGAGTTGGAGATTTGGATTTCCTGGTATTTTCAGCTGTGGGACTTGGACAGTCACTCTTCAGGTGGGTGGTTGTTGTATCCCTCTCCTTTGGTATGCTCACTAGGAATATCAGAATAACCCGATGTTAGAAATTGTTGATCAAATATTGATAACCTTGCATGCAAACAGGGACCACTTAATTGATAGCCTATCCATAGAATTGAGACAATGGTATTGGAACATGATCATTATGCCATAATCACTCCTGTTAAAGTGTTTATTTATCTGGAACAGCATGATCAGTGGTATGTTAGTACTTAGTGTATTATGCAAGAAGGGATCATCACTTTGAGACATTGGTATTGGAGTTCATTGTTATATCATGTTATCCACGTGAACAGATTGGTATATTGGGACTTTATGATGTTTTATATGTGAGTGCATTGTTGGACGCTTTTCCTTCTATTCTAGATGAGGACATTTGCATGCTTGTATGGACATCTAGATAGGCCACTTTTTCTGCTACACTATCATGCTGGAATTGACTTAGGAGAAACCCTGTTTATTATTCTTTTCTCCTTTCATTTGAGGCTTTGGGGTATTGCTCGGGTTGAGCAGGGATGTAGGATAGTGTAGCCGGGTTTGTTGAGTGAGTGTGTCATACCAGATTGGGGTTTTGGGTTATTGCGGCAATCGCGGACATTGGGCGGTTGACCGGATGTTTACTTATGCATCAGATTGGGGATAGGATTCCTTTAGTGGACGGAGTTTCCACTTATTGAGCTGCATTAGATTGGGGGAGCGAGTTTTCTTTAGTGGGGGGGTTTTCCCCACTTCGATCATTGTCATGATCCAGTCCTGCTACAGTGATACTCGATACAGAGATACTTGTGATACTGATGACTGAGTAACTTTACTTGTGTGGGTCGCTCCCCTCGAGTGCCACTCCGGAGTGTGCGACTGGACGGATCGATGCCAGTCTGTTACTTACTTTTGTGTGCGATCGGACGGTTCGATGCCGATCTGTTACTTACTTTGGGATGCGACCGTACCGGTCCGAAGTCGGTCTGTATCCCGCGATTGAGATCTGGAGTTCGACAGGAGAGCAGGCAGTACCAGTGATTACTGGTCTATCGATTGGGTTTATTCAGGCAGGCATTCATGTATTGACGCATACATTTAGCTATTCTTTTAGCTCGGCATTTTAGAGGCATACTTGTGGTAGCATTCTCATCTGTAGTTATCTTTATAGCTTACCATCTTTTCTCCCCTTTTGCCTCTGGTAGACCTAGTGGGTATGTTTGAGTTGAGGCTTTACCTGTTACGGAATTTGAGTTGGCGTATTTCGTGAAATCGGTTAAGTCTTGAAGATTGAAGTTTAGAAGCTTGGATCATATACCTCAATCTCAAGAAAGAAGAATTCAAATGGATCAGGTACGTTGTACTAAAGAATTTTGGTGATCCGAATACTTCGTATAGTGTAGAAACACTTGGATGAAGTTTTGATTGCTTAAAAATCAAAAACTGGCCATTTTACATGTTCAGAGTCCGGACCGTGGATCTCAGTCCGGACCCCGAATGTAGGTTTGTTCGTGCGCAATTCCAGTCGGGACCGTGGATCTCAGTCCGGACCCCGAACGTGGAATTTGCAAGAAAAGCATGAACAGTCCGGACCGTGGATTGCAGTCCGGACCCCGAATGTCGTCTTTTCTAGAAATAGTCTGTTTCGCTGAGACAGTCCGGACCGTCAATTCCAGTCCGGACTGTCGTCCTGCAAAATTCCAGAAATGGTTAGTTTTTTATGCTTATCTTCTTCCAATGGTTTCTAACCTATAAATAGACCCTATGATTCATCTTTTAGGGTAAGCGCAAAATACGACCGAAATAGAAAAATCCACATATAGAGAAGAAAGGAAATACATGATTTAATTCTATGTTTCTTCATCTATATTATTAATTTGATTCTAGGTTTTCCAAACTCAGATTTTGAGTAGAATCAAATTAATGAATACTTAGATGGTATTTTCGATATATTTCTAATCTAAGTATTCGGCGTATCATCACCACCCAAAAACAACGATTTATCCCAAATTGGCACGTGGACTCGCGTGGCCTTGTGGATTAAAGGTGCAACCGCTCTCGTGGATTCGGAGCGAGGTACGTTCGTGGATTCGACGTTGGACGCCGTGGATTCGGCGTTGGACGCTCATCGTGGATTCGAGCAGCGTTGCGGAGCGAGCGGAGAAGATCTACTAGGAGCGTATGGAAGAGGTTGAGTCGTAAGTGTGTACGGTAAATCACCTTGTACGTGTGTTAATTCTAGTGGATTTCACCGTGTTATCGGTCCCGTGGTTTTTTACTCCGGATTGGAGTTTTTCCACGTAAAAATCTCTGCGTGTTATTTATTTTTCCGCATTGGGTTTTATATCGCAAAGATTTTTGAGTGTTTATTGTTTACACCTATTCACCCCCCTCTAGGTGTTTTTTCCCCTATTTAGATCCAATTATATATAACCCAACAAGTGGTATCAGAGCGGGAATAGGGTTGTAAACAATGGTTGATGGTGGAAACATCAACAGACCTCCGTTCTTCGATGGAACAAATTATGCGTACTGGAAAGTACGGATGAAAGCCTTTTTAATTTCCATCGACGAACGGGTGTGGCAATCAATTGATTTAGGATGGTCTAATCCAACTGAAATTCTTGCTGATGTTCGCACCATCAAACCTAGGTCGAAATGGACCAAGGAAGAGATTGATTTATCTTCTTACAATGGCAAAGGAATTAATGCTTTATTTAATGCCTTATCACAAACAGAGTTCTCTCGCGTCTCGGCATGTGAGACTGCGAAAGAAATCTGGGATGTTCTTCAAGTTACACATGAGGGAACTAACCTTGTGAAGATTCAAAAACTGCAAATGCTTACAAGCAAGTTTGACTCCATTTTCATGGCAGAAAATGAATCTTTCACAGATTACTATACACGATTGCAAGACATCGTAAACACATGTGCTAACTTGGGAGAGAAGATTCCAGAATTTAAAATTGTAAGAAAGATCTTAAGAACTCTTCCTGAAAGATTTCGTTCCAAGGTTACAGCCATTGAAACTATTAAACACCCGGACGAAATCCGTGTAGAAGAATTAGTTGGTTCATTACAAACTTATGAAATGACTTTTCCTACTAACTATTCTTCTGGAAAGGCATCCTCTTCTAAGTCTTCAGGTTATGCATTGAAAACAACAAAAGAAGAAGACGCGGATTCATCCTCCTCAGACGATGACGAGAACCTATCTATGGAGGACTTTGAGAAACAGCTTGCTCTCCTGACAAGAAATTTTCGCCGAAACTTCCGAAGGGGTAATTCAAGTAAAACCTCATCCTCCGGAAAGTGGAAGAAAGGCAAAGGTTTTTCAAGCCAAAAGCCAAGAAAGCAAGAAAGTTTTTCAAAGGATAAGAAAAGCTCAGAAGGACAAGTCCAATGCTTCAAGTGCCGAGGATACGACCATATCTCAACGGAGTGTCCAAATAAGAATCCGTCCAAGAAGAAGGTGATGCAAGCCGTCACTTGGGATGACACCTCATCGTCAAATGAGTCGTCTTCAAGTGATGAAGAAAAGAGCGCAACGGCATTCCACGCGTCCACCACATCTTCACCCTTCATGTGCTTAATGGCAAGTACTTCAGATTCATTGTCCAATTCCTCCCGGGTTGAAAAAACTGCAACGGATGATGAATCGAGTAACTCTGAAGGTGAAGATTTTGCTCTTGCCTACCATAAGCTTTTGAGGGTTTCAAAGAAATTGGCAAAGCAAAACAAGAGTTTGAGAGGGAGATTGCAGGATCTCGAAGAAGAAGCAAAAAGGGCAACTTCTCTCTCAAACGCTCTTGAAGTGGAAAGGGATAATCTGATTAAAGTAAATGTTTCCCTTTAAGAGTCCAATGAGCAATTCGAGAAGAATTATGTAGATATGGTGAACAAAGCGAATTACTTCTTGAAGCTCTACGGCGAGGCTCGACAGGAAAAATTGGAAATGACGGAGACCATTTTCCAACTCAAGGATAATTTAAAGCAATTCTCTTCTGGAAGGAGTAAGTTGGATAAGATTCTTGGTCTTGGTCAAACAAATCGGTTCGGCCTCGGATACACTCAAACTGGAGACATTCCTAGTTCGAGTGGGACAGTCTTTGTGCCTCAGTCGGTTACTCCTCCTCCGACACCGGAATTCACGACAAGCAACGACAACAAGCCTACTTCACCCTCTTCGGGATCATCAAGCACCAAGGTATGTTTTCGTTGTGGTATTGCAGGGCACATAAGAAGAAATTGCAAGAATGGAGCGAAAAGATCAAATCAAGCACATCTTGCAACTACTACCAATGAGTTCATTTCTCGCAAATCAAAGAAAAATCTTTCAAAAGGAAAGAACATTGGTAGTACATCAAACAAGACGACGACGTCAAGGAAAAGCGATGGATCAAACAAGACGCTTTCACCAAAGGTATCAACTTCACAATCATTTCCGACGTACACCAAAACTCGAAAGGTTTGGGTACGCAAAGGTGAAATCTTCCCTTGTCTTGTTACTAATATTTCCTTGCATGCGTATGATAATTCGTCTTGGTATCTGGATAGCGGTTGTTCCCGTCACATGACCGGTGACAAAAACTGCTTTCAAAATTTTGAGAAAATCTCCGGAGGACTTGTAGTTTTCGGAGACGGTCGGTCTTCCAAAATTGTTGGAAAAGGAACAGTAGCTATTCCAGATGGACCGATTCTGAATAATGTGTTATTTGTTGAAGGCCTTAAGACTAACCTCATAAGTATCAGTCAACTTTGTGACAATGGTTTTTCAGTTAATTTTTCATCTGTTGAATGTGTTGTAACTGATAAGGACCATGTTTTCTTTTTAAATGGGGTTAGATCTGAAAACAATTGTTATGTTGTTCCCAATAAAATTTCTGAAAACTATAACTTAGCCTCTTTGAATAATGAAACACTTTGGCATGAAAGGCTAGGTCACATAAATTTTAAGGAACTTTCTAGAATTTCAAACAAAGACGTGGTCAAGGGGGTTCCAAAACTTTCACTTAAACAAAACATTGTGTGTGGTGGTTGTCAAAAGGGAAAACAATCCAGGACTGCACACAAGAACTTGAACCACGTTGGTTGATGAAATGGTATATTTTCCTATTGGTTGATGATTTCTCTAGATACTCATGGGTAGCATTTTTGAAAGAGAAAGCTGATACTTTTGATTCTTTTCACGAGATTTGCCATCGTATTATGATTGAAAAGAATGAAAAGATCATTCGTGTTAGAAGTGATAGAGGTGGAGAATTCATTAATTCAAAATTTATTGACTTTTGCACTTCCAATGGAATAAAACATGAATTCTCAGCACCCTATACACCTCAACAGAATGGTGTAGTCGAGCGCAAAAACAGGGTTGTACAAGAGATGGCACGTGTTATGCTTCATAGCCAGAATTTACCGTTATATTTTTGGGCTGAAGCCGTGAACACTGCAGTCTATGTTATTAATCGAGTTTATTTGCGCCCGGGAACCTTAAATACACCATATGAGCTGTGGTTTTGTAGAAAACCAAATATCAATTATTTTCGTATCTTTGGGAGTCGGTGTTACATTTTACGTGACCGCGAAAATCTTGGTAAATTTGACTCTCGAAGTGACGAAGGGATTTTCTTGGATTATTCTACGAACAGTAGAGCATATCGGGTATTTAACTTGGAATCTAAAACGATAGTAGAATCTATAAATGTTAAAGTAGATGAAGCTTTTCACTTTGCATCTGATAAATCTACCCCTGATATCTCTTTTGATGATGATACTCCTGCAAATGCATCTTCTCATAACAATTCTTCCGATAATAATGATACATCTAATGGTTCTTCAAGTTTATCTGATATGCAGGAATCATCTCATGTACCTCCGAGTACTCCGTTACCTCAAACGTTACGCATCTCCAAGGATCATCCGGAATCTAATATTATTGGAGACCCACAAGGAGTCAGGACTCGGAGACAGTTGGTTTGTGGATTCGCTTGTTACGTTTCCTTAATCGAACCAAAGAACGTTGATGAAGCTCTTCAGGATGACTACTGGATTAAAGCAATGCAGGAAGAGATCCATCAGTTTGAACGGAACAAAGTCTGGGAATTAACGACGCCTCCGAAGCAACACAATGTGATTGGTACCAAATGGATTTTCAAGAACAAGAAAAATAAGGATGGTACCATCATCAGGAACAAAGAACGTTTATTTGCTCAAGGCTACTCTCAAATAGAAGGTATAGACTTTGATGAAACTTTCGCCCCTGTAGCTAGACTCGAGTCCATTCGTATCTTATTTGCTATTGCTTGTCACTTTAAAATAAAACTCTTTCAAATGGACGTTAAGAGCGCGTTTTTAAATGGGTTTTTAAATGAGGAAGTTTATGTGGCTCAACCGAAAGGTTTTGTAGACCTTAAACTACCTAATCATGTTTTTCATTTGAAAAAGGCTCTTTACGGTTTAAAACAAGCACCGCGAGCGTGGTACGAAAGGTTGACAAAGTACCTTTTGGAGAAGGGCTATACTCGAGGGGGAGCAGACAGGACTCTCTTTGTGAAGCATTATCAAAATAACTTCATTGTAGCACAAATCTATGTCGCTGACATTATTTTTGGTGCAACAAGAGATAATGATGCTTCTAAATTCGCTGAAACCATGGAAAGCGAATTTGAGATGTCAATGATGGGCGAACTGACATATTTTCTTGGATTGCAAGTGAAACAAAATGATGAAGGCATCCATCTGTGTCAATCCAAGTATGCAAAGGAGTTGGTAAAGAAATTCGGATTAGAAGATTCTAAAGATTTTCCGACTCCTATGGGAACTAGCAGTAAGGGATTAGGAAGTGAATCTCTTAGTGAGAATGTAGACGAGAAACTTTATCGCAGCATGATTGGAAGTCTACTTTACCTCACAGCTAGTCGCTCGGACATATCCTTTAGTGTTGGGATTTGCGCGAGATATCAATCAGCACCAAAGGAGGTTCACCTGAAAGCGGTGAAACGGATCATCCGGTACATCAAAGGAACCATTAATTTCGGAATTTGGTATCCTATGGGAACAAGTCTAGATATTGTTGGATATTCAGATGCCGATTGGGCAGGATCTGTGGATGATCGGAAAAGTACGAGTGGTGCATGTTTTTATCTTGGCCATTGTCTTGTTGCATGGCATAGTAAAAAACAGAACTGCATTGCACTCTCGACTGCCGAAGCGGAAAATATCTCAGCGGGTAGTTGTTCAACCCAACTTATTTGGATGAAAAGCGTGTTGAGCGACTTCCGAATTTCAGCAACTTCGGTAACAATTTTATGTGACAACACTAGTGCTATAAACATTTCAAAAAACCCTGTGTTGCACTCAAGAACAAAACACATTGAACTTAGACATCATTTTCTTAGAGAGCTAGTTGAGTCAAATATTCTTCTACTTTCATATATTTCAACTGAAGATCAATTAGCTAACTTTTTAACAAAACCTTTGGATCAAAAACGTTTTATTCATTTGCGTAAGGCAATTGGAATGCTTTCCTTGAAATAATTTCTTTTTGAAACCAATCCTTAGGTTAGGTTTTGTTTTAGTGTTTTTGTTCTTTATCTATGCTTGTACATAGAACATTAATTGAGCATTAGTTATATTGACTTTAACTGCATCCTTTTATATGTTTAGAAATTTATTATGCTTTGGATATCATAATATTTCATTTGATGCAATGATCATTTATGTCAATTAAATCATCTTTGTTTTGATCAAAGTCAATTTCTCTCTCAATGATCTCTTGGTATAGTTATTATCTTATTTGACTATTTAGTCGAGTATGAAATCGAGATCAATTTTTGGTTGAATACTTTATATTTTAAATAATTGATAGCCAATTGAGGGGGAGTCAAAGAAAAAGTGTTATGCTCAAAAGATGTGGAAAGAGTTACATCCCAATGAGGTGTGTGAAAACTACCACCACATGGAGGAAAGAGCTACCACCTCGGTCGTCCGAGTACTGTGTGCAGCTACCACATGTATACCAAGCAAGGTTTCTCAAGTTTGTTTAAATAAAATGCATATTGAAATACTTGACTTTGTCAAATTTCAAGGTTGGTATAAGGTGGGATTTTAATGAAAGATGCTCAAAGAGCCACTCTCT
This sequence comes from Tillandsia leiboldiana, assembly GCA_029204045.2. Classification (NCBI taxonomy): domain Eukaryota; kingdom Viridiplantae; phylum Streptophyta; class Magnoliopsida; order Poales; family Bromeliaceae; genus Tillandsia; species Tillandsia leiboldiana. Next base: position 32,589,967 of record CM055066.1, on the reverse strand, counting down.
TCAAAAGATTGCCTAGATACATTATCTAATATATTTGGGATTTCAAACATCTATTGATCTTGTATTTCATTTTCTTTACCAAATTGATGATTTGATAAAGGCATTACTCATAAGATCATGTTAGATGTGATTGAAGTTGTTCAACTTTAAGGGATTTAATTTTTATAAATTTTCGTTTCGTTTGTTGAATATTTTTGATAGATTTGGCATAATCTATTTCTTGTTGTATGAAACGATGATTTTTATTTAAAGTTGATACACAACAATGCTTACAATCTTTTTCTGGAATTTCTGGTATTTTTCGAAATTTTTCTGTAGAAAAAGTTTGGAGCCGATCCGGACTGGACAAGCCGATCCGGACCCCGAACGCAGGAAAATCCTGCGGGTAGCCGATCCGGACTGCATTCTTCGGGCAGTCCGGACCGCGGCTAGGGTTTTATTAAGAACAAAAGGGATTCGATTTCTTTTACTACAATCTTTTGTTCAAAAGTATCCAGAGCTTCTCTCTCTAGAATTCAAGTACTTTGGAGCCTTCCCAACTCATTTTCTTCAAATCCAAGTGAGTTTTCTTGATCAAAATCTCGGTTTTTCACAGGTTTTCCATATTTTTCTCAAAACGTGATGCAAATCTCATATCTTTTTCGTTTGTGATGTGTTTTTGATCAAATTTCTTTTGAAATAAGAACTCTGGGTAGATTAGTTTTGATTATATGCAAGGTTTTCTCTTGATTAACAGATTTTTAGGTTTCGATTTCTAAAAATTCGGTTTTAGGGCATATAATAGGAATTTTCGAAAATCATGGAATTGATCTATTTTTAAAATTCTTTTTCCAAAACGAATTTGATTCCTAGTCTCTCTACATGATAATGATTGTTTAGGTACAATTTTTCAAATTTTTGAAAATAAATAATTTTTGTCGTGCTCTTGAGTTGGTCTTCACAGGACATTTCCTTCTTCAAGCACCAAGAGCAATGGAGTTTTCATGGATCATCTTTCTGCTAGCCACAATGGTGCACACTCGAGCAACAAACAAACTGAAAAGAGCTAAGAAAACTCAACGGAAAGGTGAGTTTCTTCTTGTCAGCGATTCGGAGGCTGAAGCAAGTAATGAAGAAGTAGATTGGGACGAATTGATGGACGATGAAACAATGCCTAACAAATCGATGCGAAAGACCCCTGATTCACCAAAAGGAAAGACTGCTATGGATAAAGGTAAAGCACCAATGACATCATCTATCTCAATGAAAAGAAAAAGACTGGCTCGACGGTTTAGACGAGCACAAGGTCTTGAAATTAATGAACCAATAGCTCCGGATTCTCCACCCCGTGAGGAACAAGTGTTTGTTAATGCGGATCGCCTAAGAGCGTTTGAACATCGAGAATGCATTGGCGAGAGGCATGTTAATATTGGGGCTCTACGAGACCACTCCCCGGAGTTTGGTATTTTGATTGAACAAGCAAACCTTCTTCAAGTATGCCGATTCCCAGAAATGCTTGGATATTGTCTGCATCACGTGAGGACCTTCTATACAAATGCACGGCACCTTCGAGAAAATGAAAACGGTCCGATGGAGTTTTACACGAATATCCAAGGCACGAGGTTTAAGATTACTCCACAATTGATTGGCGAAGTTTTGGGAATGCAAGCCAGCAAGACAGGAGTCAACTACTTGAAAGGAAAGAGTTTGACAAACACGATGTGGCAAATGGTTATAAAGGGAATTTGTTTGGAAGGAACTCAATCAACGGAGAAATCTGTCAAGTCCAAAGAACTTCGTCTTGAGTACCGGTTCCTGAACTTCATTACATGTTACAATATCCTTCCAAATATGCAGACGAAAGTCTTGAGATGGGATCGAATGCTGTTTTTGTATCTCTTAGGACATCCGTCAGAGGCAATGGGATTAAATATCAACATTCCATACATAATTTGGAATAGAATGACAAGATATGTTGAGCATCCTCATCCCACGGAAAGAATCCCATTTCCATTGATTATAACGAGGATTTTAAAGAAATTTCAGGTTGATATTAGTTCAGCAACTTATCATCACTGTTTGGGCATGATCGATGAATCCACCATTGTTAAGTCCCTTCATAAGCTACCTCATGTTACGCCAATTCCTCCATGCGGAACGAAACCCAGCGTCGGCACTTCCGCATCACCATCACAACCAGCACCCGCACCAGCGGATGAAGCATCAGTCTCATCCATCTATAAAGAACAACAACGTTTATCCTTTGAGCAAGAACAGATTACAAAGGAACAGAAGAGAATTTCCAATGAGCTTGAAATCATTACAGCAGCTCAAATCACTTTGACGAAGAAGGTCACATCAATGAAAAAGATAATGAAGAAGATGTTCTCGAAGATGGGTTGTACGAGCTCTGAGGACTCTGAATCCGATGATTGATTCTTACTAATCATTTTTGTTGTGCAGGTTTCTCATTCTTTTAGTTAGTTTGGTTCTCAAATTTTTTGAACTTTATTTTAACTCTCCTTAAATTTTGTAATTTTGGCTAAGTTTTTGTGACAAAAAGGGGGAGAGAGTATAGGAGAACTTGAACTTTGAACAATGCACAATGCTGGAACTAAGGTAAAGGTAAGTATAACTTTCAACTTTGGTTTTATCTTGTGATTGCATGCATGCCTCAACTAACTATTGGACTAACTATTTGGGAATGTAATATAACTAACAAGTTGCTTGTTGACTAACCTTTCTGTGACATTTGGGTTTGTATTGCTTAGAAGATATGTCGATTTTTGATTATGATTGTCATACATATCTGAACTTGCAAATGTCATAATGAGTAAAAACTCTATCTTTGTGTTTGTTTTTGATTGTTGAAAATTCTTGAGGTATCTAACGATTTCTTTTGTCAAGAATGCTTCTTTTCGCAGAGATTACAGATGTCTAAGTCTAGAGTCTGTTTTAGGAGTTTAACTCATGTATTTATCTTTATTTGGATCTCCAATGTAAATTTTTGTTGTATGGTGATATCAACAAAAATATCTTTTTGAATTTTCTTTAGTGGATTTGTGTTTTGTCACGAAACCGCCAAAGGGGTAATTGTTACGGAATTTGAGTTGGCGTATTTCGTAAAATCGGTTAAGCCTTGAAGATTGAAGTTTAGAAGCTTGGATCATATACCTCAATCTCAAGAAAGAAGAATTCAAATGGATCAGGTACGTTGTACTAAAGAATTTTGGTGATCCGAATACTTCGTATAGTGTAGAAATACTTGGATGAAGTTTTGATTGCTTAAAAATAAAAAACTGGTCATTTTACATGTTCAGAGTCCGGACCATGGATCTCAGTCCGGACCCCGAACGTAGGTTTGTTCGTGCGCAATTCCAGTCCGGACCGTGGATCTCAGTCCGGACCCTGAACGTGGAATTTGCAAGAAAAGCATGAACAGTCCGGACCGTGGATTGCACTCCGGACCCCGAATGTCGTCTTTTCTGGAAATAGTCTGTTTCGCTGAGACAGTCCGGACCGTCAATTCCAGTCCGGACTATCATCCTGCAAAATTCCAGAAATGGTTAGTTTTTTATGCTTATCTTCTTCCAATGGTTTCTAACCTATAAATAGACCCTATGATTCATCTTTTAGGGTAAGCGCAAAATACGACCGAAATAGAAAAATCCACATATAGAGAAGAAAGGAAATACATGATTTAATTCTATGTTTCTTCATCTATATTATTAATTTGATTCTAGGTTTTCCAAACTCAGATTTTGAGTAGAATCAAATTAATGAATACTTAGATGGTATTTCCGATCTATTTCTAATCTAAGTATTCGGCAGATCATCACCACCCAAAAACAACGATTTATCCCAAATCGGCGCGTGGACTCGCGTGGCCTTGTGGATTCAAGGTGCAACCGCTCTCGTGGATTCGGAGCGAGGTACGTTCATGGATTCGACGTTGGACGCCGTGGATTCGGCGTTGGACGCTCATCGTGGATTCGAGCAGCGTTGCGGAGCGAGCGGAGAAGATCTACTAGGAGCATATGGAAAAGGTTGAGTCGTAAGTGTGTACGGTAAATCACCTTGTACGTGTGTTAATTCTAGTGGATTTCACCGTGTTATCGGTCCCGTGGGTTTTTACTCCGGATTGGAGTTTTTCCACGTAAAAATCTCTGCGTGTTATTTATTTTTCCGCATTGGGTTTTATATCGCAAAGATTTTTGAGTGTTTATTGTTTACACCTATTCACCCCCCTCTAGGTGTTTTTTCCCCTTTTTAGATCCAATTATATATAACCCAACATTATAACCCAACATTACCCACTAGGGGAGGCTACTGTTTTTATAGTAGTTCTTACCCCCATCGTCCTTTCTTTGTTTTTCTCCCTTTGTTTTGCAGAGTCTTCTGCGGGAGTTGCTGGGTCGTCAGCAACTGATCGAGGTAAGAGGATGGCGGACTAGATAGAGAGTCCACCCGACAGTAGCTAGCTGGACTTTTGATGTACCCTTATCTTCTCAGACAGTCTTTTGTACTCTCTTTTGGGTCTGGCGTTAGCCAGCTGGTTGTATTTTTGTGTTGAGCTGGGAGAGTACTTGTATTTATTCACAGTCGTTCTGTACTTTATTTTCAGCTTTGGTCTGAGATGTTATAGTTTTTAGTTCGGCTCTGATTTTATACTCTTTTATTATTATTTCTTATATCTGAGCAGGTTACCGACGCTTCGTGTACGCGGGAAATACCGGGTGCACGGCGGATCTGTAGACGGGCCCGGGTTCTGGTTTACACCCGGGGCGTGACAGATTAGGTGGTATCAGAGCTTAGGGATAGGTCAGTTGGGACTTAGGAAACCCTAGGATTTTGGGTAGACCCTAGGATGATAGGGCGTGGGTGGCGTGACATTTTGCGAAAGTCAATGATTTATTATTTGACTCTTCCAGTGAGGAAAGAGGGATCGACATATCTTATTTCTGTTGGACAGTTATGTTGGCTGCAGACAACATAAAGTTACAGAAATAGGGGGATGTCTTCGACTTTCGCTAGATTGGGTCGGGTGGGGCTCTGTTTCTGATTTGTGGTTTCTTGTGGCAGGATGTCGCCCCGGCGTCGTTGTTTTTCCGCCGATGATACCCCCACTCCCTCTGTGGAGCCTGGACAGGCGGTATCCGCCGAGTTGGGGGAACTGCGGGCTTTAGTGACCCATTTGGTGGCGAGGAGCTTTCGATAGGACCAGCGCTTGGAGCAACTGTTGGCACAGAGGAGTGATCCGGCAGTCGGGGAGAGGGCCAGGGCTCCAGAGCAGCAGTTTGAGAGAAAACGCCCAGCCCCGGATGTTGATGGACAGGCCAGTTCTCGGAGACGGCCTCGGCTTCGCAGCAAGTGTATTTTCTGTAGAGGACAGCATCCATCTGATACCTGCGATCTGAGGCAGGGTCGTTGTTTCAAGTGTGGGCAGCCGGGCCACATCCGAGCTACTTGCCCCTTTCCGACCTTTGTAGCACCTTCTTCGGCGTTGGCCCCTATCGTATCCCAGCAGAGGTCGCGGTCACAACAGCAGAGGTGACAGCAGCAGCAGAGGCAGCCCCAGCAGGCTGTCAGGTGCATCTTTTGCGCGGGCCAGCATTCCGCCGGTACTTGTGAGCTGAGGTGGGGTCGCTGTTTTAAGTGTGGACAGCCTGGGCACTTGCGAGTGCCGTGCCCCGCAGGGACAGCTGCAGCACCCACTTCAGCGTTTGTTCCTACTACTTCCCAGCTACGACCGGGAACTCCACCGACGGATCTCCAGGTAGACCGATCTTCGCCGCCCTGCTTATCTGGTGAGAGACGGCCGTTGTCGAGCGGCCAGGATTGCCTAGCACAGATGGAGGATTCTACTGTCGCTGACCGAGTTGTGGCAGGTATGTTTTATTTCTGGTGGTTGGATTCGTATCTTATTGTTATCGGAGCATCTCTTTTCTTTTATTGTGGAATGTGCATCATTGCATGGGTTAGAGGTAGGATGGTTATCGCGGGCACGTGAGGTTTTGACTCTCATTTACACATCGCACGTAGAGGAATGCTGTTGGTCTTGAGACGGCTGTGGGATTTTGATGTGGTCCTCAGGATGGATGGTCTGGTTCGGTATTTCGTGATATTAGATTTTGCCGCGAAGACGGTCACCCTTTGCGAGCCAGGCCAAGAGATGTTGTGTATCGGAAATGTCCGAGTGTTTTCCTTGCCTTATGGGTTCAACTTCCCGACCGAGGTAGATGATCCGCTGTGGATGTGCAGCCTTTTTGGCTAGTGTAGTTGAGGAGCCTACGGCGGTGCCGGGACCCGGGGATATCCCTATTGTTCGCAAGCTCCCGGATATTTCTCCACCAGGGTTGATTGTATGCCGCCGGAAAGGGAGATAGAGTTTGTGATTGATGTGGTTCCAGGGACTGCACCAATCTCAAAGGCACCCTATAGGATGGCGCCTGCCGAATTGAGGGAGTGGAAGGCCTAGCTTCAGGATCTTTTGGACAGGGGCTTTATCAGGCCCAGTGTTTTTCCGTGGGGAGCGCCAGTATTGTTTGTGAAGAAGGATGGGTCGCTTCGATTGTGTGTGGATTATAGGGAGTTGAATAAAGTGACCATCCGGAACAAGTATCCCCTTCCTCGGATAGATGATTTGTTTGATCAGTTGCAGGGAGCGTCTGTGTTCTCGAAGATTGATCTGCAGTCCGGTTACCACCAGCTGAGGGTGAGCGCCGAGGACATCTCCAAAACGGCATTCAGATCTCGGTACGGGCATTATGAGTTTTCGGTGATGCCTTTCGGGTTGACTAATGCCCCTGCCGCATTCATGGACTTGATGAACAGGATATTTCAGCCATTTTTGGACCGGTTTGTGGTGGTGTTTATCGATGATATACTGATCTATTCCCGGAGTGATGTGGAGCACGAGGAGCACTTGAGGATTGTGTTACAGCTTCTGCGAGAGAAGAAGTTGTATGCCAAGTTTAAGAAGTGCGAGTTTTGGCTCCGGGAGGTCGCCTTTCTGGGCCACGTTGTTTCAACTGCAGGAGTGGCGGTTGATCCGGCCAATGTGGATGCTATTCGAGATTGGCCGAGGCCGACGACTATCACCGAGGTACGGAGCTTTCTTGGATTGGCTGGCTACTATAGGCGATTTGTGGAAGGCTTTGCGAAGCTTTCCTCTCCCCTCACACGTCTGACCAGGAAAGGGGTTAAGTTTATTTGGAGCGAGACTTGCCAGAGCAGTTTCGAGGAGCTGAAGCAAAGGTTGATGACCGCTCCGATCTTGGCTCTCCCGGTGATGGGAGAAGGATTTGTGATTTACAGCGATGCCTCTCATAGTGGTCTGGGGTGTGTGTTGATGCAGCATGGTAGGGTGATTGCCTATACTTCACGACAATTAAAGGACTATGAGAGAAATTACCCTACTCATGATCTTGAGCTGGCAGCGGTGGTGTTTGCTCTGAAGCTGTGGCGGCATTAATTGTATGGAGAGCACTGCGAGATATATACTGATCATAAAAGCTTGAAGTATCTGTTCACTAAAAAGGAGCTGAATTTGAGGCAACGCCGGTGGTTGGAGTTGTTAAAGGATTATGATTTGAGCATCCTATATCATCCCGGCAAGGCCAATGTTGTGGCGGATGCGTTGAGTAGGAGGACGAGTTTGAGTTTGATGATCTCGCAGCCGGCGCCGTTGGTCGAGCAGATGAGGCGGTTACAGTTGGAGGTGGTATCCCCTGGGGTCTCTGCTAGACTTATGTCTATGGCCTTGCAGCCCACTCTGTTGGACAGGATCAGGGACACTCAGAGTGAGGACCCCCACTTGACGAGGATCAGGACGCAGATTCAGGGGGATCAGACAGGGGATTTTTCCGTGGATAGCTCGGGAGTACTGCGCTACAGGGACCGAGTATGTGTGCCTATGGATCATGAGATTAGAGACCAGATTTTGAGGGAGGCCCATTATACACCTTATACCATTCATCCTGGTGGTACTAAGATGTATAAGGACCTCAAGGCACATTTTTGGTCGCCCGGAATGAAGCGGGACATTGGGAGATTCGTAGTTCATTGTTTAACTTGCCAGCAAGTGAAGGCAGAGCACCGGGTTCCTGCTGGCAAGTTGCAGAGTCTTCCAATTCCCGAGTGGAAATGGGACCACATCACTATGGATTTCGTCACTGGATTGCCGAGGGCGCAGAACGGTGCAGATGCGAATTGGGTTATCGTGGATCGACTTACCAGGTCCGCACATTTCTTGCCTGTTCAGATGACTTGGCCACCGGAGCGTCTGGCACAGTTATATCTGGATGAGGTAGTGAGGCTTCACAGGGTACCTGCTTCAATTGTGTCAGATGGGGACCCGAGATTCGTGTCACGCTTTTGGGGGAGTTTACGATCAGCATTGGGGACTCAGCTCAGGTTTAGCACCGCTTTCCACCCACAGACCGATGGACAGTCAGAACGCACCATACAGACCCTCGAGGATATGTTGAGAGCGTGCGTTATGGATTTTGGAGGAGGGTGGTACCGACACTTATCATTGGTTGAGTTCGTGTACAACAACAGCTATCAGGTGAGCATCCAGATTGCTCCGTTTGAGGCATTGTATGGACACAAGTGTCGGTCTCCCCTGTATTGGAGTGATGTGGGTGAGAGGAGGACTTTGGGATCGGATTTACTTTTAGAGGCTGAGGAGAAAGTCAGAGTTATTCGCCAATATCTTGAGACAACCCAGAGTCGTCAGAGGAGCTACGCCGATACTCGACGGCGAGACCTAGAGTTCCAGGTTGGTGATCATGTCTTCTTAAAGGTCTCGCCCTCGAAAGGGGTCCGGAGATTTGGAGTGCGGGGGGGAGCTCAGTCCCCGCTTTATTGGACCCTTTGAGGTACTTGACAGAGTTGATCCTGTGGCATTCAGAGTTGCCTTACCCCCACGCCTGGCCGGAATTCATGATGTCTTCCACGTCTCAGCTCTGAGGAGTTATGTTTTGACCCGTCACACGTGATTGACTTCACTTCGTTGGAGATCGGCGAGGACTTGGTCTACGAGGAGCGCCCGTTGCAAATTCTTGCTCATGTGGTGAGGTAATTGCGCAACCGGACCATTCCGTATGTGAAGATCTTGTGGAGCAATCACGAGGAGCGAGAGGCTACTTGGGAGCTGGAGACAGAAATGAGAGATGCCTACCCCTTTTTGTTCGAGACTTCTGGTTGAGGTACGTCAGCTTGTATTTCCTTGTTTCGAGGACGAAACTTTTTTTTAGTGGGGGAGGATGTAGGACCCCCGAACCCCATGCAGCTTTTTCCCCGTGAATCCACTGTGCAAACACCTGTTGATGGTGTATTTGGCCCATAGTGCATCAAAGGGATGCCACAGATGGACCCTGTGAGCTTTTGTTAGCTGGGTTGGCCTTCGGCTACTTTTGCCAAATTTTAGAAAAGGTTTTAGGCCAAACGGAGGTTGGATTTGGATTCAGCACGGAAAAACGCTTGAAAACGGCTTTTTGTTTGCTAAATTCTGAGTCCGGATGCCCAAAAACGGACTCCCGAAAGTTTTACTGGATTTCTGGTGCATGGGGGAGCCGTGGACCGGCGGGGGTGCCACGTGGCGCCAACTGATTGGTCGGCGCACGCGGCTGGGTCCACGGAATGGTTGGATTGTGATCGCGGTGCACCGCGCGAGGCGTGGACCGGCGGGTGTCCACGTGGCAGTGCCCGATTGGGCGGCCCACGCGCGCTCGGTCCACGGGCGCGCGCGGGGAGTCGTGGACCGGGGTGCGCCACGTGGCAGTTCCTCATTGGCGGGCTCACGGGCGCGCGGTCCACGCAACGCGCGGGGCAGGTGTCGGGGCAGGTGGCCGTACGCGGGCAGGTGGGGTGGTCGTGGGCAGCGCCACGTGGTGCCCGCTGATTCGCGGGCGCCACCCACTGCGTTGACTGCGGGCGAGGGCACGTGGCGCTCTCCGCGGGCGCTTGCACGGCTGCCGCGTGTTCGGGGGACACGTGGCGGGCCCCGAGGCGGGTCGGACGGAGCCGAGATCCCGTACGACGAGGTGGGCTGGGCTGGGCCGCACTATGCGCGCCCGAAAGTGGCGGGCCGGGCCGCACTGTGCGTGCCCGAAAACGGGGCGGGCCGGACCGGGCGCCCGAAAAATGGGACACATCCGGAATATCTTCATTTGTTTCCCTCAGCCTATAAATAGCAGCCCGAGCTGCCTTTTTGGAGGTTTTTCTCCCATTTTCGAGCCTCCTCTGCCCGAGCTCCCTTAAGGTGATTTGTTCTTCTTTAAGTTCTTGACCCACCTGCAGAGTTTTGAGTTTTTGGTGCACGCATCCCGGGGATTCCGGATTTTACGGCGCGGTGCGACGTTGCATTTCCGGTGTTCCTCTTCGTCGCTGTTCGGTGTAAATTTTCCCCTGGGCTACCCCGAACTTCTTTTTCAGTGATTCTTGCGCCGGCAGACTCCTAAGAGGTAGGGCTTCATCTTTCCTATTGATCGCGCTTTCCTGTTTTGAGTTTTTGGCATGGATCCCGAGGCATCACTGTGACCCATTTTCTATATGGCTTTTTGGACAGCATCGGAGTGTTTTGGCCATATCTTCGTGCACGAGCGTCAGATGGAAACTTCCTTATACAACTTTTTCATCTACAGATCGCAAGGAACGCGCTCGTATTTTCTTGGATTTTTCAGAGATTTATTTGGAGGTGAAAATTCCTGTTTCCCTGTGAATAGTGCTACAGTTTTTGATGCAGATTTTGTTTGAGTGTACCACCTTGCCGAATTTATATCTTGACTTACCGAACTCATATTTGGGTGTGCAAGTAGCCGTTTTGAAGGTATCGACGCGAGGATCGCTGTGATATTTTGCTGGGAATTTTTTGGGCACTTTCAGCAGGTGAAATAAGTGCATCTTTGGGACTAATTTTCAGTATGTGTATGCGTGGTTAGTTTTTGGGATTTAAGTGTAATTGTGAACTTTGTGTTGTACCCAGGAGAGTTTGCGGGTATTGCTGGACCCATTGGAGTTGGAGATTTGGATTTCCTGGTATTTTCAGCTGTGGGACTTGGACAGTCAGCTCTTCAGGTGGGTGGTTGTTGTATCCCTCTCCTTTGGTATGCTCACTAGGAATATCAGAATAACCCGATGTTAGAAATTGTTGATCAAATATTGATAACCTTGCATGCAAACAGGGACCACTTAATTGATAGCCTATCCATAGAATTGAGACAATGGTATTGGAACATGATCATTATGCCATAATCACTCCTGTTAAAGTGTTTATTTATCTGGAACAGCATGATCAGTGGTATTTTAGTACTTAGTGTATTATGCAAGAAGGGATCATCACTTTGAGACATTGGTATTGGAGTTCATTGTTATATCATGTTATCCACGTGAACAGATTGGTATATTGGGACTTTATGATGTTTTATATGTGAGTGCATTGTTGGACGCTTTTCCTTCTATTCTAGATGAGGACATTTGCATGCTTGTATGGACATCTAGATAGGCCACTTTTTCTGCTACACTATCATGCTGGAATTGACTTAGGAAAAACCCTGTTTATTATTCTTTTCTCCTTTCATTTGAGGCTTTGGGGTATTGCTCGGGTTGAGCAGGGATGTAGGATAGTGTAGCCGGGTTTGTTGAGTGAGTGTGTCATACCAGATTGGGGTTTTGGGTTATTGCGGCAATCGCGGACATTGGGCGGTTGACCGGATGTTTACTTATGCATCAGATTGGGGATAGGATTCCTTTAGTGGACGGAGTTTCCACTTATTGAGCTGCATTAGATTGAGGGAGCGAGTTTTCTTTAGTGGGGGGGTTTTCCCCACTTCGATCATTGTCATGATCCAGTCCTGCTACAGTGATACTCGATACAGAGATACTTGTGATACTGATGACTTAGTAACTTTACTCGTGTGGGTCGCTCCCCTCGAGTGCCACTCCGGAGTGTGCGACTGGACGGATCGATTCCAGTCTGTTACTTACTTTTGTGTGCGATCGGACGGTTCGATGCCGATCTGTTACTTACTTTGGGATGCGACCGTACCGGTCCGAAGTCGGTCTGTATCCCGTGATTGAGATCTGGAGTTCGACAGCAGAGCAGGCAGTACCAGTGATTACTGGTCTATCGATTGGGTTTATTCAGGCAGGCATTCATTTATTGACGCATACATTTAGCTATTCTTTTAGCTCGGCATTTTAGAGGCATACTTGTGGTAGCATTCTCATCTGTAGTTATCTTTATAGCTTACCATCTTTTCTCCCCTTTTCCTCTGGTAGACCTAGTGGGCATGTCTGAGTTGAGGCTTTACCCACTAGGGGAGGCTACTGTTTTTATAGTAGTTCTTACCCCCATCGTCCTTTCTTTGTTTTTCTCCCGTTGTTTTGCAGAGTCTTCTGCGGGAGTTACTGGGTCGTCAGCAACTGATCGAGGTAAGAGGATGGCGGACTAGATAGAGAGTCCACCCGACAGTAGCTAGCTGGACTTTTGATGTACCCTTATCTTCTCAGACAGTCTTTTGTACTCTCTTTTGGGTCTGGCGTTAGCCAGCTGGTTGTATTTTTGTGTTGAGCTGGGAGAGTACTTGTATTTATTTACAGTCGTTCTGTACTTTATTTTCAGCTTTGGTCTGAGATGTTGTAGTTTTTAGTTCGGCTCTGATTTTATGCTCTTTTATTATTATTTCTTATATCTGAGCAGGTTACCGACGCTTCGTGTACGCGGGAAATACCGGGTGCACGGCGGATCTGTAGACGGGCCCGAGTTCTAGTTTACACCCGGGGCGTGACACGAGCTACCTGCCTCCCTCCTACGTGGACCGCGCTCGTGCACCAGCCAATCCCACGATGCCACGTGTCCACTCCAAACCAATCGGGAAACGCCACGTGGCCGGCCGGAACAGTACCCTGCTGCCTCGAAAATCGTGCCAAGTGATCCGGTCTCCGAAAAATACAAGTAAATTGTGCGTTTCGATCGTTTTCACGCGCTGAATCCAAATCCGCTGTCCGTTTTGCCAAATTCCAAATCCAAAAATTACCGAAAGCTTCCGGAAAGGTGTTTTTAATCTAGTTTTTCGCGTTGAGTCCAATTTTGATATCCGTTTCATGCGAAACCCCTTCTAAACATTCGACGGGGTCATCCGATTACCCACGTGATCCAGTTAACACCCAAAATCCATTACTTGTGTCCAAATTGGTGCAGAAACACCGCCGACACGCCACATTGGCCTCCAGCAGCTGCTAGTCACACTGTAGAAGCCCTGCAGAGATTCGGGTCACCACATCCTCCCCCACTAAAAGAAAGTTACGTCCTCGAAACTAACACAACTCAAACAGGAGTCACAAATACCAAGGGTAAGTGCTCAACATCACCGTCTCCAGCTCCTAAGTCGCTACTCACTCCCCGTGATTACTCATCAACAACAACAACAACAACCAGTACGGCATGGCCCGATTGCGCAATTCCCTCACCTCAGGAGCCAGAATTCGCAACGGGCGTCCCTCGTACTCCAAACACTCATAGATATCAAATGGAGTGAGTCAATCATGGGCGAGGGATCCAAAAGCAAAACACTCCTGAGCTGAGACGTGAAAAACCAAAGAGGCTCCAACAAAAGGCTGGGGAAAAAGAAATAATCACTGGTGCAACACGCCCCAAACCACCTCCTGTGTCAACTCAACCAAGGCAACCCGAAGCATACCCATACTATCAGCCAATAAGGAAAAGAGCCCCAACAAAGAGGGGTCCTCACTCGGTCACTCCTGAATCTTGACCATCCGAGCGGACTACTCAGCCGCGGTCTACCATCCAAAGGAACCCTCAGGGAAACAACCACAAGCCCGGCTGACCTCAACAGCCCCACACAGCGCCAGCTGTGGAATCATCAAACTCAACCCCAGACAGCTCTCCTGCTCCAGGTATCTGCCACCACAGTGGCCCTGTCGGGGTAATCCAGAATGCTCAATAATAAACCAACGGTAACTCCACAGTCACTATGGGAGGCATCACTATTACTCGCAGATCCCGCTCCCATCGCTGGCAATGCAAAAAAATCGACGTTGGTATCAGTCTCATCATCCATTCGCCATGCTCTCCTGGCACTTCCAGTCCAAGAAGCTCCAAGCTTCAACAATCAGTGTCGATCTCGGCCAATCCTCGAATAGCATCCCCTTTGGTCGGATTTCCACTGCCGCTACTATGGCTAGACTAATGTGGCCCAAGAAGGTAAGATTCCAAAGTTAAAAGTCGCACCTCGACAACTCGGCACACAGTTTCTCCCACACAGGCGTTGTAGCACCATCCACAAGTGCTTAACATGCTCCAAGCCACTCCGGGAGTAAATCCAAATATCCTTGAGGAACACCAGTCCCAATCCTTCTAAGTACAGCTGGAACACACAATTCCTCAAATCCTAAAGGCGGTAGGGCATTAGTCAATCCAATCGGCCTCACTGTGAGCTCATAATGCCCCTACCGGGTCCAGAACGCCGTCATGGCAAAATCCTCGGCTGTATGATTCCAAATAAGTACAGGCAGTACAGACAAACAACTGCCGGAGTATGACTCCATCAAAAGGTTCTAAATAAAGCCCGGACCTGCCTGCACTCAAGTCACAGTAAAACCTCACTGTCGTGTATCACTGACGTGGCACTAGGTCAAACAGACCCCTCGATCCATTAGATCCTGCGACTGCGCCATCAGCTCTCTCAGCTCTATTGGCAATATCCAATAAGGTGCTGTCGAGGTTGATGCGGTTCCCAAAACCACATCAATCTCAATCTCTAACTGCCTAACTGGCGGCATCATCATTAGCTCAGGGGAACTCACACCCGGGATCTTACGGGCGATAGGGATATCCTTGAGTCCCGGTGCCGCCGTAAGCACCTCTTACACTGTCGCTATAACCTGTGTGCTCTAACAATCTCAACAACCAAGCCTCCTCTCGTTTGCCTCGCAGAAAATCAAAGTCATCTCTCTCCGCAGTCAGACATCCTGTGGCACTGTGCTAACCAATTTCAAGCACAGGGTCAAAACATCGAACTGCCACAAATACCAATGAGTCTCGGTACAACTCGCGGCCTCAACTGCGCTGGACATGATCCACAAGCCTCCTCCTCGTGCACCACACCAACAGGAACCTGTACCTCCAGTGCACGTGGCAACAACTGTGCCTCTAATCCATGCAGGAATGCAAAATGCTATGACTCCGACTGCTGTGATGACATCACACTTGCGACCACTCGATCCACTGCCGTTGCGCCCTCCAACCGCGCGGCACAGACTCATCCGCTCGATGCAAGTGGTTGTCGCTCAGTCTGCCTGAAAATATCAAGATTAACCACATAGGGAGCACGACCTCTGCCTCTGCCCATACTGGGGCAACGAATGCGGCTCTCAGCAGATAACATATCTATGCTATCGCTGTTGCTGATACCAATAATAAAGCTGCCATCAGAGTCCACCCGACCTCTGATGTCTCAGAAATCCACTACCCTGGAGAAAAAAATCAAAAATGCCACTACCGGCCAATCTGTCCTCTATCATCTAGCGTCAATGTCACGCCCCGGGGGGTTCGAACGCGCGGAAGAAGAGCCACCGATGCTCCCAGATCAGCGTAATATTTTTTTTTTTTTGAAAACAATTCCTCCCCGGTTCGCACACAGACCCGCCGCATATACAAATTCACTCTGCAAATATTAATCTGTCACGCCCCAGGGGTTCGAACGCGCGGAATAAGAGCCACCGATGCTCCCAGATCAGCGTAATATATATATATATATTTTAAAACAATTCCTTCCCGGTGCGCACACAGACCCGCCGCATATACAAATTCACTCTGCAAACGGGCAGAGTCTGCTTTGTATATGCACGGCGTCCTGACTACAATACGCATCTCATACAGACTTTAACCACACTAGATCGAGGCACATACACATTCAACATGCAAACCATACATTCAATCAACTCTCACACTTTGGAAAGGGCCGACTATTTTAAAAGGATAAATAATCACAGAGTTTTGAAAACGACGCCCACCCGACGCCGATGTTTTAAAAATCTGTTTCAAAGCCACATAAATCCACAGAGTTCTTAAAAACGGCACCCACCCGATGCCTGATTTCGTAAAACCATTTTCGAAATCACATAAATCCCACAAGGTTTTAAAAGCGGTGCCCACACGACACCCACACTTTAAAAACGATTTTCACAAACGGTTTTCCTTGATTTTTGTTGTTCGTAGTTTAAAACGGCCAAGAGAGGAAAAGGAAAGACATTCATTCGATAATTATAAAGGAAGAAGGCAACATCCACGTCGATCCCACGGGGGTATCGCAATCCACAACTAACTAACATGAATAATAAAAGAACAAGGGAAGTAAAGTCACAGTGTCTGCTGTCGCTAAAAGTCAGAACAGCGCTCTCACGGCCTCACCCGCGCCCTAGCACTCGCCCCTGGACGAACCTGTCACAAAGTGGGAAGTCAGTGACTATAACGAAAAAGGTAAGACCAAGAAGGGCAATAAAATAGCAAACCACTAACAACTGGAGCAACCCCCGCCTCAAAGTGCACTCAACAGTAGGTAACCCTGTGTAAAAACAAACCGGGCACCTCCCCCGGCAACCCCTTCGAGCCCCCACCTCGGAAACCCCAGCCGAGCACCTGCCCCGGCCGCCGAGCACCTATCTCGGCATCACCGCTCACACCCTCCACCCACGAGGGCCCCCATTACGTCACCATCACGTGGGGTACACGGGTCAACGTACCACTTTTCCGGAAAAGCACACCCTCGCGGTGGCCAAACCGCCGGTGTGCGTGCAGTCACACGAGCCGCATAGTCAGATTTTTAGATGATTGTTTAGATAAATAAAGTAAAACAGGGTCAGCATTGCACATAAAGATTATTTTAGAAAAACACCTTTGCCCGTACTAGCGTCTTACAATGTACACCCTTTCCCAACTAACCCTGGAGAGGGTACCCACCTTGCAAGAAGACCGACGATCGGTTCGTCCGCGGTTTCACGTCTGCCGAGCTTGCGTCGTCCCGCGCCCCTGAAGGAACGACAGAAAGATAAGACTAGGTGACTAACGCCAAACGTCGATTAAAACATCAAAAACGGGAGACCCGACGCGATCCCAGGACTCCGCGCGGCGAAGTTCCCCGCACGACACCGACCCGTGCGGCGCACACCCAGCCTGCGAACAGCTCCGCGCGGCCCCAACTCGTCTGCGGCGGCCCCGCGCGGCTCCTGCCCGCGCGGCGCCTGCCTGCAGGCAGCCCCGCGCGGCGCGCCTGTCGGGCGGCGCGCCTGCCTGCAGGCAGCCCGCGCGGCACCAGCCCGCGCGGCAACTGCCTGCGGGCGGCCCCGCGCGGTGCGCCTGCCGCGCGGCGCGCTGCCTGCAGGCAGCCCGCGCAGCACCAGCCCGCGCGGCGCCTGCCTGCGGGCGGCCCCGCACGGCGCGCCAGCCGTGCGGCGCGCCTGCCGCGCGGCGTGCTGCCTGCAGGCAGCCCGCGCGGCACCAGCCCGCACGGTGTCTACCTGCGGGCTGCCCCGCGCGGCGTAGCCCCGCGTGGCGCGCGGCGACGGTTTCCCCCGCCAAGGGATGAACCCGAAACGAAAACTCTCAAGAAACCTAAAAACTCTCCTTCGATCCGCTGGAGGAAGAATGAGAAGAGGATCGTCCTACCGTTGCCCGATTGATCCGCGAGCAAGAAGGCCTCCGTCCCTTTTTTTCTGTCTCAAACGCCCGAATCGCCTCTGTTGGTTTTTATATATTAAGGATCCACACGGATCTAAATAGGTACTATCAAACAACTAGAGGGGGGGTGAATAGGTGTAATACTTATAAAACCAATCTCAGTGCAAAATAAAAACCAATGCGGAAAATAAAAATAGCACACCGAGATTTACGTGGAAACTCCAATCCAGGAGAAAAACCACGGGACCAACACGCAATAACAATCCACTAAGAAAAGAAGAATAACAAGGTGATTACCGACTCCACGGACTCAACCCCTCCTTCAACTTCTTCGGACCTTGCGCTCCACCGATTGCACGTCCACTGCACACGTTCGAATCCACGAACGCCACTCGAATCTAGGAGCACACGTTTCGAATCCACGAAACGCATTCAACACATCGAATCCACGATGCTACGTCGAATCCACGACGCAAACTTGATAAAAGCTTCGATGGTGATCCTTTGCTTAGATTATTATTGAAGAACCGTAGAAGGAATCTCTAAGCAAAGACTAGATCAATTCGACAAAAGATAGATCTTGGAAGAACCGTCGAATTGACCTAAAAGAGGCTAAAAGAAGAACGATAAAAAACCTAGCCTCTAGGGTTGCTCTCAAGTGTTTTATTAATTAATCGGTAGTTCTTGAGAAACCCTAAGTGTCTATTTATAGGTTAGAAACCTTTGGAAAGTGATAAGCATCAAAAACTGACTTAACAGAATTTTTCTCGCACGACGGTCCGGACTGGTTTAGGACTATCGTTTTTTTTCAGCAATTCCTGAAAAAACAAGGTTCGGGGTCCGGACTGGAATCCACGGTCCGGACTGGATTAACAAAACAGTCCTGAACAGAATTTCCAGTCCTGAACGGATTTCCTGAAAAAATAGTTTTTGACTTTTATGCAATGAAAACTTATCCAAGTGTTTCTAAACTACTCAAATGTATTCGGATCACCAAAATTATTTAGTTAAACGTACCTGATCAATCCGAATCCATTTTCCTTAAGATTGACGTATATGATCCACAATTCTTCATCTTCAATCTTCAAGACTCAAAACACTGAGTGTCAACTTGAGCTCTTGTTGAATCTTCTCTGAGTCTTTGATTGCTGATTGACAATTTGATCACTTCAAGACTTCGACTCAACTCACGAAATATGCCAACACAAAAAGCCGTAACAGCCTCACCGTCGTCTTGAAACGAGAGCGAAAATGGGTTGGGTTGTCACGCCCCGGGGGATTAATTTAGCGGAAACGGATTACAAAAGGTATGTATTTTTTTTTTTTTTTTTTTTTTTGAAAACCTTCTTCCCCGGCGCGTGCCCAGATCCGCCGCATATACAGGATCACTCTACAAACGGGCAGAGTCTCCCTTGTATATGCACGGCGTCGCGGTTTGTACAATGTTCAATAACGAGTAAACATTCAATCACAACAATCCATTCATACAACCATTCACAATATGCAGAATAAACTCACGGCCGATTAGTTTGAAAGGATAAAACCCATAGTTGTTGAAACGGCGCCCACCCGGCACCCATATTTTGAAAACCCTTTTTCGAAAGCAACATAAACTCAGGGGTTTGGAAAACAGTGCCCACACGACACTTAGGTTTTGAAATCCATTTTCGCAAACCATAAATCCACAAGGTTTTGAAAACGGTGCCCACACGGCACCCGAGTTTTGAAATAGTAGTTTTCGCAATCTGTTCTTTTATTTGCTATTTTATTTTCCAAAGCGGCCCACAGAGATGTAAAGAAAACTAAACAATTCATTTGTCACCGTACCGACATCCACACCGACCCCACGAGGGTATCGAGAACCATCCATAGTTTACAAATAATAAATGGAATGCGAAAGTTAGAGGTAAAGTACTGTTCCAGTCTCCTGGGACCCAAAACCTCTAGCCGCGGCCTCACCGTCGCCTAACTCTCCCCCCTGTAGGACCCTGTCGCAAAGTGGGAAGTCAGCGACTAAACAAAAGTGATAATAGTAAAGCAGGTAAAGAAAACGTCCAACCGTAGTCTATCCGGAGCAACCACCCTCGCAAGGGAAAAGTAAAATCAAACACCTGTAAACCTGCAATACCCGATCCCGTCGGATAACTAAACCGACGGATCGCACCGCGCCCAAGTCGGACAACTAAACCGAATGGGTCGCACCGCTCCCACGTCGGACAACTAAACCGACGGGTCGCACCGCTCACACCTCGGCGCATCCAAGCCCCACAACTAAAGAGGCCCCACGCCGTCCTGTGGGTATACACGGGTCATGGACCACTTTTCCGGAAAAGCGCACCCTTTGCGGTGGCCAAACCGCGGGTGCGCGTGCTGCAGCCTCGAGCAAAGTAACCATAGTACCACATAACCGAGCAAAGTAACCATAGTACCACATAACCGAGCAAAGTAACCATAGTACCACAAAACTACCATGTTAGCACAATTAATTACTTATTAAACAAGGTACGATTGCCGGAAACCCGACGCTAAAACCCAAAGCAAAAACCCACCTCGATGTAGGCCGATCCCGAACTCCCCCTAGTCACTGGGAGGTTGGTGCTGAACTGCTGGGACCTGAACAGCAACTGAAATCAGAAACAGACCCACTCATACCCATCCCGATAACACTACAGTGACGAAACGCGAACACGGGACAATAAAGCCGATTACGGAACAAGGTCCGATTCCCGTTCAACAAGAACCCACGGAACTCTAACAAAATGTTTAGAGACATGTTTACACTATTAAAATACTGTCCATATGGTTACATTAGCAAGTTACACACTTAAACTTCGCTAAAAAGCATAAAAGCTTTGTTTTCAATGCTGTTCCGACTCGTTCTTGAAATCCGGGAATCCAAAAGCAGCACTGTAAGTTCTGTCGCGTCCGTTTTGACGAGACGAAGCTCGTGCTCACCAGCTTGGGCTGGCACGGAACCCGAGGGCAAAGTTTGCCCATAATTATTTGAGTTTTATTATGTGACATAGCTCCTTCTTATCATACACATGATTAGATAACAATTTACTGTGAGCATGGTGTACCCTGAGGCTAGAGAAGTGAGGTGCTCACCTGTGGCGCGCCGGAGGGTGGCCGGAGAAGTCGCCGGAGTAGCACCACCAAAAAGCCAAGGCTCTGTTTGGCCAAGTCTTAGACAAACCGAGTTCAGACCTGAAGCCAAGGTGAGCACAGGTTACATTACCCTCCCAGAAGATGGTTGGTCCATGCTGGGTCCACCGCCGGCGGCCGGAGGCAAAGCCCGAAATGGATAATTCGGGTGCAAGATTATAGCTCAATTACAGGGGTATCTCCGCCCAAAACAAAATGATAGGGATCATATAAATGGTGTATAGGTCCTACTTGGGCAGGTGGCCGGAGCCCGGGGCGTCGGAGATGGCCGGAGGTCAAGCTTGATGGCAAAAACGGGTGCAACTACAGAGGTTACATCACTCAGGTTAAAACCAGCATGCAACCCTATGTAACATCTCAAAGTGCTCAAACAAGCTTACCTGGGTCGCGGCGCGGCGGCTGGGTGCGGCGGCGGTCGCCGGCGGCCAACCCAACCGAGCTCGGGAAACCTTGAAGGGCTTTAATGGCGGATTCCGGCCGAGTGCCTCTGGGCCGGCGCAACTTGGACCCCAAGGTCCCACTCGGTGGCAGGAAGCTTCTGGTGGCGACGGCCGGCGGCGCGGGTGAGCGGCGGCGCCGGGCGGCGAAGATCGGCCAATGGGAGAAGAAGACCGGATCTAGGGCACGTCCGATCGGGTCCGATCCTCACCCGATGGTCCCCCAACTTCGTGGGGATGCTGCAGTCGACAAGAGGGCGAGATCTACCGGTCTTGATCTCGAGCTTGACGGCCGGATGACGACGGCGCTCGCGATCGGCCAAGAATAATAATTCCGGCGACTTGGTTGTCCCGGCCGGTTAACCGGAGCACCGCAGGTTCCGGGGCTGCACGAGGGTGACCCTCTGGATGTCAGTAGGCGACTGCATAGGTTCTTGGGGGAGTTTAAAGCGATAAGTTACATAAACTCAGCTCGCCGGAAAGTTGAAGGAGAAAAAGATGATCCCGCGGCGGCGCACGGCGGCGGCTGTCATCGGGTTCACCTCCGCTTGGCTTCTCAGACACGGGGGAGTCCTCAGTTGCAGCCCGGGCCTCCCTGGGTCTCTGGGAGCTGACGACCCACCTTGAACCCGAGATGAAGAAGGTGTTTTCTTCTCCTTCTTCTCCGGCGAAGAGGAGGCGGCGGCCGGCGCGCAACCCCCCGTGGAGTGCGGCAGAGAGGAGGGAGTAGTTGGTACTTGGCGGCTGGGGGGGGGCTACGGGGTTAGGGTTTAAAGGAACCCTAACCCTAACATGCATAATATATAATGTATATATGCACAATTGCGATTTAGTCCCTCACAGCCCAGCATTTCCATCGCAGTCCTTCACAGTACAATTTCCTCACATCCCAGTCCTTTTCCGATGGGTGGCACGCAAAACGAGGCAAGAAGTATAGGGTTTACTATGCAAAAAGCCGCATTTTCACCGTATTTCACGCTTTTCGAGGCATTCTGGTCGTCGAAACGAAAAATGGACTTCGCCACGGCGTCCGGCTCGGCGAAACCTATCAGGTAGCGATTTTTGTTTTTCGACGAGAATGCCCGGATAAATTCTCAGTCCATCAATACTGTACAGAAATACAGTATAACCCGCTTTTCGAGACTCTAGGGCCGTCAAACAGAAATTTCGTCTACACCATTGCGTCCGGATCGTCGAAACCGATTGAAAGGACTACCTGGATCTCTATGTTCGGAATCCGAACAGTGAATTGGTCAGCGTTTCATTCAAAGGAAATCCCGAAATTGGGGTTACTGTTCATCTACAGTAATTTACTTAAGTGACCCTGTGCGCAGACCACTGATACAATGGTCGCGACATTCGCCCGCTTCTTCACTGATTTCTGGAAGATCCGACCGTCACATTGAAAAGTGCTGAATATGAATTTCGCTCAGTTCGACGATACAATCACAACGGTCATCTCGGATTTCCAAGATTACGTCCGGATTAGAAGATAGCCTTTTTGTCTCGTAAATGGTGCAACTTGCACACTGGCGATTGACCAAATAGGTCAACGTAGGTCTTTTGAATTCAAAACCAACTCAAATTTTACTTTTAATCTATTTATTAAAAAGATAAGATATTTCGAATTGCTACATCACTTACAACTTAAAATAAGTTTCGTCCCCGAAACTTACAACTTAAAAAAAAAACTAGAATCGTCTACTCATACTACTAGGTTTGGATTTTGGACAGTGAAATGGCAAACGACCGATCGCGAGGGGACCGAAATCAGGAGTTACTATTCACTTAAGTCGTGGGTCCCACTGGTTTTCTTGCTGATTTCCGGACGATCCGTCTCTAGGCGGGTCATCGAGAAAACTCGCCCGCTAGGTTGTGGCTGCCAATCCTCCTCTCGCCCTGGTGCAGGGGGTCTAGAAATCGACCCCACAGGAGTTTTCCCCCGCCCCGACAGCTGTGGCGAGGGCGTAGAAGCTGCGGAGGACGTGGATCCCCAGGCTAAGTGGCAGTTGCGGCGAAAGTTCCCCTGTTTGCCGCATCGGAAGCAATGGTCACCCCTTTCGGGGCAATCTCCCACTCGGTGCCCTCCCCCACATATAACACAAGGCCTGTCTCCCGTCCTCGGCCCTCCTACCAGTGCACTCCGAGATCCCGACTGTGGCTTCCACCGCTTAGGGGGTCGGCTTTCACTAGAAGAGCCTCCCCCGGAGTACTGCTGCTGTCGCTTCCTTTCTTCATGGTGCGCCGGGCCCTCCCTCCTGGCGCGCGTAACCGCGAACCCGCGCTCCACCACCGTGGCCCTGTCGACCACCTTCTGAAAAGTGTGCAAATCGGCCGCTTGCACCACTTCGAAAATATCACTCCGTAATCCGTCGACGAAAAGTTGCGCCTTGTGGGACTCGTCCCTTATAACGAAAGGGACGCAGTTGGCCAGTCGTACAAATTCGCGCTGATAAGCCATCACTGTCTTACTGCCCTGCTGAATGTGGTTCAGGTCGTCTTCCAACTTCTTTTTAACGCTGCTTGTGAAGAAAGCTCCAAACAGCTCCTGTTTGAACGCTGTCCATGACGGAAGTACGGCGATGCCCTTTGTGGGATCAGGGCGTACCGTCTTCCACCATAAGCGGGCGTTCCCCTCGAGGAAGTGAACCGCCAGGGGAACCCGCTCGCCAACCTCCATGAGTAAGTCCTCGAATAACTTCTCCATCAATCCCACCCACTTCTCGACGACCCAGGGATCAGTCGTCTCCCCGTCGAACGTGGGTGGGTCGTACTTCTTAAAGTCGGCCAGGTTGGCCCGCACGCGGTCCCGCTCAGTCAGCGGAACTGACTCCTCCCCCGTGGCGGCGGCAGCCACAGAAGGGAAAGGGGTGACCCCGGTCTCCCCCGAGGCACCCCCGCCGGTGCTTCCCGGCGCCGGTCCCGTAGTTGCTGTCGCGGTTACCGCCGCTGGTGTCGTTGTCTGGGGTGGAGGTACCTCGTCTGCGGCAGTCGCTGTAGGGGCCACTCCTGCGCTGACCCCCATCGTCGGCGCGCCTTGCCCCTGCGGAGTGGCGGTGGCGACCGTCACCGTCGCGGCCGGTTGTTGCTGCGTCAACTGACGCACGTGAGACGTGAGAGTCGCCAGCTGCCCCGCCATGTCCCTCAGTTGTTGTCGCAGGAGCTGGTTCTCTGCGGCCGCCGACGTCGTCGCGTCTGCCCCTGCATCCTCGGCCGATGATCTAGTACGGGCCATTGCTGTACACAAAAGCATGAGTCAGCTCTGGACTCCACTAACAAACAACGGACCACCTGTCGAGAGAAGAGGACTCGGACTCGTTTCCCCCCCCCCTCGATCACTCGCGTCCTACTCTCCTACAACCTATCCATTCCATTCCTTTGTAGTTAAGTGGGGTATTCCTGTGGACGTCGGCACCAATTGTTGTGATTGAAAGCAAGTCTCTGATACCATCTTAATCTGTCACGCCCCGGGGGATTAATTTAGCGAAAACGGATTACAAAAGGTATGTATTTTTATTTATTTTTTTTTTTTTGGAAACCTTCTTCCCCAGCGCGTGCCCGATCCACCGCATATACAGGATCACTCTACAAACGGGCAGAGTCTCCCCTGTATATGCACGGCGTCGCGGTTTGTACAATGTTCAATAACGAGTAAACATTCAATCACAACAATCCATTCATACAACCATTCACAATATGCTGAATAAACTCACAGCCGATTAGTTTGAAAGGATAAAACCCATAGTTGTTGAAACGGCGCCCACCCGCCACCCATATTTTGAAAACCCTTTTTCGAAAGCAACATAAACTCAGGGGTTTGGAAAACAGTGCCCACACGACACTTAGGTTTTGAAATCCATTTTCGCAAACCATAAATCCACAAGGTTTTGAAAACGGTGCCCGCACGACACCCGAGTTTTGAAATAGTAGTTTTCGCAATCTGTTCTTTTATTTGCTATTTTATTTTCCAAAGCGGCCCACAGAGATGTAAAGAAAACTAAACAATTCATTTGTCACCGTACCGACATCCACACCGACCCCACGAGGGTATCGAGAACCATCCACAGTCTACAAATAATAAATGGAATGCGAAAGTTAGAGGTAAAGTACTGTTCCAGTCTCCTGGGACCCAAAACCTCTAGCCGCGGCCTCACCGTCGCCTAACTCTCCCCACTGTAGGACCCTGTCGCAAAGTGGGAAGTCAGCGACTAAACAAAAGTGAAAATAGTAAAGCAGGTAAAGAAAACGTCCAACCGTAGTCTATCCGGAGCAACCACCCTCGCAAGGGAAAAGTAAAATCAAACACCTGTAAACCTGCAATACCCGATCCCGTGGGACAACTAATCCGACGGATCGCACCGCGCCCAAGTCGGACAACTAAACCGAATGGGTCGCACCGCTCCCACGTCGGACAACTAAACCGACGGGTCGCACCGCTCACACCTCGGCGCATCCAAGCCCCACAACTAAAGAGGCCCCACGCCGTCCTGTGGGTATACACGGGTCATGGACCACTTTTCCGGAAAAGCGCACCCTTTGCGGTGGCCAAACCGCGGGTGTGCGTGCTGCAGCCTCGAGCAAAGTAACCATAGTACCACATAACCGAGCAAAGTAACCATAGTACCACATAACCGAGCAATGTAACCATAGTACCACAAAACTACTATGTTAGCACAATTAATTACTTATATTAAACAAGGTACGATTGCCGAAAACCCGACGCTAAAACCCAAAGCAAAAACCCACCTCGATGTAGGCCGATCCCGAACTCCCCCTAGTCACTTCTAGGTTGGTGCTGAACTGCTGGGACCTGAACAGCAAATGAAATCAGAAACAGACCCACTCATACCCATCCCGGTAACACTACAGTGACGAAACGCGAACACGGGACAATAAAGCCGATTACGGAACAAGGTCCGATTCCCGTTCAACAAGAACCCATGGAACTCTAACAAAATGTTTGGAGACATGTTTACACTATTAAAATACTGTCCATATGGTTACATTAGCAAGTTACACACTTAAACTTTGCTAAAAAGCATAAAAGCTTTGTTTTCAATGCTGTTCCGACTCGTTCCTGAAATCCGGGAATCCAAAAGCAGCACTGTAAGTTCTGTCGCGTCCGTCTCGACGAGGCGAAGCTCGTGCTCACCAGCTTGGGCTGGCACGGAACCCGAGGGCAAAGTTTGCCCATAAACATTTGAGTTTTATTATGTGACATAGCTACTTCTTATCATACACATGATTAGATAACAATTTACTGTGAGCATGGTGTACCCTGAGGCTAGAGAAGTGAGGTGCTCACCTGTGGTGCGCCGGAGGGTGGCCGGAGAAGTCGCCGGAGCAGCACCACCAAAAAGCCAAGGCTCGGTTTGGCCAAGTCTTAGACAAACCGAGTTCAGACCTAAAGCCAAGGTGAGCACAGGTTACATTACCCTCCCAGAAGATGGTTGGTCCATGCTGGGTCCACCGCCGGCGGCCGAAGGCAAAGACCGAAATGGATAATTCGGGTGCAAGATTATAGCTCAATTACAGGGGTCTCTCCGCCCAAAACAAAATGATAGGGATCATATAAATGGTGTATAGGTCCTACCTGGGCAGGTGGCCGGAGCCCGGGGCGTCGGAGATGGCCGGAGGTCAAGCTTGATGGCAAAAACAGGTGCAACTACAGAGGTTACAGCACTCAGGTTAGAACCGGCATGCAACCCTGTGTAACATCTCAAAGTGCTCAAACAAGCTTACCTGGGTCGCGGCGCGGCGGCTGGGTGCGGCGGCGGTCGCCGGCGGCCAACCCAACCGAGCTCGGGAAACCTTGAAGGGCTTTAATGGCGGATTCCGGCCGAGTGCCTCTGGGCCGGCGCAACTTGGACCCCAAGGTCCCACTCGGTGGCAGGAAGCTTCTGGTGGCGACGGCCGGCGGCGCGGGTCAGCGGCGGCGCCGGGCGGCGAAGATCGGCCAATGGGAGAAGAAGACCGGATCTAGGGCACGTCCGATCGGGTCCGATCCTCACCCGATGGTCCCCCAACTTCGTGGGGATGCTGCAGTCGACAAGAGGGCGAGATCTACCGGTCTTGATCTCGAGCTTGACGGCCGGATGACGACGGCGCTCGCGATCGGCCAAGAATAATAATTCCGGCGACTTGGGAGTCCCGGCCGGTTAACCGGAGCACCGCAGGTTCCGGGGCTGCACGAGGGTGACCCTCTGGATGTCAGTAGGCGACTGCATAGGTTCTTGGGGGAGTTTAAAGCGATAAGTTACATAAACTCAGCTCGCCGGAAAGTTGAAGGAGAAAAAGATGATCCCGCGGCGGCGCACGGCGGCGGCTGTCACCGGGTTCACCTCCGCTTGGCTTCTCAGACACGGGGGAGTCCTCAGTTGCAGCCCGGGCCTCCCTGGGTCTCTGGGAGCTGACCACCCACCTTGAACCCGAGATGAAGAAGGTGTTTTCTTCTCCTTCTTCTCCGGCGAAGAGGAGGCGGCGGCCGGCGCGCAACCCCCCGTGGAGTGCGGCAGAGAGGAGGGAGTAGTTGGTACTTGGCGGCTGGGGGGGGCTACGGGGTTAGGGTTTAAAGGAACCCTAACCCTAACATGCATAATATATAATGTATATATGCACAATTGCGATTTAGTCCCTCACAGCCCAGCATTTCCATCGCAGTCCTTCACAGTACAATTTCCTCACATCCCAGTCCTTTTCCGACGGGTGGCACGCAAAACGAGGCAAGAAGTATAGGGTTTACTATGCAAAAAGCCGCATTTTCACCGTATTTCATGCTTTTCGAGGCGTTCTGGTCGTCGAAACAAAAAATGGACTTCGCCACGACGTCCGGCTCGGCGAAACCTATCAGGTAGCGATTTTTGTTTTTCGACGAGAATGCCCGGATAAATTCTCAGTCCATCAATACTGTACAGAAATACAGTATAACCCGCTTTTCGAGACTCTAGGGCCGTCAAACAGAAATTCCGTCAACACCATTGTGTCCGGATCGTCGAAACCGATTGAAACGACTACCTGGATCTCTATATTCGGAATCCGAACAGTGAATTGGTCAGCGTTTCATTCAAAGGAAATCCCGAAATTGGGGTTACTGTTCATCTACAGTAATTTACTTAAGTGACCCTGTGCGCAGACCACTGATACAATGGTCGCGACATTCGCCCGCTTCTTCACTGATTTCTGGAAGATCCGACCGTCACATTGAAAAGTGCTGAATATGAATTTCGCTCAGTTCGACGATACAATCACAACGGTCATCTCGGATTTCCAAGATTACGTCCGGATTAGAAGATAGCCTTTTTGTCTCGTAAATGGTGCAACTTGCACACTGGCGATTGACCAAATAGGTCAACGTAGGTCTTTTGAATTCAAAACCAACTCAAATTTTACTTTTAATCTATTTATTAAAAAGATAAGATATTTCGAATTGCTACATCACTTACAACTTAAAAGAAGTTTCGTCCCCGAAACTTACAACTTAAAAAAAAAACTGGAATCGTCTACTCATACTACTAGGTTTGGATTTTGGACAGTGAAATGGCCAACGACCGATCGCGAGGGGATCGAAATCAGGAGTTACTATTCACTTAAGTCGTGGGTCCCACTGGTTTTCTTGCTGATTTCCGGACGATCCGTCTCTAGGCGGGTCATCGAGAAAACTCGCCCGCCAGGTTGTGGCTGCCAATCCTCCTCTCGCCCTGGTGCAGGGGGTCTAGAAGTCGACTCCACAGGAGTTTTCCCCCGCCCCGACAGCTGTAGCGAGGGCGTAGAAGCTGCGGAGGATGTGGATCCCCAGGCTAAGGGGCAGTTGCGGCGAAAGTGCCCCTGTTTGCCGCATCGGAAGCAATGGTCACCCCTTTGGGGGCAATCTCCCACTCGGTGCCCTCCCCCACATATAACACAAGGCCTGTCTCCCGTCCTCGGCCCTCCTGCCGGTGCACTCCGAGATCCCGACTGTGGCCTCCACCGCTTGGGGGGTCGGCTTTCACTAGAAGAGCCTCCCCCGGAGTACTGCTGCTGTCGCTTCCTTTCTTCATGGTACGCCGGGCCCTCCCTCCTGGCGCGCGTAACCGCGAACCCGCGCTCCACCACCGTGGCCCTGTCGACCACCTTCTGAAAAGTGTGCAAATCGGCCGCTTGCACCACTTCGAAAATATCACTCCGTAATCCGTCGACGAAAAGTTGCGCCTTGTGGGACTCGTCCCTTATAACGAAAGGGACGCAGTTGGCCAGTCGTACAAATTCGCGCTGATAAGCCATCACTGTCTTACTGCCCTGCTGAATGTGGTTCAGGTCGTCTTCCAACTTCTTTTTAACGCTGCTTGTGAAGAAAGCTCCAAACAGCTCCTGTTTGAACGCTGTCCATGACGGAAGTACGGCGACGCCCTTTGTGGGATCAGGGCGTACCGTCTTCCACCATAAGCGGGCGTTCCCCTCCAGGAAGTGAACCGCCAGGGGAACCCGCTCGCCATCCTCCATGAGTAAGTCCTCGAATAACTTCTCCATCGATCCCACCCACTTCTCGATGACCCAGGGATCAGTCGTCTCCCCGTCGAACGTGGGTGGGTCGTACTTCTTAAAGTCGGCCAGGTTGGCCCGCACGCAGTCCCGCTCAGTCAGCGGAACTGACTC
The DNA here is from genome assembly GCA_029204045.2 of Tillandsia leiboldiana. Taxonomy (NCBI): domain Eukaryota; kingdom Viridiplantae; phylum Streptophyta; class Magnoliopsida; order Poales; family Bromeliaceae; genus Tillandsia; species Tillandsia leiboldiana. The sequence goes on along the minus strand of CM055066.1, from coordinate 32,560,051 downwards.
CTCCCCCGTGGCGGCGGCAGCCACAGAAGGGAAACGGGTGACCCCGGTCTCCCCCGAGGCACCCCCGCCGGTGCTTCCCGGCGCCGGTCCCGCAGTTGCTGTCGCGGTTACCGCCGCTGGTGTTGTCGTCTGGGGTGGAGGTACCTCGTCTGCGGCAGTCGCTGTAGGGGTCACTCCTGCGCTGACCCCCGTCGTCGGCGCGCCTTGCCCCTGCGGAGGGGCGGTGGCGACCGTCACCGTCGCGGCCGGTTGTTGCTGCGTCAACTGACGCACGTGAGACGTGAGAGTCGCCAGCTGCCCCGCCATGTCCCTCAGTTGTTGTCGCAGGAGCTGGTTCTCTGCGGCCGCCGACGTCGTCGCGTCTGCCCTTGCATCCTCGGCCGATGATCTAGTACGGGCCATTGCTGTACACAAAAGCATGAGTCAGCTCTGGACTCCACTAACAAACAACGGACCACCTGTCGAGAGAAGAGGACTCGGACTCGTTTCCCCCCCCCCCCCTCGATCACTCGCGTCCTACTCTCCTACGACCTATCCATTCCATTCCTTTGTAGTCAAGTGGGGTATTCCTGTGGACGTCGGCACCAATTGTTGTGATTGAAAGCAAGTCTCTTATACCATCTTAATCTGTCACGCCCCGGGGGATTAATTTAGCGAAAACGGATTACAAAAGGTATGTATTTTTATTTATTTTTTTTTTTTTGAAAACCTTCTTCCCCAGCGCGTGCCCGATCCGCCGCATATACAGGATCACTCTACAAACGGGCAGAGTCTCCCCTGTATATGCCCGGCGTCGCGGTTTGTACAATGTTCAATAACGAGTAAACATTCAATCACAACAATCCATTCATACAACCATTCACAATATGCTGAATAAACTCACGACCGATTAGTTTGAAAGGATAAAACCCATAGTTGTTGAAACGGCGCCCACCCGGCACCCATATTTTGAAAACCCTTTTTCGAAAGCAACATAAACTCAGGGGTTTGGAAAACAGTGCCCACACGACGCTTAGGTTTTGAAATCCATTTTCGCAAACCATAAATCCACAAGGTTTTGAAAACGGTGCCCGCACGGCACCCGAGTTTTGAAATAGTAGTTTTCGCAATCTGTTCTTTTATTTGCTATTTTATTTTCCAAAGCGGCCCACAGAGATGTAAAGAAAACTAAACAATTCATTTGTCACCGTACCGACATCCACACCGACCCCACGAGGGTATCGAGAACGATACACAGTCTACAAATAATAAATGGAATGCGAAAGTTAGAGGTAAAGTACTGTTCCAGTCTCTTGGGACCCAAAACCTCTAGCCGCGGCCTCACCGTCGCCTAACTCTCCCCCCTGTAGGACCCTGTCGCAAAGTGGGAAGTCAGCGACTAAACAAAAGTGATAATAGTAAAGCAGGTAAAGAAAACGTCCAACCGTAGTCTATCCGGAGCAACCACCCTCGCAAGGGAAAAGTAAAATCAAACACCTGTAAACCTGCAATACCCGATCCCGTCGGACAACTAATCCGACGGATCGCACCGCGCCCAAGTCGGACAACTAAACCGAATGGGTCGCACCGCTCCCACGTCGGACAACTAAACCGACGGGTCGCACCGCTCACACCTCGGCGCATCCAAGCCCCACAACTAAAGAGGCCCCACGCCGTCCTGTGGGTATACACAGGTCATGGACCACTTTTCCGGAAAAGCGCACCCTTTGCGGTGGCCAAACCACGGGTGTGTGTGCTGCAGCCTCGAGCAAAGTAACTATAGTACCACATAACCGAGCAAAGTAACCATAGTACCACATAACCGAGCAAAGTAACCATAGTACCACAAAACTACCATGTTACCACAATTAATTACTTATATTAAACAAGGTACGATTGCCGGAAACCCGACGCTAAAACCCAAAGCAAAAACCCACCTCGATGTAGGCCGATCCCGAACTCCCCCTAGTCACTGGGAGGTTGGTGCTGAACTGCTGGGACCTGAACAGCAACTGAAATCAGAAACAGACCCACTCATACCCATCCCGATAACACTACAGTGACGAAACGCGAACACGGGACAATAAAGCCGATTACGGAACAAGGTCCGATTCCCGTTCAACAAGAACCCACGGAACTCTAACAAAATGTTTAGAGACATGTTTACACTATTAAAATACTGTCCATATGGTTACATTAGCAAGTTACACACTTAAACTTCGCTAAAAAGCATAAAAGCTTTGTTTTCAATGCTGTTCCGACTCATTCTTGAAATCCGGGAATCCAAAAGCAGCACTGTAAGTTCTGTCGCGTCCGTTTCGACGAGACGAAGCTCGTGCTCACCAGCTTGGGCTGGCACGGAACCCGAGGGCAAAGTTGGCCCATAAACATTTGAGTTCCATTATGTGACATAGCTACTTCTTATCATACACATGATTAGATAACAATTTACTGTGAGCATGGTGTACACTGAGGCTAGAGAAGTGAGGTGCTCACCTGTGGCGCGCCGGAGGGTGGCCGGAGAAGTAGCCGGAGCTGCACCACCAAAAAGCCACGGCTCGGTTTGGCCAAGTCTTAGACAAACCGAGTTCAGACCTGAAGCCAAGGTGAGCACAGGTTACATTACCCTCCCAGAAGATGGTTGGTCCATGCTGGGTCCACCGCCGGCGGCCGGAGGCGGCGGCGGCCGGAGGGAAAGCCCGAAATGGATAATTCGGGTGCAAGATTATAGCTCAATTACAGGGGTCTCTCGGCCCAAAACAAAATGATAGGGATCATATAAATGGTGTATAGGTCCTACCTGGGCAGGTGGCCGGAGCCCGGGGCGTCGGAGATGGCCTGAGGTCAAGCTTGATGGCAAAAACGGGTGCAACTACAGAGGTTACAGCACTCACGTTAGAACCGGCATGCAACCCTATGTAACATCTCAAAGTGCTCAAACAAGCTTACCTGGGTCGCGGCGCGGCGGCTGGGTGCGGCGGCGGTCGCCGGCGGCCAACCCAACCGAGCTCGGGAAACCTTAAAGGGCTTTAATGGCAGATTCCGGCCGAGTGCCTCTGGGCCGGCGCAACTTGGACACCAAGGTCCCACTCGGTGGCAGGAAGCTTCTGGTGGCGACGGCCGGCGGCGCGGGTGAGCGGCGGCGCCGGGCGGCGAAGATCGGCCAATGGGAGAAGAAGACCGGATCTAGGGCACGTCCGATCGGGTCCGATCCTCACCCGATGGTCCCCCAACTTTGTGGGGATGCTGTAGTCGACAAGAGGGCGAGATCTACCGGTCTTGATCTCGAGCTTGACGGCCGGATGACGACAGCGCTTGCGATCGGCCAAGAATAATAATTCCGGCGACTTGGTTGTCCCGGCCGGTTAACCGGAGCACCGCAGGTTCCGGGGCTGCACGAGGGTGACCCTCTGGATGTCAGTAGGCGACTGCATAGGTTCTTGGGGGAGTTTAAAGCCATAAGTTACATAAACTCACCTCGCCGGAAAGTTGAAGGAGAAAAAGATGATCCCGCGGCGGCGCACGGCGGCGGCTGTCACCGGGTTCACCTCCGCTCGGCTTCTCAGACACGGGGGAGTCCTCAGTTGCAGCCCGGGCCTCCCTGGGTCTCTGGGAGCTGACCACCCACATTGAACCCGAGATGAAGAAGGTGTTTTCTTCTCCTTCTTCTCCGGCGACGAGGAGGCGGCGGCCGGCGCGCAACCCCCCGTGGAGTGCGGCAGAGAGGAGGGAGTAGTTGGTACTTGGCGGCTGGGGGGGTCTACGGGGTTAGGGTTTAAAGGAGCCCTAACCCTAAGATGCATAATATATAATGTATATATGCACAATTGCGATTTAGTCCCTCACAGCCCAGCATTTCCATCCCAGTCCTTCACAGTACAATTTCCTCACATCCCAGTCCTTTTCCGACGGGTGGCACGCAAAACGAGGCAAGAAGTATAGGGTTTACTATGCAAAAAGCCGCATTTTCACCGTATTTCACGCTTTTCAAGGCGTTCTGTTCGTCGAAACAAAAAATGGACTTCGCCACGACGTCCGGCTCGGCGAAACTTATCAGGTAGCGATTTTTGTTTTTCGACGAGAATGCCCGGATAAATTCTCCGTTCATCAATACTATATAGAAATACAGTATAACCCGCTTTTTGAGACTCTAGGGCCGTCAAACAGAAATTCCGTCAACACCATTGCGTCCGGATCGTCGAAACCGATCGAAACGACTACCTGGATCTCTATGTTCGGAATCCGAACAGTGAATTGGTCAGCGTTTCATTCAAAGGAAATCCCGAAATTGGGGTTACTGTTCATCTACAGTAATTTACTTAAGTGACCCTGTGCGCAGACTACTGATACAATGGTCGCGACATTCGCCCGCTTCTTCACTGATTTCTGGAAGATCCGACCGTCAGATTGAAAAGTGCTGAATATGAATTTCGCTCAGTTCGACGATACAATCACAACGGTCATCTCGGATTTCCAAGATTACGTCCGAATTAGAAGATAGCCTTTTTGTCTCATAAATGGTGCAACTTGCACACTGGCGATTGACCAAATAGGTCAACGTATGTCTTTTGAATTCAAAACCAACTCAAATTTTACTTTTAATCTATTTATTAAAAAGATAAGATATTTCGAATTGCTACATGGGTTCTCCGGTTTCCCTTTTCTTTTTCCTCGCGTCGAGATTGCGTGAAACCTAATAGAATGAAAAGATGAAAACCAAGGGAAAAACCCTAAGTCCCCGGTTCATACACCCAACCCAACGAGACAAAACTAGCTGTTCAAAGTTACCTCGAAAGACGTGCAAATCATCCGCACGGATCCCGGAGCGTCTAAAAGAGGTCGAAACTTCAGAATTAATTTCTGGGAGATCCCGGGGTCGGAATTTAGAACCGATCGCACCACCGTTCCCGTTTCGCGAGCTCTAACGCCTAAAAATACCCGCGAGTCCCGACGGACTGTCCAGAAATATTCGAAAATTAGCACCCGCCGGATCCCTACACGTAGAAAAGGAAGGGAAAAATAAGAAAAGAACAGTGGGTCTTACAGTCAAGCGCCTCTATCCAGACTTCGCCTCTGGCGGTAGATCCCTATCTAGGGAACTGCAGCGCCACGCTCCATACACAACGCCTACTCAATCGGGGCATCCAAAATCTGTAACGGGGGGAAATCGAAAGAGCTGAAAGATATCCTGGCGCAATCCACTCCCAGATACACAAATCTTATGCGCATCGTCCCTCGAACCTGGAGCGCGCAGTTCAACAACTGCATAAACCGTCAGCACAAGGGCTCTCAAGTAATCACTCCATCACCACCAACCACGATTCTGCCTCCAAAGGCTCCAAGCTCGGTCCTACGAATCGGGATGGTTTATCTGCCAAAACTGGCTCAAAAGATTGATCACGACCCACAGCTCATCTGCCGTCAGCTATCCACCCTACCTCGGTGCCTGGGCACTAAACATTGGCACGGAGGGGGCTACTCACTTCTTCAGCGCCACAGAAATCATTACCACCTAGGATACTGCACCCGGGTGGTCTCGGAAGGAAAGCACTGTCGGGCTGCCCGTTGCTCCGACAACTGTGTCACCCAGACCAGCTGCTCACTCTGCCGCTGATAAGCCTCTGACAATCCTGTCATCTGGGTCCGGAGCTCTCTGACCTCAATCCGGGTATCCGTCCCAAATCCAACCGCTCATGCTCAACAGTTGCTAAAGGATGCACATGGGTCAAAACCCAGCGTCGGGGAGACACCGCTCACCACGACAAAACTGCAAATCAGCACACAACACACACTCGACCCAATCCAGCGAAAGTCTAAGACATCCCCCTATTTCTGTAACTTTATGTTGTCTGCAGCCAACATAACTGTCCCACAGAAATAGGATATGTCGATCCCTCTTCACTTATAGAAAGAGTCAAATAAATAAATCACCGACTTTTGCAAAATGTCGCGTCTCTCACGCCCTAACATCCTAGGGTCCGCCAAAAGCCTAGGGTTTCCTAAGTCCCAACTGACCTATCCCTAAGCTCTGATACCACCTAATCTGTCACACCCAGGGTATAAACCAGAACCCGGGCCCGTCTACAGATCCGACGTGCACACGGTATTTCCCGCGTACACGAAGCGCTAGTAACCGGCTCAGATATAAGAGATAATAATAAGAGCATAAAACAGAGCTGAACTAAAAACTAATACATCTCAGACTGAAGCTGGAAATGAAATACAGTACATCTGTAAAAAAAATAATACATCTGTCTCTCCCAGCTCATCAAATGAAAAACAAACAGCTGGCTAAAGCCAGACCCAAAATGAAGTACCACCGTCTGAGGAAAAGGGTACACCAATAGTCCAGCTAACTCGCTCGTCCTGCCTCGAGATCTATCTACTCAGTCGTCCTCTCACTTCGACCAGCCGCTGAAAACCCAGCAGCACCCGCAGAAGACACTGCAAAACAAGGAGAAGACAAAGAGGAAATGAAAAATGGGGGTGAGAACTACTATAAAAACAGTAGCCTCCCCTAGTGGGTAAAGCCTCAAACTCCGACGCACCCACTAGGTCTACCAGAAGCAAAAGGGCGAAGAAGAGTGGTAAACAACAAAACTGCTGAAAAAGGAAACTACCACTACTATGCCTCTAAATGCATCAGTAACCAAACTGTCCAGGTAACCTAATCTATCCATCAGTAAAAACTGGTATTGTCTGCTGTCGCCCTCATCATCGGGCAATAACCGCGCCGATGTGATGGCAAAAACTGTCAATAACTGTCTAACCCCAACGCTCTAGAGGGGAACTCTACTTGACCCCGACACTCCGGAGGGGAACTCGAGGGGAGCGACCCACACGAGGAAAGCATCACCGGGCATATAAAGCCGCGCCGGTGTGATAACAAACTCAAACACTGACTGACCTCCACGCTCTAGAGGGGAACTCCCCAACGCTCTAGAGGGGAACTCGATATCTCACTATAGCAGGACTGGATCACGACTCTGCTCAAAGTGGGAAAATACATCTACTAAAGGGAAGCCCGATCCCCAATCTGATGCATAAATAACCATCTGGTCAACCGCCTAATATCCGCGGTCGCCGCGATAACCCCTAATCCATAATCGGGTAAAATAATCTGTATCCGGTCAACCGCCTATTATCCGCGGTAGCCGCAATAACCCCTAATCCATCAAATACCACCTGTCCCCGACCCCAGGTCCCGGCTACACTATCCCGTACCCCTGCTCAAACCCGAGCAACAAGAACCTCCTGACTAAAGAATAAGGAGAAAGAAGCAAGCATGGTTTCTCCTAAGTCAAGTTCCAATGTAATAGTGTAGCAACAAATAGTGGCCTATCTAGATGACCATACAAGCATGCTTATGTCCTCATAAAAGATAAAGAAAGTGTGACAAATAGAAGTTCCACATGTGTATCAATTAATAACTCCGCATGGATATAACCATCATGTCTATAATTTACTAGATACCCTCACATAAATCATCCACCTATGCATGTCCAAAAGATCCTCAAGTGGTACCCTCCCACAAGACATTTCATATTATCCCATCATGAAAGTAAATTCCACATGCAAGGTTAAGTGCTAATATTATATCCATGTAAACATGTATAAGTCCCAGCCACTATCAAATATCGACAATATTATTTTCCATATGATAGGCTCACAATTATTTTAGTTTAAGCATGTATGTCCATTAGGTGGTCATTCAATATGTCCAATGAAAGGATCTCTCTAATATTCCTAGTGGGTATGTCAGAATAGAGGAATATAGCAACCACCCACCTCAATCGCAAAGTACATGAAACACCACTTCAAACTCGCCCTCTCACAAAGAAAATCCCGGCTCACTGCGAACACTGTGAGATGCCCTCAGAAAATTCCAGAAAAATAACCGTTGCGATCCTCGCGGCGAGCCGATCGAAACGAGTACTTGCACGTCCAAATCCGACACCTTCGAAGAGTTCTCCAAAAATTCCAATAAAAATACGAACGTGTTCCTCTCGAAGCGTAGATATCAATCGAGTCCTCAAATACCTCATTCCAATGCTCGTAGACTTAGAAATCCCAAGAATACTCCACCGCTGTCCAAAATCTCACAGCAGTACAAAGGGTCACAGAAACACCTCGGGAATCGTGCCGAAAACCCAAAATGGGGCAAAATGATTAAAACTAAAATCGAAGGCGTACCTCTCATCAACGCGCTGCCATGAAAATCGGCTCAAAAGTCTATAGGGGTGATCCAGGGGGTCTCGCGCACTAAAATGGGACGGTGGAAGCCAAAAATCGAATAAGCGTCGAAGTGAGCCGCGTCGCAGAAAGTGCGGATGTCGAGGCCTCCAAAAATTCTGAAAGTTCCTCACAATATGGAGCATAGGGAGAGGAGAAATATTGCTTCAAGGCTCTGTCGAAGAAGAGCTCGGGAAAGGGCCCGAAATCACAGCCCAAAGGGAAGCTCTTATAGTCTCCAAAGAACAATTGCAAAAATACCAAGTATGTCCCCAAATTCGGGCGCCCCAAGAATCCGGGCTGCTACAGGAACCCATAACGTACCCCAAACCGCAGCGCCCGAATCAACCTCAGCGCGCCACATGTCCCCCGAACAGCCAACAGCCAAAGCGCTGAACCATCTGCCGACACGTGGCCGCACCCCGCGCAGTTCCCGCCCGCGTCGGCGCCTCGGTCGGCGCGCCCACGTGCGCGCACCCGTGCCGCCGCTGACACCGCCGCGCACGCAGTCCGAGGTTCCTGCCTCCCTGCTCCGTGGATCGCGCTCGTGCACCAGCCAATCCCATGATGCGACGTGTCCACTCCAAACCAATCGGGGAACGCCACGGGCACGCTCCTCCGCTGCACCGCGCCCGCCTGCCCGCGCGCCCGCGCGCCTCCCCGCGCCCGCGCGCTGCCCGCGCCTGCTCCGCCGCTGCCCGCGCCCGCGCCGCCGCTGCCCGCCGCCGCAGGCGATGCCCGGCCGGCCGGAACAGTACCCTGCTGCCTCGAAAATCATGCCAAGTCATCCGGTCTCCGAAAAATACAAGTAAATAGTGCGTTTCGATCGTTTTCTCGCGCTGAATCCAAATCCGCTGTCCGTTTTCCCAAATTCCAAATCCAAAAATTGCCGAAAGCTTCCGGAAAGGTGTTTTTAATCCAGTTTTTCACACTGAGTCCAATTTTGATATCCGTTTCACGCGAAACCCCTTCTAAACATTCGACGGGGTCATCCGATTACCCACGTGATCAAGTTAACACCCGAAGTCCATTACTTGTGTCCAAATTGGTGCAGAAATACCGCCGACACGCCACATAGGCCTCCAGCAGCTGCTGGTCACACTGTAGAAGCCCTGCAGAGATCCGGGTCACCACACGCACGCTGCCTGTGGCAGCGCCCGCGCGGCACCAACCTGCGCGGGCAGCTCCTGCGCGGCTCCGCGCAGCGCGCGTGTAACGACCCGGCCCACTAGCAATAATAACTCGTTGGGCCCAAACCACAGCCCAAAATGCTTAAGCCCAGTTGTTATTACTAGTGTCCAAGTCTCATATAAACCCAATCACAAATCCATCCACATCCGATGTGGGACTACTGGGGGCGTCACAGACTCCCCCCGTTTAGGCCTGACGTCCTCGTCAGCCCAAACACACACACACAAGCCCAAGATCACCAGGCGATGTGAGACTCGTCTCGCTAGCCCTGTCATCTAGACCCAGGCTCAGCCGAGACTCGCCGCACACTTCCGGCTGGTTATTGGCTCTGATACCAAATGTAACGACCCGGCCCACTAGCAATAATAACTTGTTGGGCCCAAATCATAGCCCAAAATGCTTAAGCCCAGTTATTATTGCTAGTGGGCCGGGTCGTTACATTTGGTATCAGAGCCAATAACCAGCCGGAAGTGTGCGGCGAGTCTCGGCTGAGCCTGGGTCTAGATGACAGGGCTAGCGAGACGAGTCTCACATCGCCTGGTGATCTTGGGCTTGTGTGTGTGTGTTTGGGCTGACGAGGACGTCAGGCCTAAACGGGGGGAGTCTGTGACGCCCCCAATAGTCCCACATCGGATGTGGATGGATTTGTGATTGGGTTTATATGAGACTTGGACACTAGTAATAACAACTGGGCTTAAGCATTTTGGGCTGTGGTTTGGGCCCAACGAGTTATTATTGCTAGTGGGCCGGGTCGTTACATTTGGTATCAGAGCCAATAACCAGCCGGAAGTGTGCGGCGAGTCTCGGCTGAGCCTGGGTCTAGATGGCAGGGCTAGCGAGACAAGTCTCACACCGCCTGGTGATCTTGGGCTGCTGTGTGTGTGTTTGGGCTGACGAGGACGTCAGGCCTAAACGAGGGGAGTCTTTGACGCCCCCAATAGTCCCACATCGGATGTGGATGGAATTGTAATTGGGTTTATACGAGACATGGACACTAGTAATAATAACTGGGCTTAAGCATTTTGGGCTGTGGTTTGGGCCCAACGAGTTATTATTGCTAGTGGGCTGGATCGTTACATTTGGTATCAGAGCCAATAACCAGCCGGAAGTGTGTGATGAGTCTCGGCTGAGCCTGGGTCTAGATGACAGGGCTAGCGAGACGAGTCTCACATCGCCTAGTGATGTTGGGCTTGTGTGTGTGTGTTTGGGCTGACGAGAACGTCAGGCCTAAACGGGGGGAGTCTGTGACGCCCCCAATAGTCCCACATCGGATGTGGATGGATTTGTGATTGGGTTTATATGTGACATGGACACTAGTAATAATAACTGGGCTTAAGCATTTTGGGCTGTGATTTGGGCCCAACAAGTTATTATTGCTAGTGGGCCGGGTCGTTACATTTGGTATCAGAGCCAATAACCAGCCGGAAGTGTGTTACGAGTCTCGGCTGAGCCTGGGTCTAGATGACAGGGCTAGCGAGACGAGTCTCACATCGCCTGGTGATCTTGGGCTTGTGTGTGTGTGTTTGGGCTGACGAGGACGTCAGGCCTAAACGGGGGGAGTCTGTGACGCCCCCAATAGTCCCACATCGGATGTGGATGGATTTGTGATTGGGTTTATATGAGACTTGGACACTAGTAATAATAACTTTTTTTTTTTTTTTTTTAAATCAGAGTTTAAACTGACTTGGACACTAGTAATAATAACTTTTTTTTTTTTTTTTTTTTTTTAAATCAGAGTTTACCCTGCCACGTCGCACGCCCCGGCGCCCGACACGCGTCATGAGCCGCCGACGCGTGGCACCTCCCCTGTCAAACCGGGTAGGTGGCGCCCGCCAGTGGCAGGGCGACACGCGTCCCTGCCACTGTCGCGGTCACACGTGCGGGCAGGCGGCGCCTGCCGCGCACGCGCCCCGAGGCGGGGTCCCGCGCCCCCGTGCGCCGCACCCGGTGAGCTGACCAATGACACGTTGACACGTGTCCCATGCACCCGGTCCACGCACCCAAATCAGGTTCCGTGGACCGCGCCGCGTGCACCGACCAACCGGGGGATGCCACGTGTCCCCCCGCCCCGGTCCATGCACCGCCGCGCAAAATCCGTAGACCGTGCCTCACGAGCCCGCCAATCAGGCGGCGCCACGTGTCCATGCGCCGGGTCCGTGGACCCAGCTGTTCCTCTCTGTGGACCGAGCGCTGCGGACCGGCCCAATCACAAGCCGCCACGTGGCAGCCGGCGGTCCACGGCCCCTCCCATGCACCGAAATTCAGCGAAAACTTCCGGGGGTCCGTTTTTGGGCATCCGGACTCCAAATCAAACAAGCAAATAGCCGTTTTCAAGCGTTTTTCCGCGCTGAATCCAAATCCATCCTCTGTTTGGCCCAAATCGCTTTCGAAAATTCGGCAAATGCAGCCGAAGGCCAATCCAGCTGTGGATATCACACAGGGTCCATCTGTGGCATCCCTTTGATGCACTATGGACCAAATACACCAACACTAGGTGTTCAACACCACGGTTCATGGGAGAAGCTACACGGGGATCAGGGTCACCACAACGAGTGTAAAAATGCATCCCATAACAACCCGACCTCTCGGCCCACTACCCGGGCGAGGAAAACTCAAAGTCCAGGATGAAACAGTAAATAGTGGTGTGGGAATGTCTAGATGTCACGCCCCGGAGGTCTCAAGATAAGCGGAAAACGGGTTTATTTTTTCTTTTTTGAAATGCAGGTAAGAAATCGAGCAATTGACCTCGCCCACTGGTGCGTGTCAGACCCACCACATATACAAATTCACCCTGCAAACGGACAGAGTCTCCTTTATATATGCACGGCGTCACGATTACAACAACGACAATAACATCATTCTTCATAAAATCTTTAACCACACAGTCACAGTCAACCAGTACGAGAGTGTAAAAACATTCAATCACATTAAGAGGATTCTACAAGTTGCAAATAGTGTCCACTCGACACCCATTCCTTTAAAACGTATACATATTCACAGTAAGGCGGCTACATCGTTTTGAAAGAATAAAACCACAGGTTTTCAAAGTAGTGCCACACGACACTTGATTTTTGAAAGACATTTTCGAAACCCCTTTTTATATCGTAAAACGGCCGCAAAGATTGAGAACAATAATTTAAAATCTACTGTGATATCAAACCACTAACCAACCATCCAGCATGATCCACATCCACACAAATTAAACTAGAGAGAGAGAGAATAGAGAAAACCAAACTAAAAGTTATGACATAAGGCCTCATACGGCCATTAGTTATGACTGCGTTGCCTCACCACCATCCCGATGAACATACCTATTTAAACCTGTCACGGAGTGGGTAAGGTCAGTGACAAATAAAGTAGATGTTACAACATTAATGGACAATAACTTTAAATGAAATACTCTGCACCGGAACCTTTCGCTATCCTTCGTCATGAGTCCACTTTATTTAATTTAATGACACCGTCACGTCAGGGTAGTCGACGATCTCCCCACGCCACACTTACGATGCCTTTTACCCTTCATGATGCGTGAGCGACATGTTTAGCTATCGTGAAGAGGTCCCCACCCAACACACGTGGGGCACACGGGTCATTCTGACCACTCCTTCGGAAAAGTACACCCATGCGGAGGCCAATCCGCCTGTGTACGTGCAGCATCCAAAACTGCTGCGCCCGCCTTCGTGGTGTCCGCCCGCGCGGTGCCCTAGCGGCACCGCGCATCTTCCCCGCCCGCGCGGTGCCCTAGCGGCACCGCGCATCGTCCGCCCGCCCGCGTCGTGCCCTAAGTTGCACGATAACGGCGATGGCCAGCGGAGACGATGGAGACGGAGACGGAGAAGACAACTAAAAATACGAAAGAACCGCGAAGATACTACGAACGTAAAAACACTCACCGGATAATCCGACGGGGAATCGACCGATCGCGTTCTTGCTTTCGGTACGTGGTTCGGGGTGATCGGATCCCGCCGTCTTCTTCCTCTTTCTTTCCTCCGGTTAGGGTTTCACCTTTTCTCCTCCTCTTTTTTTTCCTTTCCGTTCTCTCGGTTAGGGTTTCGTTTTCCTCTTTTACAAAAAGTGGGGTTTTCCTTTTCGTACGTACAAATAAATCCCGCCTTTTAATTTCCGTCACCAATTAATTAATTCATTAATTAATTAATCCTACGTGATAACCCACCTTTTAATATCCGTAATCGAATAACTAATTCTCTAACTAATTAATCACACGAGATAAACCCACCTTTTCCTCGGAAAGCGTGCAGGATATTTTGCACCGGTTCCGATGCGCGTTTAGTCACCGCGACACTAAAAATTCCATTCCGGGAGATCACTACATCGGATTTCAGATCCGATCGCACCGCCGGTCATCATTTTTCGCGCTCTTTCACAGAAAAATACTCACGCCACACACCGACTGACTTACAGAAATACGATAGTTCCGATCCACTAAAGGAACACTTTAATAGAAGGAGGGTAACATACTACAAAAAACCCGTGTCATTACACCACTCACACTCTATAAGAAGTTTCGTCCCCGAAACTTATTCACAGCCTTCACTAAACAATTCAGGGAAACACTCCCTCATTTTCGATTCCAGCTCCCACGTCGCCTCGCGTTCCTCGTGGTTGCTCCACTGGACTTTTACGTAGGGGATGGTCCGATTACGCAACTTCTTGTCTTCTCGTGCCAGGATCCGCGTCGGCGTCTCCTCGACGCTTAAGTCCTCTTGTAACTTGATAGTGGATATGTCTAGTGCGTGAGAGGGGTCGGGGAGGTACTTTCGGAGCATTGAGACGTGAAACACGTTGTGTACTCGGTCAAGGTTCGGCGGCAACGCCAATCGATACGCCACCGGACCCACGCGTTCTAGGACCTCGAACGGTCCCACGTACCTCGGACTTAACTTTCCTCTCAGGCCGAAACGTCGGGTCCCCTTGGAAGGCGAAACTCGTAATAACACGTGCTCGCCTACCATGAACTCCAAGTCCCGTCATCTATGGTCCGCGTAGCTTTTCTGTCTGCTCTGGGTGGTTAGCAGCCGTTGCCTGATCAGGCGCACCTTCGCCTCGGTCTCTTCCACTAAATCCGGTCCCAAAAACTTGCGCTCTCCCAAGTCGTCCCAGCATATTGGAGAGCGACAGCGGCGCCCATACAGAGCCTCGTATCGCGCCATTTGAATGCTGGCTTGGTAACTATTATTATAGGCGAATTCCACCAATGGTAGGTACTGGGACCACCCTTCGCCCAAATCAAGAACGCATGCCCGGAGCATGTCTTCAAGGATCTGGATCACCCGCTCCGATTGTCCGTCAGTTTGCGGGTGAAAAGCCATGCTGAAATGTAGCTTGGTTCCCATTGCTCGTTGCAGGCTCTGCCAAAAGTTTGACACAAACCGCGTGTCTCTGTCCGACGTGATGGACGTCGGTACTCCATGCAACCTTACAATCTCATCAATGTATGTCCGCGCCAGCCGTTCCCGAGCCCATGTTGTATGTATGGGCAGGAAGTGGGTCGATTTCGTCAACCGATCCACTATGATCCATATCGCATCGTGTCCTTGGGATGATCTCGGGAAGCCAGTCACAAAATCCATCGTAACCATCTCCCACTTCCATTCCGGCACCGGCAATGGTTGTAATTTCCCTGCTGGGCGCTGATGCTCGGCCTTTACTTGTTGGCACACCAGGCAATGTGCCACAAACCGGGCAACATCCCCTTTCAACTTAGGCCACCAGAAGGTTTGCTTTAAGTCCTTGTACATTTTTGTTCCCCCGGGGTGTACGGCGTAAGGCGCGGTATGCCATGTAGTATCTCGACCTTCCCAAGTCCCCAGAAATGTAATATCATAGACTTTTGTAACGCTTTATACCTCCCTCTAATAAAGTTTCCGTTTAAAGTAACTAATGTAACGGGTTTACTTAAGTCATTAATTTGGAAGTGCGGGTATTTTTCTGCGATAGAGCTCGGAAAACGGAGAACGGCAGTGCGATCGGATCCGGATTCCGACTTACGGAACTCCCGGAAAGGGGTAGAAAGTGATCGCAATGGCCAGGAGGTGCATCGAAAGCCGCGTAAGTGATTTGGCACGCTTTCCGAGGAAAAAGAGGGATTTATCTTTAACGAATTATCCCGAAGGATCTTATTGAGGAATTAATTAATTGAGGAATTAATTAATTAAGGAGTTATCTCTAAGGAATTATCTCCAAGGATTAATTAAATAATTAATTAATTAGAGATTGAAATCCGACGTATGGATTCTCCGGAATAGGGTTTTGAGGATCGCGGTAACCGTAGTGTGCATCGGAATCCATACAAAAGATCGAGCATGCTTTTCGAAGAGATTAGGAATTATCTCTTATGACTTAATAATTATTAACTAATTATTAATATCCGGATGTGGGTTTAATGTATGTACAAATTATCTCTTTCCGGATAGAAAAAAAAAAACCCTAACCGAAGAGAAAAGAAAGAAAGAAAGAAAGAAAAGGTGAATACCTAACCGAAAAGGAAAAGAAAAGAGAAGGCGAAACCATAATCGGAAAGAAACGATGGGAGAGAAGGAGAAGACGAAAGGACCTAGATCCTCCCGATGAGCGTGACGAAGACGGGAGCGTGATCGGATTATCGTCTCCGGCGATTAGAGGTAAACTAGATTTATGTTTGGGTGGTTCACTCGATTTTTGGGTTTCGATCGTTTTCACGGAGTCTTAGGAGGAGTCGTCGCTACCCTAGGCGTTGTCGCCGCGGAGCCCTAGGGCATCACCGCCGCAACCGGGATGCGCGCCGCGCGGGGACGGTGCCTGCACGGTCGCAACAAATGCCGCGCGGGACCAAGGTTCTGCGTGGCCGAGGCTAGGGTAAGCGCCGCGCGGGGCCGGTGCCCGCGCGGCCGCGACAAGTGCCGCGCGGGCGGGCGCCCGCGCGGCGGCGGCAGCGCGCGCCGCGCGGGGCTCATGCCCACGCGGCCGCGGCTGCATGCCGCGCGGGCGGGCGACCGCGCGGCGGCGGTATCGCGCGCCGCGCGGGGCACATGCCCGCGCGGGCGGGCGCCCGCGCGGCCGCGGCAGCACGCGCCGTGCTGGGCTCATGCCCGCGCAGCGGCGGCAGCGAGCGCCGCGCGGGGCACATGCCCGCGAGGCCGCGGCAGCATGCCGCGCGGCGGCGGCTGCAGCGGCTTGGTGTGCCGCGCGGGCGGGTGCCCGCGGGGCGGCAGCGGAGCGCGCCGTGCAGGGCCATGCCCGCGCGGCTGCAATTGATGCCACGGCAAGTGCCGCGCGGGGCCGGTGCCCGCGCGGCCGCGCCTTGCGCTGTGTGAGGCTAAGACCGCACGGTTTCGGAGTGTGCCGCGCGGGGTTGGTGCCCGCACGGCCGCGGCTTGCGCCGCGTGGGGTTGGGGCCCGCGCGGTCGCAGCAAGTGCCGCGCGGGGCTGGGGCCCGCGTGGTCGCACGGCCGCAACGCCGCAGGGAAGGGATGGCGGCCGCGTTGCTCGACGCACGCGGGCAACACCGCCAGGTCTAGTGGTCATTAGTGTTTTCGAGCTTTTAGAATTGGTTTGCCTATTGTTATTTTTCTGATCTCACCGCGGCACTTTTGGGGACTACTTCTAGGTCCGGGCGTCGACAGAGAGCAAGGTTCGGTCTCCGGAACGCTGTTCTCGCACAATCGAGGTGGGTAGTTTTCGTTATTACCGGCGTGGTGTCGTTCCCGAATATTCGTTTTGATAAATTAGACATATTGGTGAATCGACTAACCCCATAGCATGTGAATCCCTTTTATTATGTTAATCAAAGCGGCTGCGGTCGCAGGATCGATATACTTTTCTGACTAAAGCGGCTGAGGTCGCAAGGCTACTCTTACGCTCATATTGCTTACACGCACACCGGCAGTTTGGCCACTGCATAGGGTGTATTTTTCCGGAAAGATGGTAAGTCATTACCCGTGTACCCCACAAGGGGAGGTTAGTGGGGACCCCTCCAGGAGAGGCGACTGCTACTTGGGCAGTGGAGGGGTTGGAGGCACCAAGAAGATGAGTACGGTATTGGGGTTGGGGCCCAAAACATTCTGAAAGCTGGGGTAGGTGCCCAGCGAGATTTCGACAGGGATTTAGCATTACATGAGAGGGGGAGGGGAAAAGTAAATGCTCCGGTGGTTCGGTGTGTTCTTTCTGTTTTTGCATTTACAAATATATCTTTCTACTTTATCAGTCACTGACAACCCACACTGTGACAGGTTCGAGTAGGGGTCGAGTTCGGGACGACGGTGAGGCATCGGTTAGAGGACCCTAGCCATGAGGGCTAGTAAACGATACGTCATTTTATTTACTTTCGGTTATTTAATTACTGTGGTTAGTTAAACTGTGATACATTGACTGTGGAATCTGATGAATGTTGGAATGGTGATTTCCTATAAACTATTTGGTAAATGTTAGGATGTGTAATTGCGGCTGATTTCCAAATGCAAACCCAGTTTCAAAAGTGATTTTCAAAGCGGGTGCCGTGTGGGCACCGATTTTAAAACCCGTGGATTTATCCTTTCAAGTTAAAGGCCGCTCAAAGAGTTTGCGAAAACGTTTTAGAAAACTGGGTGTCGAGTGGGCACCAATTTTCAAAACCCATGGGTTTATGCTATAGTCTTATAAGATAGCGGTGATGGTATGATTTGATATATTCTCTCCTCTTTGATTGTCATGATTGGAATGGTTAAAGTATTCGACTTGTTGGGAACGCCGTGCATATACAAAGGAGGCTCCGCCCGTTTGGGGAGTGAATTTGTATATGGGCCTGATACGCGCCGAAGTCATGGTTCATTTAAATGTTTTAGGAAAAAAAAAAAATGGGTACGTTTTTCGCTCTGTTAGAACCTCCGGGGCATGACAGATTTTATGATATCAGAGCAAACAACTTTAACCAAGGTGATCATGACCAACATCCACAGAATGTAATGACACAAGTGACTAACTGAGTTGATAACCATAGTATAGGTGTGTCATGTACGAGCGTGAGCGCGGGGGATAAGGGATAGACTCCCAGGGGTAGTAGGTCAAGGTGCCGGGTTTTCCTAGACATATTAGGATTGATGTGATTTCTTTGCGTGCACAGATAGCAGTCCGGCTTAGTGAGCAACGGTCGACGGAAATGGACACTGCAGCCGAGGCAAACCGCCTACTACGCAACCACCTGCACGATGTGGCTGGGCAGCTGCTGACGCTCACTGAACGCTTGTGCATACTGACACGAGAGCTTGAGAGCGTCGACCACTTTCAGCGCAGTGCCAGGGACGACACCTTCCGTGGAATGCCACTAGCAGGCTTTCCCACCTATCAAGAGGCGGTCAACTTGGCCAAGCAGGCAGAGCAAGAACTTGCCAAAGCACGCGCTCGGCAGGGACACCCCGGGATGCAGCAGGGCCTGAGAAACCCCTACCCCGGTTCGGCAGGGGACCCCTATCAGAAGGGCCGGGCGACCAAACGCCCGAAGACAGGACAGGAATCTGGACAAATGCTGAAGAAAGGACCTGAACCGCTGAAGTCGTGTGTCATATGTGGTGGCGCGCATCTAATGATGGGCTGCCCTTGGCAGAACGAACACTGCTTCCGATGCGGCAGGCCGGGTCACACACGTTACACGTGCCCCCGGAAGCCGGCTGTCACTAGACCCCCGGCGCCGCGACCCGACGGAACGGAGAGAGCTGCCACCCCCACCCCGCGAGGTAGCCCCAACCCAGGAAGCCGGGCAAACCGACGCCCAAAGAAAGCACAGAAAGGCGGGAAAGTGCCAGCAGGAGGCCAGGAATCGTCACGGGGACCCTGTGTTATCTACGGAAAAGCGCATCGTGTGACGAACTGCCTTTGGAGGTACTCTCACTACAATAATTGCGACAAGCCGGATCACACCCGTGCTTCGTGCCCGCAAGAGCTACTCGCTACAGCCCCAGGGCCGCAGCCGGAAGGACGGGAAGATTTCGCGGCCCCCGACCCTCAGAAGGACCAACCCGACGGCCAACGCATAACAGATTCTTATGACGCCGGGTCCCTACCCAGCCACGCTGTACGTCGCTGGCCCAAAGGATGTGGGCGGACTCCCCCAACCGCCCCAGTGGTTGACGCAATGTCCCAGAATGGGGAATAGCAGGTAATACTTAAACTACTTTCTACTAGTTGGGAATACTCATAGAACCGGAGCAGTCCATCCTGGTCGGACCCCTTTTTTTTTTAATCTCTCTCGCCTTTTGGTTTTACCTTTTGACTCCCCACCTCCTCTTGGTTTTCTTCTCTCTTCCCTCCCAAGTTCCGCCTTAGGAGTTGACGTACCTTGTGTCACGCCCCGGGGGTTTTTACGCGCGGAAGGGTAGCCACCGATGCTCCCAAAATTTTCCATATATATATTTTTTTTTGAAACCAATCTCCCCCGGTGCGTGCCCAGACCCGCCGCATATACAAATTCACTCTGCAAACGGGCAGAGTCTCCTTTGTATATGCACGGCGTCCTGATTACAAAGTTCACATAACCATGCCTTTAACCACACTAGACCGATTGCCAATCACATACAACCATTCTCAACAACATACAATCAATTTCCGCAAGTAATAAAGAGGCCGGCTATTTTCGAAAGGATAAAACCACAGGGTTTTGAAAGCGATGCCCACTCGACATCAGGTTTTAATAAAACTATTTTCGAAACCACATAAATCCACTGAATTTGAAATCGGTGCCCACCCGGCACCAGGTTTAATAAAACTAATTTCGAAATCACATAAATCCACAGAATTTGAAAGTGGTGCCCACACGGCACCCATATTTTTAAAACAGTTTTCACAACAGTTTCCTTTTTCCTCGTTTGTAGTTTGAAAGCGGCCAAGCCAAGAAGTAAGCACAAAACACCCATCCAAAAGAGTTATCGAATAGCCCAACATCCACATCGATCCCACGGGGGTATCGCGATCCACAACTAGCTACAATGCGTAATGAGATGAACAAAGGAGGTAAAGAAAATAGTATCTGTAGCCTCTAGGGGCCAGAAGATCGCTCACGCGGCCTCACCAACGTCCTAGCACTCGCCCCTGGACGAACCTGTCACGGAGTGGGAAGTCAGTGACCAGAAATAATAATAATAAAAGCAAAAGGGCTAAAGTAAGGCAGACCACGGTAAAAACTAAAGCAACCACCCTCCTCAATGTGCAACCAACAGTGAAGAACCCTGTGCAAACCAAACCGGGCACCTCCCCCGGCAACCACACCGAGCACCTGCCTCGGAAACCCCTGCCGAGCACCTGCCTCGGAAACCCCTGCCGAGCACCTGCCTCGGAAACCCCTGCCGAGCACCTGCCTCGGAAACCCCTGCCGAGCACCTGCCTCGGCCGCCGAGCACCCGCCTCGGCATCACCGCTCACACCCCCCACCCACGGGGGCCCCCATTACGTCACCATCACGTGGGGTACACGGGTCAACGTACCACTTTTCCGGAAAAGCACACCCTCGCGGTGGTCAAACCGCCGGTGTGCGTGTAGCAATCTCGAGCCTCGACCGAGCACCAACCTCGGCCGACTAGACCGAGCACCAACCTCGGTAAACCAGACCGAGCACCTGCCTCGGCTATCTCCCAGAACATGATGTATCGTCGAGCACGGCGACCCTTAGTCGCCATAAACGTAGTGATAATAAAAACATAAGCATAAACGGGGGTTAGCAAATGTAAACATGCACTTACTACGATCTCACACCTTTTCCCATAACTCCGGAAACCAAGACAATGGAAGAGTCTCCACAACGACCCACAGCCGCCATAACTATAAAGATAATAAAATACAAACCTTTACCGGAGTTAACAATACTCCACATGTCGAACTTTACTCTTACCAATTATCCTCACTTCCGACTCCTGGATTGTCGAACGAGAAACCCACCTTCCCAATTCTGAAAGGTCACGTCGATCACCGTCCCCCAACGCTAGTGTGCCCCGAACAACCCTACCGTTGTTCGGGGAGGGCGAACTGCCCGCCCGGTCTTCTACCGCGACAGCCGTAAATCCGGAGGTCCACAACACCCACCAAACCCCTTAACAAAATAACCTAGCAACAATGAAACTGCACATAAAGAGATTCTAAGGGGTACCCACCTGGAACGCGAAGGAGAAGGTGTGCGGAACTCCCACTAAAAACACTCCCACCCTGTGCCCGAAAAAAGCTACAGTAAGTAATAATGTTAAAAAACATCGTCGTGGTCAAAAACACTGAAAAACGGGGCGAAACGGGCCACAAACGGAGCTTCTGGACTCTTTTCTGAAGTCTAGTGCATGGGTCCAGGCGTGGACCGGGTCCACGGCTCAGAGGAAGCGGCAGCGTAAACCGGGCTCACCCCGGGGGCGTGCACCAATCGGGATGGGCCGGGCCGGTGCACGACAGAGCGCGCACCGGGCTCACGCGCCCCCTGCCGCGGCAGCAGCGCCGGGTGCACTCCTGGCGCGTGCACCGCGCGGCCTGGGCCGGGCTGGCGCACGCGCCCGTGAGCCGGGTCCTCACTGCCGGGCTGCGGGGGCGTGCGCCGGGTGCACGCTTGGCGCGTGCACCGCGCAGCCTGTGTCACGCCCCGGGGGGTTTATTTTAGCGGAAATGATTCATAAAAGTCAAACATTTGACGTGTAAAATTTTTTGTAAAAGCGAACCCCTCTTCCCCGGCGCATGCCCAGACCCGCCACACATACAGGGTCACTCTGCAACGGACAGAGTCTCCCCTGTATGTGCACGGCGTAGCATTCAGTACATGTTCCAACATACACAACCATTCAATCACAACAATTATTAACATACAACCAGCATTCTAACTTATTTGAAACGTATGGCCGATCAGTTTGGAAAGGATAAATCCACAGTTTTAAAAGGAGCGCCTACCCGGCGCTTACGTTTTGAAAGCGAGTTTCGAAATCAACATAAAACCACAAGGTTTTGAAAACGGTGCCCACCCGACACCAAGTTTTGAAATCCCTTTTGCAATCCATAAATCCACAGGGTTTTGAAACCAGTGCCCACACGACACTTCGATTTTAAAAACGGTTTTCGCAATCTTTTCTTTTGCTTTTGCCTTTTTCATTTTCAAATGGCCAACTAGATTAAAAGGGAGAGTAACGCATAAGAGGATAACTAAATGCAACCCATACCGACATCCACGCCGACCCCACGAGGGTATCGAGAACCTCTCACATAACTACAATGTAAATGAAATGCAAGAAAGAAAAGGAAATACAGTCCAGGGTCCCCAGCGACCCAGCTGCTCCTGTCCCGTCCTCACCACCGCCTACGTCTCCCCCCGTCTGAACCCTGTCACGAAGTGGGAAGTCAGTGACGTAAAAGTAGTAGAGCAGGAGAATATAATAAAACAAACCGTGAAGACAACCGGAGCAACCACCCTCTCGAGGAAGAAGGCAACCTGTACACCTGTATCCTGTAATACCCGACCACGTCGGACAACTAAACCGACGGCCCATACCGTACCTGCAGAAACCTGACCACGTCGGACAACTAAACCGACGGGTCGCACCGCTCGCACCTCGGCGCCTCAAACCCCACCACTAATAAGGGGCCCCACGACGTCACCTCGTGGGTATACACGGGTCATAGACCACTTTTCCGGAAAAGCGCACCCTTTGCGGTGGCCAAACCGCGGGTGCGCGTGTTGCAGCCTCGAGCCAAGTAACCATAACCACCATCATGTCAGCATCATAATATATATAACAAAAGTAATGCGGCAAAGTGTATAATCAAAAGCAAAACCGTAGCATATGCGATGAAAAGTAACCCGCTATCATGTATAATCAAAAACG
Organism: Tillandsia leiboldiana; assembly: GCA_029204045.2. Classification (NCBI taxonomy): domain Eukaryota; kingdom Viridiplantae; phylum Streptophyta; class Magnoliopsida; order Poales; family Bromeliaceae; genus Tillandsia; species Tillandsia leiboldiana. Next base: position 32,536,835 of record CM055066.1, on the reverse strand, counting down.
AGGTAATAATACGTGCGCTCGAAGGTAGCCCGCCAACATATAGCTATCAAAAGGAGAACGACCGTCGGAGACCGACGCTAAACACTATGAAGAACCCACTAACATGCATAAGCTATCACCCATCACTATTTAACCCCAGTACACTTAGAATAGACCCCGTCCAACATGATAGAGTTAGATGCTAGGACAAAGAAAATAAAACCCACTACATAATAAACCTGATCATAACGACATTACGCATAAAGGGATTCTAAGGGTGTACCCACCTGAAACGTGAAGAAAGTGTGTGGAAACTTCAGTTAAAATGCTCCCACCCTGAGCCCGAAAAGAACTACAGTAAGAAGTATCGTTAATAACATCGTCGGGGTCAAAAACACTTAAAAACGGGGCGAAACGGGCCAAAAACGGAGCTTCTGGGCTCTTTGGCTGAAGGCTGGTGCACGGTCCGGGCGTGGACCGGGTTTACAGCGTCGGCGGTTGCGCCGCATGCGCCGGGTGCACGCAGGAAGCGTGCACCGCGCATCCTGGGCCGGGCTGGTGCACGACACGAGCGTGCACCGGGCTCACGGCCACTGGGGCCTGCGGTGAGCACCGGGTGCACCCCGTAGCGTGCACCGCACCCGAGCGGGCCGGGCCGGGCCGGCCCACGAAAGCGTGCGCCGGGTCCGCGGCTCTGGCTGCCGATGCGTGCGCCGGGTGCACGCCTGGAGCGTGAACCGCGCACGGTGTGCAGCCCGGCGCATGGTTTCGTGCGCCGGGTCTGCACCTCCGAGGCTGCGGGGCGTGCACCGGGTGCACGCCTAGGCCTGTGGACCGCGGCCGTACGGACAGCACAGTGAGCCCTAGTTTTCGCGTTTTCTCTCCGTTTTCGCTCCCGTGCGACTCCGGCGACGACCCCGCGAGCATGGTAGCGGCGGCGGCGGCCTCCCGTTTAACAACGGCGGCGGCGGCCTCCCGTTCGGCAACACGCCTCGCACGCAACACGAAAAGAAAGAGAATCTTATACCGAAAAGATAACCAGGAAGACCCGAACCGCTCACCTTGTTTTCGCCGGTGAGGGAGAAAGGAAGAGGATCGTCCCGCTCTCTTTCGCCGGGTTCCGCAGGGCGTGCGATCGTCCTTCCTTCTCCTCGTCTCCGTCTCGGTTCCTTACGCCCTCGGTTGAAAAGAGAGGAAATATGAATCGGGGTTTTTTCCCTTCCCTTTCTTAAGGGGGCCGCCTTAAACCCTAGCCGTCAAGAGAGAAACCAAGGAGGGAAAAACCCTACGACCCCCCCGATTGTAAAGAAACCCTAAAATTGCCAAAATAAAAACGGACGGCTAAGATTGTCTCGAAAAGCGTGTCAAACGCTCGCACGGATCCCGGAGCACACAAAAAGGGGCCCAAACTTCAAAAATTTATTCTGGGAGATCCTGGAGTCGGAATTCGAATCCGATTGCGTCTTCGTTCACCGTTTTGCCAGCTCTAGCACCAAAAATTATCCGCAAGTCCCGATGATCAGCCCAAAAATTCTCGAATTTCTGCCCCACCTTAGTCAACTAAAAAAAATATTAAATTAGGACCCTAAACGAAAAACCGAAAGGTCGAGGTACCACCCAAAAGATAAAATAACCCACTGACATAAAAAAATGAAAAGTCCGATCGCCTCGAAATGTGTACCAGCCACCTAGCACGGATTCCGATGCACCACTCAAAGCAAACGCTTTGACCCCCATTCCGGGAGATCCGTAAGTCGGAATCCGAATCCGTTCGCTTTGCCGCCCTCCGTTCTTCGAGCTCAAACGCAGAAAAATACTAGCGGCCCCGGTCAGTCCATTGCCGAAAGCGGTGAAAAGTTTTCCTACCAGTCCTGTCAAAATAAAAAGGGGGTATACAGGGTAAGGGAACGCCAGGACTCTACATCACTCACCACAAAAAAAAAAGTTTCGTCCTCGAAACTTAATCCTGGTCCGCAACGCATAAACTGAGTAGCACTCCTCCATCTTTAACTCCTGTTCCTAAGTCGCTTCACGTTCTTCTTGGTTGCTCCACAGCACCTTCCCATAGGGGGTCGCCCGGTTGCACAATCCTTTTTGTCCTCTCGTGCTAAGGTCCGCACCGGTGTTCCGTCGAAGCTCAGGTCCTCTCTAAGCTCAAAGGCAGTGACCATCCGTCACCCAAAAATCAAGTAAGCAGGTTCAGAGCACATCTTCGAGAGTCCGGCTCATTCGCTCCGGCTGTCCGCCGGTCTGGGGGTGAAACGCCGTGCTGAAGTGTGATTTAGTCTCTAGAGCTCGTTGCAGACTTGCCAAAGGTTCGACACCAGCCGAGTGTCTCTAGTCCACCAAAATTTCTGCTTGAGGTCCTCGTACATCTTCGTATCACCTGGATGCGCCGCAGAGGAAGCGCCGTGCGCCTCTGACGATAATTCCTTCTTCAATACTAGGAGTTCGGGCACGCAAGTCCGCCCTCGAAAATGTATTGCGTTGTTCGCACTCGCCGAAAAGGTCGCTTGCGTGGTCCGGGGGGGGCCTTGTCTCGAAAAACTGTATCCGTGCGCCCATCTTCTGACCTTCTAGGGTTTCTCTAAAAGGGTTGGCTTGACCCTCAAGGACAAAAGTCGCGCGACCAGCACCGGTCCTGCTGAGTACTCGCGGCTCATTCGGTTCCCCCCCCCCCCCCCCCCCCGATTTGACCCTTCCTGCTTAAAACATCCGCTACTACACTTGCTTTTCCCCGGGGTGGTACTGAATGGACAAGCCGAGTCCTTCAGTAACTCCAACCAATGTTTCTGCCGCAAAATTCAAATCCTTCTATGTGAACAAAACTTAAGACTCTGGCTGTCCGAAAACACATCACGATGAACTCCAAAAGGTGGTGTCTCCAAAGCTTTAAAAACGAAAACGACTGTTGCCAGTTCCGGATCGTATGCCGGGCAGTTCCGCTCACCTTCTCTGTGATTCCCGTTGCTGGCACAATGTGTGTCACGCCCCGGGGATTCAAATCGCGCGGAAGAGGAGCCACCGATGCCCCTGAATCAGCCATATATTTTTTTTTGTAAAACATTACTCCCCGGCGCGTGCCCAGACCCGCCGCATACACAAATTCACTCTGCAAACGGGCAGAGTCTCCTTTGTATATGCACGGCGTCTCAACTACAAGTGTCCTCACAAGGCGTAGCACACACAATCTCTAACCACATCAGTTGGGGTCTCGTACACATACAACCAAACAATTCACATGATATTCTAGCATTCACTTGGAGCATAGAGGCCGGTGTTTTGAAAGGATAAATAATCGCAAGGTTTTGAAAGCGGCATCCACACGACGCCATTGTTTATGAAAACAGTTCGCAAACACATAAATCCCATAAGGTTTGTAAAGCTCGGTGCCCACTCGACACCCACGTTTAAAAGTAGTTTTCGCAAACGGTTTTCTTTGCTTTTCATCGTTCAAAACGGCCAAGTAAGAGAGAACATAGAATTCATTCAATTATTCGAAAAGGAAAAAGGGCAACATCCACTTCGACCCCACGGGGGTATCGCAAACCACAAACTAACTAACATGAGTAATAAAAGATAAAGGGAAAGAAAGGTCACTGTGTCTGAAGCTCGATCAAAGTCAGATCAGCACCCTAACGTCCTCACCGGCGCCCTAGCACTCGCCCCTGGACGAACCTGTCACGGAGTGGGAAGTCAGTGACTAGAAATAGCATGATAAGGTAGTAACAAAGATAGGCAAACCACAACCACGGAGTGGCCAACTATCCTTCCCATTGCAATCACCACCACACCCTTGTATCAATATGACATCGGGCACCTTCCCCGATGCCCCACCGCCGAGCACCTGCCTCGCAAAGCAGCATCGTGGCACCGTCCCCGATTGTCCCACCGCCGAGCACCCTGCTCGGCCAGCCGAGGCCACCGCCTCGACGTCACCGCTCACTGACCCCCCACCCATGGGGGCCCCCATTCCTAACGCCACCTTCGCGTGGGGGTACACGGGTCAACGTACCCCATCTTTCCGAAAAGCACACCCTTTGCGGTGTGCAAACCGCGGTGTGCGTGTAGCAAATTTGAGCCTCAGGTTGACATTGAGTATCATAACATAAACATAACATAACACAAATAGGGTTAGTTGCCTACACAGAAGGAGACTGACAATTCCACCTGTTGCCCCAACATGCTAGTTTCTAACAGTTAAACCCCATGCCCGACACCCCCCGTACGTACCCACCTTGTGTGCGTCGTCCTGCGTTCGTCCATTCGCGTCTGTGCTCCGTCCGCCAACCAGTGTCCCGCACTCCTGAAGGAACATAAGCAAACGAGACTTAGAAGTCCGAAACTTACAACGACTCCCTACAGCGTGCGGGCGGAGTTCTTCGCACGGCACCGGCCCCGTGCGACGAACACTCTGCAGGGCGCAGCCTCGCGCGGCACCAGCCCGCGCGGCGCCGCCCCTCCTGCGGTGCCCCGCGCGGGCCGAGCGCGCGCGGGCGCGCTGCCGCCGCGGTGCGGGCGACCCCGCGCGGCACCAGCCCCGCGCGGGCGCCCCTCCTGCGGCGGCCCCCGCGCGGCCGAGCGCCCGCCGCGCGGGGCGCGCGGCCCGCGGTGCGGGGCGACCCCGCGCGGCACCAGCCGCGCGGGCGCCCCTCCCTGCGGCGGCCCCGCGCGGCCGAGCGCCGCGCGGGCGCGCTGCCCGCGGTGCGGGGCGACCCCGG
>CM055066.1:32504151-32532035 GCA_029204045.2 Tillandsia leiboldiana | reverse complement strand
GCACAAACCCATCCCGATGACACAACAGTAATGCTAGCTAATAGGAGCAATTTCGTCGATTTATTGAATACAAATCCGATTTTCCGATCAACAGAGAGTCCCGGTACTCTAACAAATGTTCAGTTAGGGTAAAACACGTTTAAAAGAGAGCGACATGTTGTCATTTTTAACATTTTGTCCATAATAACTTCTTATTTGCCTAATACATTAAGTGTAGTTGACTGTTTCTATTGTTCTTAGCAAGCCGGGATCCAAAAAGTAAATCCGTTAATTCCACAGTGTGTTCATTACGACGAGACCGGGCCGTGCTTACAAGTTTGCCTTGCACGTATACCGGATGGCAGGTTGCCCAACAACTACTAAATCCACAAGCCACTACGCTACCACGTAACCTATACATGTCACTCGGAGAGTTAACTCGAGGCATGTGATCAGTATGGACATGTCCAACGGGGCTCACCTTAGTTTGCCGAGATCGGCCGGAGAGTGCCGGAGCGGCCCACCCAAAAGGCCCAAGCTCGGTTGGGTGTTCTGAGCAGCACAGGTGCAGACCTGTTACCAAGAGAGTCATCAGGTAAATGGAGGTCCAGCAGAAGCTGCTTGGTGCAAGTGGGGTCGAGCCCCGGCGGCCGGAGGCGGCGGCGGCCGGAGATGAGCCCGAGAGGGGTGATCTCGGGTGCAAGGCTGGAGAGCCACACAGAGAGGGTCCTAGGCCAAAACCAAAATCATGGAGTGCTTCAATAGGTACTTTAGGCCTTACCTGTACGGTTTGGACGGAAGCCCAGATCGCCGGGGATCGCCGGAGGCCGAAGCTAGGTGTAGATCGGGTGCAATGCTACAGATTATAAAACCCGACGTTAAGCTTTGCATGCAACTCGATGGGAACGCTCCTAAGGACCAAATAAGCCTACCTGGATAGTTTCCGGGATCTGGAGGCGCGGCGACGCGCGGCGGCGAAGCTCGGGGAAGCTTCGTTGGCCGTAATGGTGTTTTCGGCCGGCAGCCTCCGGGACCGAGAGAAAGTTGGGACCAGAAGCCTCTACTCCTCACCGCGAGGCTCGGTGCAGCGGTGGCCGGCGTCGGGAGGCCGCGGCGGCGCCGGACCGGCGACGGTCGGCGCTTGTTGAAGAGACCGGGTTCTAGGGCTTCACCCGCGCGGGCCCCGATCTTCGTCCGATCACCCTCAGCTCTTGTGGAATGTTGCAGTCGTTCAGAGGAGAAGATCCGACGGTGCTGATCTCCGGTTTTGCCGGTCGGATAAGTGCGGCGATCAGCGGCGGCCAAGGGGCCAATGATCGGCGATAATAGCCTCCGCCGGAGATCAGGACGACGGCGCCGGCTGGGGCCTGCACCCGCTCGATGCTTTCGGTTCAGGAACACAGTGCTAGGGTCTACGTGCCAAAATAAGAGAAAGGTTCCCAGCTTACCTTCGCCGTGAATTTCGAGAAGGAGGAGAGAACGGCCGCGGCGGCGCACGGCGGCGGCTGGGTCCTAGGTCACCTTGGCTCGGATGCGGCTTCACAGAAGGTGTCCCAGGTGCAAGTCTTGGTCCACCCAGGGTCCTCCCAAGCTTCCTCCCACACACGACCCGGGATCAAGATGTTCTTGATCTTCTTCTCCGGCGATGGCAAGGCGGCGGCCGGTGCGGGAGTTCCTGGGGACGCGGCCGAGGAGAGGGGGGTGTTGAGAGTGCGGCTAGGGCAAGGGTTATGGGTTTAGGATTTGCGGAAACCCCTAGCCGAGGACACGTATATATGTATATTACACTTTGCAATTTGCCCCCTCCAACCACAACACTTGCAACCCAGTCCTTCACAATACTTTAGTTCCACACTCAAGTCCTTCTCCAAGAGGTAGCATGCAAACGAGGCAAGATATATAGGGTTCCAAGTGCAAAAGTCGCATTTTTCGCTGTATTTTATGCTTTTCGAGGCGATCCGGTCGTTGAAACGGAAAATGGACTGCGCCATGGCGTCCGGCTCGACGAGACCTATCAGGTGGCGATTTCTAATTTTCGAAAAACTGCCCGGATAAAATCTCGGTCCATAATAACTGTGTCAAAATGCAGTTTTCGCGCTCTTCGAGATTCCAGAGTCGTCAAACAGAATTTTCGACTGCGCCATTGCGTTCAGAACATCGGAGCCGTTCAAATCGCCTACCTGAAATGCTATGTTCGGTTTCCGAACAGTGAATTAGTCAACGTTGTATTCGTCAGGTCCCGAAAATCAGGGTTACTGTTCATATACAGTAATTCACTTAAGCGACCTCTGCGCAGACCACTGTTATATTGGTCGCGGTAATTTTGCCCGCTTCTTCGCTGAATTTTGGAAGATCCGACCGTCAGATCGAAAAGTGCTGAATATAAATCTCGCTCAGTTCGACGAGACGATCGCAACGGTCAACTCGGATTTCCAGGATCATGTCCGGATTGGAAAGTAGCCTTTTGTCTCGTAAAACGTGCAACTCGCACACAGGCAAATGACTAGATAAATCAACATAGGTCTTTTGAATTCAAAAAACCAGGTCAAAATTCACTTTTAGGACTATTTATTAAAAATAAAATATTTAGAGTTTTTACATCACTTACAACTTAAAAGAAGTTTCGTCCCCGAACTTACAACTTAAAAGAAGTTTCGTCCCCGAAACTTACAACTTAAAAGTTTCATTCCCGGAGCTTACAGCCTGAAGTCATACTCTATGAAAATGCTCAGAAAGTTTAATCGAGGGCTACAAGTCAGTCGCAAGGTATCTACAACTCTAAGGCTACTAATTTAGACCCAATCTGGTACTCCTCATTATAGGGCAGAGTATTTCCTCAGTTCTTTCGACCGTCTGTTGCCTGCAACCAGCGTGCTTACCAAAGAACAGCGGAATACCAAAGGGTTGTCGCCAACAACAAGTTGGGGACGCAACTCCTACCGGAAGGTATATCATATACTTCCCAACACAATCTCAGTGCCAAAACATAACCTTTGTCGAGGATTACTACCGCCTCGTGGTCACAAACATCGCCAGGACTAACACTTAGGCGAGGTTCACGTCGGTTCACAAAACCTGTGCAAAAAGGTGGGGTCAATTTGCGTCCGTCCCAAAACAAGGTTACCATCGGGCCCATAGGCCAACGAATTAAGACACGGGGACACTGAAGGGTCGGCAATTTGTTCAACCTCTGAGCAAACTGCGAGGCTAGTGCAACAGTAGCAGTCATCTACTGCTGTGCCATCAGCTGGAAGAGAACAGTGATTTAACCCTTAACCACCGTAACTGATCCGAGCACTCTGGCTCCATTGAAACATCAGCCCACAGCCGAAACCATGACCGCGGCTAACCCTGCACAAACAACGATCCCAAAAACCGGAGTGCGTACGACTAATAACCGGAACAACGAGACTCAACTGTGTGACACACACCAGAGCTCCAAACCGCTATGCCAAATGCCCTACGCTCCCTTGTGAACACAAGTCATCCTAGGGGTCGTTCCTAACCAAATACCCAGGTATCGGATCGGGAAGGCAGAAATTCGTGCATCGGAGACTGTGCAATTCGCGCACCGGTATGCAAATCGCTAAGGTTAGATTTGCTTCCTCGCCGTAAGCACACTAGGCCGGAACGGTCGACGAAGCGAGAGGTAGAGCTAAAGGCAGGAGGGCTCGCAAGGGTCTGGTAGGGTCGGGTTGCTCCGGCCCAAACGGAGCTTCTATGAAGCCAAGGGAAGGGAAGGTAAACGGAAAAAGGGAAATGTAGAAAACAAAGAGAGATAAGTTCCTGTCATTCCCTATTTCGGGACGACGCGTCGTCTGCCGGGGCGGCCGGGGGAGTCCGCCCACAATCCTTGGGCCAGCGTCGCACCGCGTGTTGGGGTGGGGGTTGCTGTCTAAAGAGTCCGCGCATCGTTGGTCGTCGGGCGAGTTCTTTGTCTGCACGGGGGCCGCCGCGCTCTCTGTTCCTCTTGGCGGTGGTGGCACGGCGGCGGAGGCGGGGGTGGGCCCTAGAGGGCAGGAGAGGTGATTGTGATCTGGCAAGCCGCACCGGTTACAATAGTGGTACCTCCAAGTGTATTCCGTCACTGGGTGCGCGCCCTTGCAGATGACGCAGGATTCCGGTCGCACGTGCGCGCTCCCCTTAAGCCCTCGTTCGACCTACGGTGCTTGCGTCGGGCGTGGATTAGGTCGGCTCTCTGGATCGGTGCCCCCCTTGAGGGGTGGAGGCGGCGGTTCCCTTGGGCTCGACATGTCGCGGCGCCGGGGGTCTTCTGACAGACGGCTTCAGAGGGCACTCATAACGCGTGTGGCCCGGCTTGCCACATCGGAAACAGTGTCCGTCCCGCCACGGGCAGCTCGTTATGAGGTGTGCATTGCCGCATATGACGCAACGGTTTCGGCGGCTTAGGTCTCTCCTCCGTCGTCTGCCCGAGGTTCTGCCCGGCTCTCGGGCGTTTGCTCGCCCGGCCCCTCCGATGGGGGTCCCCGGCCGACTCGGGGCGAGAGTATTCCTGCCGGGCGCGCTCTACGTTGGTGTGCACGGTCAGGTTAGTAGCCTCCTGGACGGCGGGAGGGCCCGTCGGCGGCATCCCGGGAGGGGCAACGCCTCTGCTGCCGCCCCGGAATCGGTCGACGCCCTCGAGTTCCTGTGTCAGCATGCTCAGGCGCTCCGCGAGAGTCAGCAGTTGCCCAGCCACGTCGCGCAGCTGGTTGCGGAGCAGGCGGTTGGCTTCGTCGGCGATGTCCATTTCCGTCGTCGGTTGCTTGCTGAGTCGGCCCTCTATCTGAATGTACACAAGGAAGGTCGGCTTTAGTCTTTGCTAATCATCAACGGTACATCGCACCTCTTAGCGAGGGAAGGGACTCGGACTCTGACTCTGTGTCCCGGCCGATGATCTAGTACGGGCCCTGTCTGTCACACATCACAAGAGTCAACTTTAGACTACCCTACTAACAACAACCATAAAGTGAGAGAAAGGACTCAACATTTCCCCCCCTCGGTCACTCACGTTCTACAGTCCTATGCCCTACCCATTTCATTCGTATGTAGGCATGTGAGGGTTGTCCACGGATGTCGGCACTAACTGTTGTGATTGAAAGAACTCTCTGATACCATTTAATCTGTCACGCCCCGGGGGTTTGTTTTAGCGGAAACGATTCATAAAAGCCGAATATTTGACGCGTAAATTTTTTTTTTTTTTTAAAAGAGAACCCCTCTTCCCCGGCGCGTGCCCAGACCCGCCACACGTACAGGGTCACTCTGCAACCGGACAGAGTCTCCCCTGTACGTGCACGGCGTAGCGTTCAGTACGTGTTCCAACATACACAACCAATCAATCAATCACAACAGTTGTTCACAAGCAACCAGTATTCTAAACTAATAAAAGAAGAACGTATGGCCGATCAATTGGAAAGGATAAATCCACAGTTTTGAAAGAGCGCCTACCCGGCGCTTACGTTTTGAAAGCTAGTTTCGAAATCAGCATAAATCCACAAGGTTTGAAAACGGTGCCCACACGACACTTAGATTTTTAAAAACGGTTTTCGCAATCTTTTCCTTGGCTTCTGCCTTCTTGATTTTCAAATGGCCGATAGAAATAAAAGGGAAAGATATTCCACTAGGGGCACTAAATGTAGCCCGTACCGACATCCATGCCGACCCCACGAGGGTATCGCGAACCACTCACATGACTACAGAGTAATGAAAAGCGAGAATAAAAGAATAAATACAGTCCAGGGTCCCAGCGACCCAGCTGCTCCTGTCCCGTCCTCACCGCCGCCTACCTCCCTCCCCGTCTGGACCCTGTCACGAAGTGGGATGTCAGTGACGCAGAAACAGTAAAGCAGGAGAATATAGTAAAACAAACCGTGAAGACACTGGAGCAACCATCCTCCCAAGGAGGAAAGGCAACCTGTACACCTGCATCCTGTAACACCCGGCCGCGTCGGTCCACTACCGACGGCCCCATACCGTACCTGCAACACCGCGACCGCGCCGGACAACTAAACCGGCGGGCCGCTCCGCTCGCACCTAGGCGCCTCAACCCCACAACTAATAAGGGGCCCCCACTACGTCACCTCGTGGGTATACACGGGTTCTACGACCTCTTTTCCGGAAAAGCGCACCCTCTGCGGTGGCCAAACCGCGGGTGCGCGTGTGGCAACCTCGAGCCCAGTAACCGTAACCACCATCATGTCAGTATCACAATAAGAATAATAAGAGTAATGAGGTAAATGAGGTTAAGTGCATAATCGAAAACAAGGTAATACTGCGCGCACTCGAAGGTGGCCCGCTGACATATAAGGGTTGAAAAAGAAGAACACCGTCGGCAATCGACGCTAGTCATTATAGCGAACCCACTAACATGCATAAGCTATCACCCGTCATTATGTAACCCCAGTACACTTAGAATAGACCCCGTCCAATAAGATAGAATTTAGAGGCTAGGAATAAAGTAAAAACAACCCACCTGAATGTAGGCCGATCCCGAACTCCCGCTAGACTGCCGGGAGGCTGGTGCTGAACAACTGGGCCCTGAACAAGGGCTAAAAATCAGTAATAGACTCACACAAACCCATCCCGATGACACAACAGTAATGCGATGCTAATAAGGAGCAATGTCGTCGATTTATTGAATACAAATCCGATTTCCGATCAACGAGAGTCCACGGGACTCTAACAAAATGTTCAGTTAGTGTAAAACACTGTTTAAAGAGAGCTAGCATGTTCATTTTACATTTTGGTCCATAATAACTTTTAATTTGCCTAAATACATTAAGTTAGTTGACTGTTTCGACTTGTTCTTGCAATCCGGGGATCCAAAAGTAAATCCGTAAATTCCAGTGTGTTCATTACGACGAGACCAGGGCCGTGCTTACAAGTTTGGCCTGGCACGGATCCCGAGGGCAAGGTTGGCCCAACAACTACTAAGTCCAACAAGCCACTACGCTACCACTTAACCTATACATGATCAATCTGAGAGTTAACTAGAGCATGGTGATCAGTATGGACCATGTACAACGGGGCTCACCTGAGGTTTGCCGGAGATCGGCCGGAGGAGTTGCCGGAGCGGCACCACCCAAAAGGCCCAAGCTCGGGTTGGGTGTTCTTGAGCAGCACAGGTGCAGACCTGTTACCAAGAGGAGCATCAGGTAAATGGAGGTCCCAGAAGCTGCTTGGTGCAAGTGGGGTCGAGCCCCGGCGGCCGGAGGCGGCGGCGGCCGGAGATGAGCCCGAGAGGGTGATCTCGGGTGCAAGGCTGGAGAGCCAACACAGAGAGGGTCCTAGGCCAAAACCAAAATCATGGAGTGCTTCAATAGGTACTTTAGGCCTTACCTGTACGGTTGGACGGAGCCCAGATCGCCGGGGATCGCCGGAGGCCGAAGCTAGGTGTAGATCGGGTGCAATGCTACAGATTAAAAACCCGACGTTAAGCTTTGCATGCAACTCGATGGGAAAGCTCCTAAGGACCAAATAAGCCTACCTGGATAGTTTTCCGGGATCTGGAGGCGCCGGCGACGCGCGGCGGCGAAGCTCGGGGAAGCTTCGTTGGCCGTTAATGGTGTTTTCCGGCCGGCAGCCTCCGGGCCGGAGAAAGTTGGACCAGAAGCCTCTACTCCTCACCGCGAGCTCGGTGCAGCGGTGGCCGGCGTCGGGAGGCCGCGGCGGCGCCGGACGGCGACGGTCGGCGCTTGTTGAAGAAGACCGGGTTCTAGGGCTTCCCCCGCGCGGGCCCGATCTTCGTCCGATCACCCTCAGCTCTTGTGGAGATGTTGCAGTCGTTCAGAGGAGAAGATCCGACGGTGCTGATCTCCGGTTTGCCGGTCGGATAAGTGCGGCGATCAGCGGCGGCCAAGGGGCAATGATCCGGCGATAATAGCCCTCCGCCGGAGATCAGGACGACGGCGCCGGCTGGGCCTGCACCCGCTCGATGCTTTCGGTGTCAGGAACACAGTGCTAGGGTCTACGTGCCAAATAAAGAGAAAGGTTCCCAGCTTACCTTCGCCGGAATTTCGAGAAGGAGGAGGAGAACGGCCGCGGCGGCGCACAGTGCGGCGGCTGGGTCCGAGGTCACCTTGGCTCGGATGCGGCTTCACAGAAGGTGTCCCAGGTGCAGTCTTGGTCCACCCAGGGTCCTCCCAAGCTTCCTCCACCACACGACCCGGGATCAAGATGTTCTTGATCTTCTTCTCCGGCGATGGCAAGGCGGCGGCCGGTGCGGGGAGGTTCCTGGGGACGCGGCCGAGGAGAGGGGGGTGTTGAGAGTGCGGCTAGGGCAAGGGTTATGGGTTTAGGATTTGCGGAAACCCTAGCCGAGGACACGTATATATGTATATTACAACTTTGCAATTTGCCCCCTCCAACCACAACACTTGCAACCCAGTCCTTCACAATACTTTAGTTCCACACTCAAGTCCTTCTCCAAGAGGTAGCATGCAAAACGAGGCAAGATATATAGGGTTCCAAGTGCAAAAGTCGCATTTTTCGCTGTATTTTATGCTTTTCGAGGCAATCCGGTCGTTGAAACGGAAAATGGACTGCGCCATGGCGTCCGGCTCGACGAGACCTATCAGGTGGCGATTTCTAATTTTCGAAAAACTGCCCGGATAAAATCTCGGTCCATAATAACTGTGTCAAATGCAGTTTTCGCGCTCTTCGAGATTCCAGAGTCGTCAAACAGAATTTTCGACTGCGCCATTGCGTTCAGAACATCGGAGCCGTTCAAATCGACTACCTGAAATGCTATGTTCGGTTTCCGAACAGTGAATTAGTCAACGTTGTATTCGTCAGGTCCCGAAAATCAGGGTTACTGTTCATATACAGTAATTCACTTAAGCGACCTCTGCGCAGACCACTGTTATATTGGTCGCGGTAATTTTGCCCGCTTCTTCGCTGAATTTTGGAAGATCCGACCGTCAGATCGAAAAGTGCTGAATATAAATCTCGCTCAGTTCGACGAGACGATCGCAACGGTCAACTCGGATTTCCAGGATCATGTCCGGATTGGAAAGTAGCCTTTTTGTCTCGTAAAACGTGCAACTCGCACACAGGCAAATGACTAGATAAATCAACATAGGTCTTTTGAATTCAAAAAACCAGGTCAAAATTCACTTTTAGACTATTTATTAAAAATAAAATATTTAGAGTTTTTACAGTCCGTCCTACCGAGGCGACGGTTAAAGCTAACGTTAGGTTTCAGCTCTAAGACCTACCACAAGGTCTACCCCACCGAAAGAGCTGCGTACAGGGCCTCCTAGCCGAAAGTGACTAGTGCCAAAACTCCGAGTAGTCGCCAGATTCCCCCTTGACTCACACCTGCCCCAAAAGATCAACAATCCAAAACGCTCCCAAACTAAGCCTCAAGGCTATTTCTTAGTCATGGGAAGCTGGTGACGAAGCCCACAAGGTAAGTTCCTACTTCCGTCCTGGCACCGATGGGGTGCGACACTCTAAATAACCACTAACTCTCGGTCCTAACCCGTTGCCCCACCAAGTACCGGGCATCGAAATGAGCGGTAAACCTCCAGACCAACGGTGACACTCCCAACTAGGAGAAAATCTAAGCTCTAGGTCCGCTCAACAAGGACCTGTAGGTACTGTAGACTATCCGTCTAAAACCTAAAGGGTCGGAAGAAGACAAGCAACGAAAACAGCGAGCAGAACCTTGTCAAACGTTGCCTAGGTTCACTAAATGCACACAAGGGATCACGCGCCAACCCACTAGTAGGACAACCTAGCCGACCCTCTCTAGCCGAAAACGAGCCCAAACGCATAAGATTTACTAGCCCCGGTGGTCTCCCTTTCTGACCCAAAGGAGCACCCCGAGACCCCATCACGATAATTCCTACAACCATCGCAGTGTCTACGGTAAAAAGCCGAACTATGGGTAACAACATAGGGGAAGAATCATCATTCCCACCCATACCTTGCCCTTGGTACAAAAGAATCGGCCGATTATCTGATATAACCTAACACCAGAAGACCTAGGAGGTACAAGTTTAGATAAACGGCTGTCCAGTTACCCACGACCGACAAAGGGCCGACACCCTAACGAACACCGGTAGGTTGCACTACCACCCGTCACTGTTACAGACGACGACCCGAAGGTCGGCAGAGGAAGGGGTTCGGAAAAAACAAAAGCCGGCGCAACGATCTGCCGTGCCAACAGCCGCACCTAGTGCATAAACACCGTCAGCAGACCCACCGTGTCCTATGCTGGTTGCCTAATCCATTGACTCATAGCAACCATCAAGGCCCCGGTGGCAGCCGGCCTCGACCCCAACCTCCAAAACAACCCGACTACACTAGCACAACACCTGAGCTAAACCGGAAAACAAAGCTCAACAGTCCCGCACTCTCGCATCTCTACACAATTATACCCTGATCATTTCATTAGTTAGTAGCCAGTGGTAATGTGCTCCTGTGGATGTTGGACAGCGACTACTGTGGTAAAAGCCGTTTCTCTCTGATACCTTCTTAATCTGTCACGCCCCGGGGGTTTCGTTAAGCGGATGACGACCACTAAAAAGATTTGAAATTTGCATATATATATATATTTTTTGAAACCAACCTCCCCCAGTGCGTGCCCAGACCCGCCGCATATACAAATTCACTCTGCGAACGGGCAGAGTCTCCTTTGTATATGCACGGCGTCCCGACTACAACAACCATACAATCATCACTTTAACCACACTAGTTCACTCGTCGGATACATACAACCATTTTTCCATAAGTATTAAAGAGGCCGACTAATTTTTGAAAGGATAAATCCACAAGTTTTAAAAACGGTGCCCACACGGCACCCAGGTTTTTCAAAAAGGTTTTCGAAATCCATAAATCCACAGGGTTTTGAAATGGTGCCCACACGACACCCAGATTTTCAAAACGGTTTTCGCAATCCATAAATCCCCAGGGTTTTGAAATGGTGCCCACACTGTGAGGACCCAAATTCCCACTTATGAGATTTCCGTCGGTTTAGTGGCCTTTGGGAGTGTTTGTGCGCGTGTCGGGCCCAAGAAATGGAATTGTGGTGTAATTTGGGATTTAGTTGCATCACTGGAGGCCTGCGTGGTGTGTCGGCGTGTTTGCGCGCAATTTGGACACAAGTGTTGGACTTTGGGCTTAAAAGGAGATCCCGTGGGAAATTGGAGGACCCGTCGAGTGTTTAGAAGTGATTTCGCGCGACACGGATGTCAAATTCGGACTCGGGGCGAAGTTTGGATAAAAGATCACCTCTCCAGTTGCCTTCGGGAATTTTTAGAGTTGGAATTTGGCAAATCGGACTTCAGAATTGCACCCGGCGTGGAAATCGGATCAAGTTGGCTATCCGGGGGCATTCGACGAATTTTCGGTTGAGAATTTGGCGAAATGGATATCGTTTTTGGATTCAGCGCGCGAAATCGCTAAGAATGGACTATTTATTTGTTGGTTTTGGAGTCCGATAGGCGTGCGTGTTTTTCGAGGTGACGCGGCACGCAAACCGAGGCGTTGGTGTGGCGCGGATCCCGAGGTTGGCGTGGCGCGGATCCCGAGGGCGCGGCAGGCGCGTACGGACGCGGGAATGCGCGCGTCTGGCGCGCGTTCCCAACGCGCGCCTGCGCGGGTCAGCGCAGGGGCCGCCACGTGGCGGCCCCCCGTTGGCGCCCGCGCGGGCGGGAGGGGGCGCGCGCCCGTGTGGCGCGCGTGGTGTCCCGCGCCTGCGCGGGGCACGGTGTCACGCGCCCGTGTGGCGCGCAACCTGCGCGCCCGTGTGGCGCGATTGGGAGCGCGCCACGTGGCGCACTGGGCGCGTGCGTGGACCCGGTGCACGCGCCCAGCTGCGTGGACCGGGGTTTGGGGCTCCCTGGTTGGCTGGTGCACCGTGGACCGGTGCACCGTGGACCATCCCTTTCTCCTCCTCCTTTTCTTCTTCTTCTTTCTCTCCCGCACGCCATTTCTCCTCTTTTTTTTCCTTTCTTCTCCAACCGAGAGCGAGAAGGTGTGAGGGAGAGGATTGTGGGTGGTGCGGTGGTGCGTCGTGGGCCTCGTGGAGCGCGCGGGGTTTTCCAACGGGGCGGTTGGACGGCGCGACGCGTCGAGGTACGGTCCCGCACTTGTTTTTACGGTATTTTTGGCACAGTTTTGGAGCGATCTTTTGGACAGTGAATTGACCCTCTTGCTCTTATCTGTGTTAGGGACCGTTTTTTACTGCACCGTTTTGCGTGCGGTCCCCGATGCCGTGCACCGTTTTGCGTGCGGATTCTGGCACCGTGCTCCGTTTTGCGTGCAGATTCCGGCACCGTGCACTGTTTTGCGTGCGGACTCCGTTTTGCGTGCAGACTCCGGCACCATGCACCGTTTTGCGTGCGGACTCTAGCGCCATGCTCCGTTTTGCGTGCGGACTCCGGCGGCGTGCTCCGTTTTGCGTGCGGATCGCGTGGAGGCCAATTGCAAGTGTCTACGAGCAATTGGTGGCACATCGAGGTGGGTGGCCTTATCTTCAAGTTTTATGGACTGTACAGTAATTCTACTGATGTAGGACTATGCATGATAGTTTATTTCCTTGTGTAGCATGCTAGATTGTAGGAATTGTTATTCCTTTTATCATCTGTTAATATAGTTATCTTGGAACTTGACCTAGCACCCCCGTCATATGTTGCATGTGTAACCAGACCAGTAGAAAACCCTCACTTGGGCTAGGGTTATTTATGTTTAGACACCCACACTGTTTTTCTATTCCTGGACATAGTGTTATCCTCGCCCGGGTAGTGGGCCGAGAGGTCGGGACTGTCTTTTAGTGTGGGATCCATTTGCACTCGTGCTTGAGAGCAGAGTGGAGTCTGGTAGTTGTAGTGGGTTGCTTATCCGTGCCGGGAGCCGTTTGGGTAAACGGTAGTCCCGGGAGGTCTTGTATCCCTGTTGTGCTGTCGTGGGAGGGAGCCGTTGAGCAGACGGTAGTCCCGGGCCGACGAGTATCTTCCGGTCAGTGTTGTTGGGAACCGTTGTGGTAGACGGTGGTCCCAGGTCGTTGAGTGTTGTCCGACCAGTGTTGTTAGCCTGAGTTGTGGGTCGTTCCTGGCTGTGGAGTACCTCCAGCCAGTGTGCTTTGTGCTGCGAGCTGTTGGAGAGGCTAGTGTCTCGTGTTGCGTGTTAGCTGATCAGTTGAGTCGTCGAGAGTGCTCCGACTGTTGTGCAAGATATTTGGGGATCTTGAGTCCTACCGTTCTAAGGGTGAGCGTGGATCTTGACTTTAGCCTGCTTATGCCAATGTTTGATACTCTATGCCGCGCCGTTTTCCTCAGTTGGAGTCGCGTCCCTGAGTTGCCGCTGTGGATACGATGGTTGGCCTGTTGAGGCAGTTTTCCGCAGTGGATGCAACGATGGGCCTGTTGAGGCAGTTTTACGCGAGGGGTGAGTTAGTCGGACAGGACGCCCCACGTAAATCCCGTCCTAATGTGGATGTGCGGTAGTGGGCAGGTGCGTTCCTAGTCGACAGGCGCAGGCTTGACTGGACCCTATGAGGCAGTCAGTTCGATTGGGTCGATTGAGCACCTTGGGTGCGAGTGGTCACCTTTACTTTCATATGTTCCACTTTTTGAGCATCTAGATAGAGGCATGGTAGCTGTAGAGTAGCTCCAGCTTTTCTTGTTCAGATTTCATTGCACTGTTATCTTTTGCCTCTAGTAGACTTAGTGGGCAGACCGTTGGGCTTGTTGACGGCACCCACTGAGAACTACTGTGGGAAGTAGTTCTCACACCCGTCGTGGTGTCTTTTTCCCCAGAAACTTCTTCTCCTGTTCCTGTTGCTCCAGTTGCTGATCCTTCTGACCGAGGCGACGGAGTCGCGAGCTAGTTCCCTACCCGTCGTTGGAGTGTAGCGGTACCCCTTCAGAGGAGAGCTTCAGTAGATTACTTTACTTCTTTTTCCTCTGTTGAGAGACCTTTGTTGTGAGGTATAGAGTTGTACTTTATTTTATAGTTTGAGAGACTAATGTAGTGAGGATATTTTTGTAGTGAGAGCTTGTACACCGATGTATTTTATTGAAGATATCTCCCTTTTGAGTTTTGTATCAGAGGACTTTTTATATGATCGAATTTGGGAGATGGATATTGTATTTATTTTCAGTTGTACTGTGTTTGGATTTCAGTTTTAGTAGTTTACTTTCAGCTCTGATATCTGTATGCTGTAGTTGATTCTTTTTGCAGGTTAGACGCTTCGTCTGTACGGTAGTTTCCGTACAGATGGCGGATCTGTTAGCGAGCCCGGGTCGCAGTTTCGACCCCGGGGCGTGACTCACACGACACCCGCATTTTTAAAACAGTTTTCAAAATATTTTCTTTTTCTTTTCTTTTGTAGTTTGAAAGCGGCCAATCGGGAAAAGCAAAACAACCACCCACAAGGATAAATAAACGACATTCCAGCATCCACATCGACCCCACAAGGGTATCGCAATCCACATAGTAAGCTACTAACAGGTAATGAACTGAGCAAAATAAAAAGTAAATACCGTCCATGGCCTCGAAGGACCAAAAGTACTCCTGCCACGGCCTCACCGTCGTACTAACTCTCACCCCCGAAGGAACCTGCCACGGAGTGGGAAGTCAGCGACACAAGGTATAAAAGATGAAATGCAGGAAGACTGTAACTAAAGCAAACCGTAAGAAAACCAGAGTAACCGCCCTCCGCATCGTGCGATCGACGGTGTACCCTCCCCCTGCAAAACCTGAACCGGACACCTGCCCCGGCAACCCAGACCGAGCACTATCCTTAAGACAGAAAACCAAACTGAGCACCAACCTCGGGAAAGAAAACCAAACCGAGCACTAACATCAAGAAAGAAAACCAAACCGAGCACCAACCTCGGGAACAAAAACCGAACCGAGCACCAACCTCGGGAAAAGAAACCGAACCGAGCACCAACCTCGGGAAAAGAAAACCGAACCGAGCACCAACCTCGGGAAGAAAACCAAACCGAGCACCAACCTCGGTAAACCACGCCGAGCACCTACCTTGACGGGTCGCACCACTCACACCTTGGCGCCTCAAACCCCCCACCTACGGAGGCCCCCACTACGTCACCTCGTGGGTATACACGGGTCATCGACCACTTTTCCGGAAAAGCACACCCTTTGCGGTGGCCAAACCGCGGGTGCGCGTGCTGCAGCCTCGAGCATCGTAACCAAATACACGAAACCAAACCAATAATAAAAACCATAAACACTATCAACATTAGTACAGTTAAACGAACAATTGGAGATCATCAATAGCTTTCGAAAAGTCCCACACTAAGTCTCGAACGAAAACCCACAACATGATAAACATGAAAATAACGATAGTGCGCATAAAGGGATTCTAAGAGTGTACCCACCTGAAACGCGAAGAAGGTGTGCGGAAACTCCCGCTAAAACACTCCCATCCTGTACCCGAAAAAGTCACAGTAAGAGTTAATGTTAAAAACATCATCGCGGTCAAAAACACTCTAAAACGGGGCGAAACGGGCCAAAAACGGAGCTTCTGGACTCTCAGGCTGAAAAACGGTGCACGGGTCTAGGCGTGGACCGGGTCCACGAAGCAGGGCGGCAGCGGCGCAAACCAGGCGCACGCCGCAGCGGTGGACCGCTGTGGCATGGGCCGGGCCGCGCACGGGTTTAAGCGCGCGCCGGGTCCACCAAGCAGGGCAGCGAGGGCGTGCACGGGGTGCACACCGGACCGCTGGACCGCGCGGCCTGGCGCACGCATTCGTGCGCCGGGTCCGCGCCCCCTGGGCCCGGGAGCCGTGCGCCGGGTGCACGCCGGGTTCTGTGGACCGCGCGGCCCGGCGCACGCATCCGTGCGCCAGGTCCGCGCCCCTAGGGCCGGGAGCCGTGCGCCGGGTGTACGCCGGGTTCGGTGGACCGCGCGGCCCGGCGCACGCATCCGTGCGCCGGGTCCGCGCCCCTGGGGCCGGGAGCCGGGCGCCGGGTGCACGCCGGTCCCGTGGACCGCGGCCGTACCAGGGTGAACAGTAACCCCTTTTTCGCCCCCTGCGGCTCCGGTTGCGACCCCGCGACCCCGGCGACTGCGGCGATGACCCCGTTGACACGATTACGGCGGCAGCGGCCTCCCGTTTAACAACGGCGGCGGCGGCCTCCCGTTTAACAACACGCATCACCCACAACACCCGAGCAACCGACACCCAAATCCTCGACCTCACAGAAATTGCACAACGGAAAAGGGAAAAACTCGAACCGCTCGCCTTGATTCCGCCAGAGGAGGAGGAAGAAGGAGGATCGTCCCCTCCACGCCCGATCAATCCCGCAGAGGATGGGCGATTTTCCCTTTCTCTACCCGTTTCTCGGTCTTGGTTCCCTCCGTCGTTTTCTTGAGAAGAGGGAAAAGGAATTGGGGTTTTTCCCCCGCACGCACCCAAATAAAACTTAACGCCCAAATGAAAAAAGGAAAAAAATCTAAATCCCCAAAACACAACTAAAATCAGTCGGGATGCAACGAGGGGTCCAGATTATCCCGAAAAACGTGCCGATCGCCTGCACGGCTTTCGATGCGTCCGAACTGCTAACGAAAATTCAAAAATAAATTATGGGAGATCCCGGGGTCGGAAATCGAAACCGATCGCACCACCGTTCACCGTTTTGCGAGCTCTACCAACAACTAAAATACCCGCAAACCCCGACGATCAGCCCAGAAATTCTCGAATTTCAACCCCCCCCCCCCCCCCCCCCAACAACTAAAAGGACTCGATTAGTACCAATACGAAAAAACGGGGAGGTCGACGTAAAACAAAAAAAAATAAAATAAACTAATAGCATGAGAAGATAAAAGAAACTGATCATAGGAAGATCCCGTCCAATCATCTCAAAAAGCGTGCCGGCCACTTAGCACGGATTCCGATGCCCCACTCAAAGGCAAACGCTTTGACCTCCATTCCGGGAGATCCGTAAATCGAAAACCGAATCCGATCGCTTTGCCGTTTTCTATTTTCTGAGCTCAAACGCAGAAAAATACCCGCGGTCCAGGCCAGTCCATTGCAGAAAACACAGTGAAGAGCTTCCCTAACAACTCCGTCATAAAAGAAGGTATTCAAAGGCAATGGAATGCCAGGACCCTACAAACAGATCCGCCACCTATGCCAAACCCCGCATAGGCGAAGCGTCCTACCTGCAAGAAAAGTGCTATAGCTAACAGATATCAGAACTATAGTGAAATAATCTGCTGAATAACTAAAATCAACCACTGTACAACAGGAAAAAAATACAACAATGTCCATCTCCCAAAATGATAATCATACAATATCCTCATATACAAAACTCAGAACTCAACAGGGAGGTATCTCCAATAAATACATCAGTGTACAGGCTCTCAATACATATCATATCCTCACTACATCAGTCTCTCAAAGAGGAAAAATAAATTAGGCAATCTACTGCAGGTCTCCTCTGAAGGGGTACCGCTACTCTCCAACGACGGGTAGGGATCTAGCTCGCGACTCCCTTGCCTCGATCAACAACCGCAGAATCAGCAACACCCGCTAAGACTCTGCAAAACAAATGAGAGGAAAGAAAAAGGAGGGGGAAAACCCCCAATGGGTGTGAGAACTACACCAAAAAGGGAGTTCTCAGTGGGTACCACCGCCAGGCCCGACGGTCTGCCCACTAAGTCCTCAAGAGACAAAAATAACCAAAGCAGTAAGAACTAAACAAGAACGCTGATGACACTCAACAGCTACCCTGCCACCATCTACATGCTCAAGAGGGGAGAATCAAAGAATGGTATGCAATCACTAGCACATGAAGTGCACAATCGACCCAATCGAGCTGACTGCCACATCTGGTCCAGTCAAACCTGCGCCCCACCTACAACCACCTCCCACTGCCGTGCAGGAATTACGTAGGGTGTCCAGACGGACTAACTCGCTATCGAGTAGAGGCTCATACAGGCTATAGTCGAAATCCACGCTCTCTCTCAGAACGGATAGAATCATGATGCTCAACCTCTCACATAACGGTCAAGGTACTCACAACGACACGGGACCACCGTTAAACCGAACGGCTCCCAACAACACTAGCACTGGTCTAAACACAGCTACTAGACCTATCACGCCCCGGGGGTTTTGTTTTAGCGGAAACGAATCATAAGAGTTGAATATTTGACGTGTAAAATTTTTGTTTTAAAAAAAAAAGAACCCCTCTTCCCCGGCACGTGCCCAGACCCGCCGCATATTCAGGATCACTCTACAAACGGACAGAGTCTCCCCTGTATATGCACGGCGTCGCGGTTTGTACAATGTTCAATAATGAGGAAACATTCAATCACAACAATCCACTTCATACAACCATTCACAATATACTGAATTTACTCACGGCCGATTAGTTTGAAAGGATAAAACCCAGTGTTGTTGAAACGGCGCCCACCCGGCACCCATGTTTTGAAAACCGTTTTTGAAAGCAACATAAACTCAGGGTTTTGAAAACAGTGCCCACACGACACTTAGGTTTTGAAATCCATTTTCGCAAAAGCAACATAAACCCAGGGTTTTGAAAACAGTGCCCACACGACACTTAGGTTTTGAAATAATAGTTTTCGCAATCCGTTCCTTTGTTTGCTATTTTATTTTCCAAAGCGGCCCACAGAAATATAAAGAGGAATAGACAATCCAATTGTCACCGTACCAACATCCACACCGACCCCACGAGGGTATCGAGAACCATCCACAGTCTACAAATAATAAATGGAATGCGAAAGTAAAGAGTAAAATACTGTTCCGGTCTCCTGAGACCCAACACCTCTAGCCGTGGCCTCACCGTCGCCTAACTCTCCCCCCTGTAGGACCCTGTCGCAAAGTGGGAAGTCGGCGACTAAACAAAAATGATAATAATAATGCAGGTAAAGAAAACGTCCAACCGTAGTCTATCCGGAGCATCCACCCCTCCCCCCCCCGCAAGGGAAAAGTAGAATCAAACACCTGTAAACCTGCAATACCCGATCCCGTCGGACAACTAAACCGACGAATCGCACCGCGCCCAAGTCGGACAACTAAACCGAATGGGTCGCACCGCTCCCACGTCGGACAACTAAACCGACGGGTCGCACCGCTCACACCTTGGCGCATACATGCCCCACAACTAAAGAGGCCCCACGCCGTCCTGTGGGTATACACGGGTCATGGACCACTTTTCCGGAAAAGCACACCCTTTGCGGTGGCCAAACCGCGGGTGCGCGTGTTGCAGCCGAGCATAGTAACCGTGAAACAAGATACATATATATCCATGTATGCAAATATATCCATGCATGCGAACTATGTGAAACAATATATATATACATATCTATGCATGAGAACCATATGAAATAATGTACAATCCAAGTATAAGAACCGTAGAACCGTAAACAATTACTTGATGCCTTTCTACAACATTTAATCCAAGTACGAGATCCGATATATATCTATGCATGAGAACCATATGAAATAATGCATAATCCAAGTATAAGAACCGTAGAACCGTAAACCATTACTTGATGCCTTTCTACAACATTTAATCCAAGTACGAGATTCATAGCAGTTCTAAAAATCAGCACCATTAAACACATAATGTCTAACACCCATCAGTATTTAACTCAAGTACAACACATGATTGACCCCGTCCAAAAAGGTAGAATTAATTGCTAAGACCTTAGGGATAACACCCACCTCTACGAGCGATGAACAAAGCGCTACTCCCCCGTGTCCTGGTGCGCTCCCCGAAACTACAAAGTCCCCCGGGAAAACGTCAGTACTCACCAAACATAAAACCAGGAGAAAAGAAAGGTTGTCCGGATCCCGTCGCGGAACGGGGCTCTCGGGTCCGACGGCGGTGGCGGTGGCGGTGACCGAGTTGGAACCCGTGGCGGCGGTGACCCCGCGCTGCCGCGCTGGCCGCACGCGTATCGGAGCCCCGTGCGGTGTGAGACCCGCACGGTTCCCTGACTGCGGCGGCCCCGCTCGGTGCCTGGTCCCGCGCGGGTGCCCAGTCCGCACGCACGGGCGGCCCCGCACGGCGCCCAGGCCCCGCGTGGGCGCCCAGCCCGCACGCACGGGCGGCCCCGCGCGGCACCCAGGCCCCGCGCGGGTGCCCAGCCCGCACGCACGGGCGGCCCCGCGCGGCGCCCAGGCCCCGCGTGGGCGCCCAGCCCGCACGCACGGGCGGCCCCGCGCGGCACCCAGGCCCCGCGCGGGTGCCCAGCCCGCACGCACGGGCGGCCCCGCGCGGCGCCCAGGCCCCGCGCGGGTGCCCAACCCGTACGCACGGGCGGCCCCGCGCGGCGCCCAGGCCCCGCGCGGGTGCCCAACCCGCACGCCCAGGCGACCCAGCCCTGCGCGCATCCGGCGCCTCGCGACGGCGGTGGCGTGGCTGACCGGATCATCCCGCCTTCCCCCGTGCGATGGTCCGAAGGAAACCCTAGAAAAATAAATAAAAACTCACCGAAACTTCGTGCTTCCGATTCGCCGATGAAGAGGGAGGAAGAGGAGAGTATCGTCCCACGCTCGCTTGCCGGGTTTCGTGGGGGAAAACAATGGTCCCTTCCTTCTCCTCGTCGCGCTCCACGGTTCTTCACTCTGTCTTGCAAGAAAGCCGAGGTTCGGAAACAAAAGGGTTTTCTCGCTCGCACTAAAAAGGGGAACCGTCGTACGGGATAAGGAGAGTGGAAAATAACCTAAGTCATCCTACACGAAATTAAACCGTCGGCCAAAGCGGAGCGGGGGAAAGAAAAAGAAACCCAAATCCCCAATTAAAAGAAATCGAACCCGGGTTAGATTTACCTCGAAAGGCGTGCTAAACGCTCGAACAGCTAACAAACTTGGGAAATTTATTCCGGGAGATTCTGGGGTCGGAAATCAGATCCGATCGCGCCGCCGAAATCCATTTCGCGAGCTTTATTGTCTAAAAATACCCGCGAGCCCCGACAGTCTGCCCAGAGATAAAGAAAAAATAATTCACCCCCGGACCCCTTAGTCGAAAAGCGGATAAACAAGAATTTAAAAGAAGGTCTAGAAAGACAAATAAAGCCGCGGTTATTACACCACTCACCTCTAAAAACGAGTTTCGTCCTCGAAACTCAAACCCGGGTGGTGGTGAAGAGGTCGGGGTAGCACTCCCTCATCTTAGATTCCAGCTCCCATGTTGCTTCTCGTTCTTCCTGGTTGCTCCAGAGCACCTTCACGTAGGGGATGACTCGGTTCCGCAGTGCTTTATTTTCTCTCCCTAGGATACGCACGGGGGTTTCCTCGAAGCTTAGATCCTCCTTGAGCTCGAAAGTGGAGACGTCCAACACGTGTGACGGGTCGGATAGGTATTTCCGGAGCATGGACACGTGGAAGACGTTGTGGACCCGGTCGAGATTAGGGGGTAGGGCAAGGCGGTACGCCACTGGGCCTATGCGCTCCAAGATCTCAAAAGGCCCCACAAACCGTGGGCTCAACTTGCCCTTCAGCCCGAAACGCTTGATCCCTCTGGATGGCGAGACCCGTAAGAACACGTGTTCCCCCACTTGAAATTCCAAATCGCGGCGCCGTCGGTCTGCGTAGCTCTTCTGTCGGCTTTGGGCGGTCAGTAACCGCCGCCTGATGAGGCGCACCTTCTCCTCAGTCTCTTCCACCAAGTCGGGTCCCAGGAATTTCCGTTCCCCTAAGTCGTCCCAACAGATCGGGGATCGGCAGCGTCTCCCATACAAAGCTTCGTAGGGTGCCATCTGGATGCTGGCCTGGTAGCTATTGTTGTAGGCGAATTCCACGAGGGGTAGGTAGCGCGCCCAACCGACTCCCCAGTCAAGTACACAGGCGCGCAGCAGATCCTCGAGGGTCTGAATCACTCGCTCCGACTGTCCGTCCGTCTGAGGGTGGAAAGCTGTGCTGAAGTGTAGCTTGGTCCCCAGGGCTTGCTGTAGACTTTGCCAAAACTTCGAGACGAAGCGGGTGTCTCTATCCGAGGTGATCGATGCCGGCACTCCGTGCAGTCTCACGATCTCGCTGAGGTAGACTTGAGCCAACTGCTCTCTGGTCCAGGTTGTGTGGATGGGTAGGAAATGAGCTGCCTTGGTTAGCCGGTCCACAATGACCCAGATCGAGTCGTGCCCCTGCTGTGAACGTGGGAACCCGGTGATGAAGTCCATAGTGATCTGATCCCACTTCCACATCGGCACCGGTAAGGGCTGTAATTTTCCTGCAGGCCGCTGATGCTCTGCTTTTATCTGCTGGCATACCAGGCAGTGAGCTACGTGTCGTGTCACATCCCCCTTCAACTTGGGCCACCAGAAGGTCTGCTTGAGGTCCCTGTACATCTTCGTGCCCCCCGGATGCGCCGCATAAGGGGCGCGGTGTGCCTCTGTCAGAATCTCCTCCTTCAATTCCGGCGAATCCGGTACACAGAAACGCCCACGGAACCGCAAGACACCGTCACTTCCCACTGCAAAGTCGTTCTCCTGGTTCGGGTGGATCTTGTCTCGCACGAGCTGTAAGTGCGGGTCCGTCAGTTGTCCCTCTCGGATTTTCTCAAAAAGCGTCGGCTTGACCACCAACGCCGTCAGTCGAGCAACAGTGCCCGCCGATACCACCTCCAACCTCAGTCGCGAGAATTCCGCGATCAGGGTGCTCTGCTCAGTTATCGCGCGTGCCGGCGTCTCCTCCGGTTGCCCCTTCCTGCTTAAAGCGTCCGCCACCACGTTTGCCTTCCCGGGGTGGTATTGGATTGTTAGATCGTAATCCTTCAACAATTCAAGCCACCGCCTCTGCCGCAAATTTAGCTCCTTTTGGGTGAACAGATACTTGAGACTTTGGTGGTCTGAAAAGACGTTACAGTGGACACCAAAGAGGTAGTGTCTCCATAACTTTAGAACGAAGACCACTGCAGCCAGTTCCAAATCATGAATCGGGTAGTTCTTTTCGTAATCCTTCAGCTGCCTGGATGCATAGGCTATTACTTTCCCCTGTTGCATCAAAACACCCCCAAGTCCGATTCTCGATGCGTCGCAGTACACTTCATAATCCTCTCCGGGCGTGGGTAGTACAAGAATAGGCGCCCTGGTTTGCCTCCTTTTAAGTTCTTCGAAGCTCTCTTGGCACTTAGCCGTCCATAGAAACTTTTCCCCTTTCTTGGTCAACCGGTTTAAAGGGGCCGCAATCTTCGAGAAACCCTCGACGAAGCGTCTATAATATCCCGCCAGTCCCAAGAAGCTGCGGATCTCCGTCACTGTCGTCGGTGGTTGCCAGTCGATCACCGATTCCACCTTCTTGGGGTCCACAGCGATCCCCTCTGCCGAGATCACGTGCCCTAGGAAACCCACCTCTCATAGCCAGAATTCACACTTCTTGAGCTTCGCGAACAGCCTCTGTTCCCTGAGGGTTTGGAGAATCGTTCGTAAGTGGTCCTCGTGCTCCTCGTCGGTAGATGAATAGATCAGGATGTCGTCGATGAAGACCACTACGAACCGGTCCAAGAAAGGTCTGAAGATCCGGTTCATCATGTCCATGAAGACGGCGGGGGCGTTCGTAAGTCCGAACGGCATAACCGTGAACTCGTAGTGGCCGTACCGGGTCCAGAAGGCGGTCTTTGGGATATCTTCGTTCCGAACCTGGAGCTGGTGGTAGCCCGATTGCAGGTCGATCTTTGAGAACACCGTTGCTCCTCGCAGCTGGTCGAAGAGGTCGTCAATTCTGGGCAGGGGGTACTTATTCTTCACAGTAACCTTGTTTATCCCCTGTAGTCGATGCAGAGGCGCAGGCTTCCGTCCTTCTTCCGTACAAGAGCACTGGTGCCCCCCAAGGTGACACACTCGGTCTGATAAATCCTTTGTCCAAGAGGTCCTCCAGTTGCGCCTTAAGCTCCTTTAACTCTGCGAAGGCCATTCGGTAGGGCGCCTTTGTGATTGGTTGGGTACCCGGTACGAGTTCGATAGGAAAAACCACCTCTCGTTCAGGGGGTACCCCGGGCAGTTCCGTCGGGAAGACATCGGGGAAGTCCCTCACCACCGCAATGTCTGAAGGTGTCGCCGCGGGTCGTGTCACCAGGTCCACCGAGGCCAGGTAGGCCACGCACCCGCCTTCCACCAATCTTCTAGCCCTCGCCGATGAGATGATTGCTGGGAAGGAAATGCTCTTACACGCCAGGTACATATTCTCAGGAAAGCTCGGCTCTTGCAATTGTACCATCCGCTTCTCACAATCGATGAGCACTTGGTACAATGAGAGCCAATCCATGCCAGCACTACGTCATACTCCTTCAGGGGGATTACCACCAAATCCCCTGGACAAGCCAGTCGCCCTAGATTGATCGGGCAGGCGGCCACGTAGCTGACCGCCTCCAACACCCCCCCCCCGCCGTTTGGACCGTCAAACGATTTTGGAGGGGCACCACCCCAAGACCATGCACAAAAACGAAATCACTAGAAATGAAAGAGTGTGGTGCTCCGGTATCAAATAGAGTTCTAGCGCGGGTACTTGAAACAGAAGTAATACCTGCGAGGGCGCCCTCCGGCGGATCCGTCTCTTGGCGGGTCATCGAGAAAACCCGCCCGCCAGGTTGTGGTTGCCTATCCTCCTCTCGTCGTGGTACAGGGGGTCTAGAGGTCGACCCCATTGGAGCTTTCCCCCGTCCTGACGTTTGTGGCGTGGGCGTAGAAGCTGCAGAGGACGCAGATCCCCAGGCCAAGGGGCAGTTGCGGCGGAAGTGCCCCGATTTGCCGCATCGGAAACAGTGGTCACCCTTCTGGGGGCAATCTCCCGCTCGGTGTCCCCCCCCACAAATAACGCAAGGCCTGTCTCCCGTCCTCGGCCCTCCTGCCGGTGCGCTCCGAGATCCCGACTGAGGCCTCCACCGCTTGGGGGGTCGGCTTCCACCAGAAGAGCCTCCCCCGGAGTAATGTTGCGATCGCTTCTTTTCCTCATGGTGCGCCGGCCCCCTCTCCTGGCGGCGGGTAACGGCGAACCCACGCTCTACCACCGTGGCCCTGTCGACCACCTTCTGGAAGGTGTGCAAGTCGGCCGCTTGCACCACTTCGAAAATGTCACTCCGTAATCCATCCACGAAGAGCTGCGCCTTATGGACTCGTCCCTTATCACGAAAGGGACGCAGGTGGCCAGTCGTACAAATTCGCGCTGACAGGCCATCACTGTTTTACCTCCCCTGCTGGATATGGTTCAGGTCATCCTCCAATTTCTTTTTAACGCTGCTTGTGAAAAAGGCTCCAAACAGCTCCTGTTTGAACGCTGTCCATGACGGAGCACGGCGGTGCCCTTTGTGGGATCAGGGCGGACCGTCTTCCACCATAAGCGGGCGTTCCCCCTCCAGGAAATGAACTGCCAGGGGAACCCGCTCGTCGTCCTCCATGAGTAAGTCCTCAAATAACTTTTCCACTGATCCCACCACTTCTCGATGACCCAAGGATCAGTCGTCTCCCCGTCGAACGTGGGTGGGTCGTACTTCTTAAGTCGGCCAGGTTGGCCCTCACGCGGTCCCGCTCAGTCAGCGGGACTGACCCCTCCCCCGCGGCGGCGGCAGCCACAGGAGGGAAGGGGCGATCACGTCTCCCCCGAGGCACCCCTGTTGGTGCTTCCCGGCGCCGGTCCCGCAGTTGCCGTCGCGGTTACCGCCGCTGGTATTGTCGTCTGGGGTGGGGGTACCTCGGCTTCGGCAGTCGCTGTAGGGGTCACTCCCGCGCTGGCCCCCGTCGCCGGCGCGCCTAGCCCCTGTGGGGGGCGGCGGCGACCGTCACCGTCGCGGCCGGTTGTTGCTGCGTCAACTGACGCACGTGAGCCGTGAGAGTCGCCAGCTGCCCCGCCATGTCCCTCAGCTGTTGTTGCAGGCGCTGGTTCTCTGCGGCCGCCGACGTTGTCGCGTCCGCCCCTGCATCCTCGGCCGATGATCTAGTACGGGCCATGTCTCTACACAAAAACAACAGTCAGCTCTAGACTCTGCTAACATGCAACGAACCCCCCATCGAGAGCAAAGGACCCAAGCTCGTTCCCCCCCCTCGATCACTCGCGTCCTACTCTACTATAATCTATCCATTCCATTCCTTTGTAGTTAAGTGAGGTATTCCTGTGGACGTCGGCACCAATTGTTGTGATTGAAAGCTAAGGCTCTGATACCATCTTAATCTGTCACGCCCCGGGGGTTTTGTTTTAGCGGAAACGAATCATAAGAGTTGAATATTTGACGTGTAAAATTTTTGTTTTAAAAAAAAAAAGAACCCCTCTTCCCCGGCACGTGCCCAGACCCGCCGCATATTCAGGATCACTCTACAAACGGATAGAGTCTCCCCTGTATATGCACGGCGTCGCGGTTTGTACAATGTTCAATAATGAGGAAACATTCAATCACAACAATCCACTTCATACAACCATTCACAATATACTGAATTTACTCACGGCCGATTAGTTTGAAAGGATAAAACCCAGTGTTGTTGAAACGGCGCCCACCCGGCACCCATGTTTTGAAAACCGTTTTTGAAAGCAACATAAACTCAGGGTTTTGAAAACAGTGCCCACACGACACTTAGGTTTTGAAATCTATTTTCGCAAAAGCAACATAAACCCAGGGTTTTGAAAACAGTGCCCACACGACACTTAGGTTTTGAAATAATAGTTTTCGCAATCCGTTCCTTTGTTTGCTATTTTATTTTCCAAAGCGGCCCACAGAAATATAAAGAGGAATAGACAATCCAATTGTCACCGTACCAACATCCACACCGACCCCACGAGGGTATCGAGAACCATCCACAGTCTACAAATAATAAATGGAATGCGAAAGTAAAGAGTAAAATACTGTTCCGGTCTCCTGAGACCCAACACCTCTAGCCGTGGCCTCACCGTCGCCTAACTCTCCCCCCTGTAGGACCCTGTCGCAAAGTGGGAAGTCAGCGACTAAACAAAATGATAATAATAATGCAGGTAAAGAAAACGTCCAACCGTAGTCTATCCGGAGCATCCACCCCTTCCCCCCCCCCGCAAGGGAAAAGTAGAATCAAACACCTGTAAACCTGCAATACCCGATCCCGTCGGACAACTAAACCGACGAATCGCACCGCGCCCAAGTCGGACAACTAAACCTAAATGGGTCGCACCGCTCCCACGTCGGACAACTAAACCGACGGGTCGCACCGCTCACAACCTTGGCACATACATGCCCCACAACTAAAGAGGCCCCACGCCGTCCTGTGGGTATACACGGTCATGGCCACTTTTCCGGGGAAAGCACACCCTTTGCGGTGGCCAAACCGAGGGTGCGCGTGTTGCCGCCGAGCATAGTACACGGTGAAACAAGATACATATATAATCCATGTATGCAAATATATCCATGATGCGAACTATGTGAAACACTATATATATACAATCTATGCATGAGAACCATATGAAATAATGTACAATCCAAGTATAAGCACCGTAGAACCGTAAACAATTACTTGATGCCTTTCTACAACATTTAATCCAAGTACGAGATCCGATATATATCTACTGCATGAGAACCATATGAAATAATGCATAATCCAAGTATAAGAACCGTAGAACCGTAAACCATTACTTGATGCCTTTCTACAACATTTAATCCAAGTACGAGCTTCATAGCAGTTCTAAAAATCAGCACCATTAACACATAATGTCTAACACCATCAGTATTTAACTCAAGTACAACACATGATTGACCCCGTCCAAAAAGGTAGAATTAATTGCTAAGACCTAGGGATAACACCCACCTCTACGAGCGATGAACAAAGCGCGTACTCCCCCGTGTCCTGGTGCGCTCCCGAAACTACAAAGTCCCCGGGGAAAACGTCAGTACTCACCAAACATAAAAACCAGGAGAAAAGAAGGTGTCGGATCCCGTCGCGGAACGGGGCTACTCAGGGGTCCGACGGCGGTGGCGGTGGCGGGTGACAGAGTTGGAACCGTGGCGGCGGT
>CM055066.1:32458845-32504051 GCA_029204045.2 Tillandsia leiboldiana | reverse complement strand
TAAGACCTTAGGGATAACACCCACCTTTACGAGCGATGAACAAAGCGCTACCCCCTGTGTCTGGTTGCGCTCCCCGAAATACAAAGTCCCCCGGGAAAACGTCAGTACTCACCAAACATAAAACCAGGGAAAAAGAAAGGTTGTCCGATCCCGTCGCGGAAGGGGCTCTCGGGTCCGACGGCGGTGGCGGTGCGTGACCGAGTTGGAACCCGTGGCGGCGGTGACCCCGCGCTGCCGCGCTGGCCGCACGCGTATCGGAGCCCCGTGCGGTGTGAGACCCGCACGGTTCCCTGGATGCGGCGGCCCCGTCGGTGCCGGGTCCCGCGCGGGTGCCCAGTCCGCACGCACGGGCGGCCCGCACGGGCCCAGGCCCCGCGGGGCGCCCAGCCCGCACGCACGGGCGGGCCCCGCGCGGGACCCAGGGCCCGCGCGGGTGCCCAGCCCGCCGCACGGGCGGCCCCCCGGCGGCGGCCCGGCGCCCAGGCCCCGCGCGGGCGCCCAGCCCGCACGCACGGGCGGCCCCCGCGCGGCACCCAGGCCCGCGCGGGTGCCCAGCCCGCACGCACGGGCGGCCCCGCGCGGCGCCCAGGCCCCGCGCGGGTGCCCAACCGCACGCACGGGCGGCCCCGCGCGGCGCCCAGGCCCCGCGCGGGTGCCCAACCCGCACGCCCAGGCGACCCAGCCCTGCGCGCATCCGGCGCCTCGCGACGGCGGTGGCGTGGCTGACCGGATCATCCCGCCTTCCCCCGTGCGATGGTCCGAAGGAAACCCTAGAAAATAAATAAAAACTCACCGAAACTTCGTGCTTCCGATTCGCCGATGAAGAGGGAGGAAGAGGAGAGTATCGTCCCACGCTCGCTTGCCGGGTTTCGTGGGGGAAAACAATGGTCCCTTCCTTCTCCTCGTCGCGCTCCACGGTTCTTCACTCTGTCTTGCAAGAAAGCCGAGGTTCGGAAACAAAAGGGTTTTCTCGCTCGCACTAAAAAGGGGAAACCGTCGTACGGGATAAGGAGAGTGGAAAATAACCTAAGTCATCCTACACGAAATTAAACCGTCGGCCAAAGCGGAGCGGGGGAAAGAAAAAGAAACCCAAATCCCAATTAAAAGAAATCGAACCCGGGTTAGATTTACCTCGAAAGGCGTGCTAAACGCTCGAACAGCTAACAAACTTGGGAAATTTATTCCGGGAGATTCTGGGGTCGGAAATCAGATCCGATCGCGGCCGCCGAAATCCATTTCGCGAGCTTTATTGTCTAAAATACCCGCGAGCCCCGACAGTCTGCCCAGAGATAAAGAAAAAATAATTCACCCCCGGACCCCTTAGTCGAAAAGCGATAAACAAGAATTTAAAAGAAGGTCTAGAAAGACAATAAAGCCGCGGTTATTACACCACTCACCTCTAAAAACGAGTTTCGTCCTCGAAACTCAAACCCGGGTGGTGGGTGAAGAGGTCGGGGTAGCACTCCCTCATCTTAGATTTCCAGCTCCCATGTGCTTCTCGTTCTTCCTGGTTGCTCCAGAGCACCTTCACGTAGGGGATGACTCGGTTCCGCAGTGCTTTATTTTCTCTCCCTAGGATACGCACGGGGGTTTCCCTCGAAGCTTAGATCCTCCTTGAGCTCGAAAGTGGAGACGTCCAACACGTGTGACGGGTCGGATAGGTATTTCCGGAGCATGGACACGTGGAAGACGTTGTGGACCCGGTCGAGATTAGGGGGTAGGGCAAGGCGGTACGCCACTGGGCCTATGCGCTCCAAGATCTCAAAAGGCCCCACAAACCGTGGGCTCAACTGCCCTTCAGCCCGAAACGCTTGATCCCTCTGGATGGCGAGACCCGTAAGAACACGTGTTCCCCCACTTGAAATTCCAAATCGCGGCGCCGTCGGTCTGCGTAGCTCTTCTGTCGGCTTTGGGCGGTCAGTAACCGCCGCCTGATGAGGCGCACCTTCTCCTCAGTCTCTTCCACCAAGTCGGGTCCCAGGAATTTCCGTTCCCCTAAGTCGTCCCAACAGATCGGGGATCGGCAGCGTCTCCATACAAAGCTTCGTAGGGTGCCATCTGGATGCTGGCCTGGTAGCTATTGTTGTAGGCGAATTCCACGAGGGGTAGGTAGCGCGCCCAACCGACTCCCAGTCAAGTACACAGGCGCGCAGCAGATCCTCGAGGGTCTGAATCACTCGCCTCCGACTGTCCGTCCGTCTGAGGGTGGAAAGCTGTGCTGAAGTGTAGCTTGGTCCCCAGGGCTTGCTGTAGACTTTGCCAAAACTTCGAGACGAAGCGGGTGTCTCTATCCGAGGTGATCGATGCCGGCACTCCGTGCAGTCTCACGATCTCGCTGAGGTAGACTTGAGCCAACTGCTCTCTGGTCCAGGTTGTGTGGATGGGTAGGAAATGAGCTGCCTTGGTTAGCCGGTCCACAATGACCCAGATCGAGTCGTGCCCCTGCTGTGAACGTGGGAACCCGGTGATGAAGTCCATAGTGATCTGATCCCACTTCCACATCGGCACCGGTAAGGGCTGTAATTTTCCTGCAGGCCGCTGATGCTCTGCTTTTATCTGCTGGCATACCAGGCAGTGAGCTACGTGTCGTGTCACATCCCCCTTCAACTTGGGCCACCAGAAGGTCTGCTTGAGGTCCCTGTACATCTTCGTGCCCCCCGGATGCGCCGCATAAGGGGCGCGGTGTGCCTCTGTCAGAATCTCCTCCTTCAATTCCGGCGAATCCGGTACACAGAAACGCCCACGGAACCGCAAGACACCGTCACTTCCCACTGCAAAGTCGTTCTCCTGGTTCGGGTGGATCTTGTCTCGCACGAGCTGTAAGTGCGGGTCCGTCAGTTGTCCCTCTCGGATTTTCTCAAAAAGCGTCGGCTTGACCACCAACGCCGTCAGTCGAGCAACAGTGCCCGCCGATACCACCTCCAACCTCAGTCGCGAGAATTCCGCGATCAGGGTGCTCTGCTCAGTTATCGCGCGTGCCGGCGTCTCCTCCGGTTGCCCCTTCCTGCTTAAAGCGTCCGCCACCACGTTTGCCTTCCCGGGGTGGTATTGGATTGTTAGATCGTAATCCTTCAACAATTCAAGCCACCGCCTCTGCCGCAAATTTAGCTCCTTTTGGGTGAACAGATACTTGAGACTTTGGTGGTCTGAAAAGACGTTACAGTGGACACCAAAGAGGTAGTGTCTCCATAACTTTAGAACGAAGACCACTGCAGCCAGTTCCAAATCATGAATCGGGTAGTTCTTTTCGTAATCCTTCAGCTGCCTGGATGCATAGGCTATTACTTTCCCCTGTTGCATCAAAACACCCCCAAGTCGATTCTCGATGCGTCGCAGTACACTTCATAATCCTCTCCGGGCGTGGGTAGTACAAGAATAGGCGCCCTGGTTTTGCCTCCTTTTAAGTTCTTCGAAGCTCTCTTGGCACTTAGCCGTCCATAGAAACTTTTCCCCTTTCTTGGTCAACCGGTTTAAAGGGGCCGCAATCTTCGAGAAACCCTCGACGAAGCGTCTATAATATCCCGCCAGTCCCAAGAAGCTGCGGATCTCCGTCACTGTCGTCGGTGGTGCCAGTCGATCACCGATTCCACCTTCTTGGGGTCCACAGCGATCCCCTCTGCCGAGATCACGTGCCCTAGGAAACCCACCTCTCATAGCCAGAATTCACACTTCTTGAGCTTCGCGAACAGCCTCTGTTCCCTGAGGGTTTGGAGAATCGTTCGTAAGTGGTCCTCGTGCTCCTCGTCGGTAGATGAATAGATCAGGATGTCGTCGATGAAGACCACTACGAACCGGTCCAAGAAAGGTCTGAAGATCCGGTTCATCATGTCCATGAAGACGGCGGGGGCGTTCGTAAGTCCGAACGGCATAACCGTGAACTCGTAGTGGCCGTACCGGGTCCAGAAGGCGGGTCTTTGGGATATCTTCGTTCCGAACCTGGAGCTGGTGGTAGCCCGATTGCAGGTCGATCTTTGAGAACACCGTTGCTCCTCGCAGCTGGTCGAAGAGGTCGTCAATTCTGGGCAGGGGGTACTTATTCTTCACAGTAACCTTGTTTATCCCCCTGTAGTCGATGCAGAGGCGCAGGCTTCCGTCCTTCTTCCGTACAAAGAGCACTGGTGCCCCCCAAGGTGACACACTCGGTCTGATAAATCCTTTGTCCAAGAGGTCCTCCAGTTGCGCCTTAAGCTCCTTTAACTCTGCGAAGGCCATTCGGTAGGGCGCCTTTGTGATTGGTTGGGTACCCGGTACGAGTTCGATAGGAAAAACCACCTCTCGTTCAGGGGGTACCCCGGGCAGTTTCCGTCGGGAAGACATCGGGGAAGTCCCTCACCACCGCAATGTCTGAAGGTGTCGCCGCGGGTCGTGTCACCAGGTCCACCGAGGCCAGGTAGGCCACGCACCCGCCTTCCACCAATCTTCTAGCCCTCGCCGATGAGATGATTGCTGGGAAGGAAATGCTCTTACACGCCAGGTACATATTCTCAGGAAAGCTCGGCTCTTGCAATTGTACCATCCGCTTCTCACAATCGATGAGCACTTGGTACAATGAGAGCCAATCCATGCCCAGCACTACGTCATACTCCTTCAGGGGGATTACCACCAAATCCCTGGACAAGCCAGTCGCCCTAGATTGATCGGGCAGGCGGCCACGTAGCTGACCGCCTCCAACACCCCCCCCCCGCCGTTTGGACCGTCAAACGATTTTGGAGGGGCACCACCCCAAGACCATGCACAAAAACGAAATCACTAGAAATGAAAGAGTGTGTTGCTCCGGTATCAAATAGAGTTCTAGCGCGGGTACTTGAAACAGAAGTAATACCTGCGAGGGCGCCCTCCGGCGGATCCGTCTCTTGGCGGGTCATCGAGAAAACCCGCCCGCCAGGTTGTGGTTGCCTATCCTCCTCTCGTCGTGGTACAGGGGGTCTAGAGGTCGACCCCATTGGAGCTTTCCCCCGTCCTGACGTTTGTGGCGTGGGCGTAGAAGCTGCAGAGGACGCAGATCCCCAGGCCAAGGGGCAGTTGCGGCGGAAGTGCCCCGATTTGCCGCATCGGAAACAGTGGTCACCCTTCTGGGGGCAATCTCCCGCTCGGTGTCCCCCCCCACAAATAACGCAAGGCCTGTCTCCCGTCCTCGGCCCTCCTGCCGGTGCGCTCCGAGATCCCGACTGAGGCCTCCAACCGCTTGGGGGGTCGGCTTCCACCAGAAGAGCCTCCCCGGAGTAATGTTGCGATCGCTTCTTTTCCTCATGGTGCGCCGGGCCCCCTCTCCTGGCGCGGGTAACGGCGAACCCACGCTCTACCACCGTGGCCCTGTCGACCACCTTCTGGAAGGTGTGCAAGTCGGCCGCTTGCACCACTTCGAAAATGTCACTCCGTAATCCATCCACGAAGAGCTGCGCCTTATGGGACTCGTCCCTTATCACGAAAGGGACGCAGTTGGCCAGTCGTACAAATTCGCGCTGACAGGCCATCACTGTTTTACTCCCCTGCTGGATATGGTTCAGGTCATCCTCCAATTTCTTTTTAACGCTGCTTGTGAAAAAGGCTCCAAACAGCTCCTGTTTGAACGCTGTCCATGACGGGAGCACGGCGGTGCCCTTTGTGGGATCAGGGCGGACCGTCTTCCACCATAAGCGGGCGTTCCCCTCCAGGAAATGAACTGCCAGGGGAACCCGCTCGTCGTCCTCCATGAGTAAGTCCTCAAATAACTTTTCCACTGATCCCACCCACTTCTCGATGACCCAAGGATCAGTCGTCTCCCCGTCGAACGTGGGTGGGTCGTACTTCTTAAAGTCGGCCAGGTTGGCCCTCACGCGGTCCCGCTCAGTCAGCGGGACTGACCCCTCCCCCGCGGCGGCGGCAGCCACAGGAGGGGAAGGGGCGATCACGGTCTCCCCCGAGGCACCCCTGTTGGTGCTTCCCGGCGCCGGTCCCGCAGTTGCCGTCGCGGTTACCGCCGCTGGTATTGTCGTCTGGGGTGGGGGTACCTCGGCTTCGGCAGTCGCTGTAGGGGTCACTCCCGCGCTGGCCCCCGTCGCCGGCGCGCCTAGCCCCTGTGGAGGGGCGGCGGCGACCGTCACCGTCGCGGCCGGTTGTTGCTGCGTCAACTGACGCACGTGAGCCGTGAGAGTCGCCAGCTGCCCCGCCATGTCCCTCAGCTGTTGTTGCAGGCGCTGGTTCTCTGCGGCCGCCGACGTTGTCGCGTCCGCCCCTGCATCCTCGGCCGATGATCTAGTACGGGCCATGTCTCTACACAAAAACAACAGTCAGCTCTAGACTCTGCTAACATGCAACGAACCCCCCATCGAGAGCAAAGGACCCAAGCTCGTTCCCCCCCCTCGATCACTCGCGTCCTACTCTACTATAATCTATC
This sequence comes from Tillandsia leiboldiana, assembly GCA_029204045.2. Lineage (NCBI taxonomy): Eukaryota > Viridiplantae > Streptophyta > Magnoliopsida > Poales > Bromeliaceae > Tillandsia > Tillandsia leiboldiana. The sequence continues at coordinate 32,497,675 of CM055066.1, read as the reverse complement.
CATTCCATTCCTTTGTAGTTAAGTGAGGTATTCCTGTGGACGTCGGCACCAATTGTTGTGATTGAAAGCTAAGGCTCTGATACCATCTTAATCTGTCACGCCCCGGGGGTTTTGTTTTAGCGGAAACGAATCATAAGAGTTGAATATTTGACGTGTAAAATTTTTGTTTTAAAAAAAAAAAGAACCCCTCTTCCCCGGCACGTGCCCAGACCCGCCGCATATTCAGGATCACTCTACAAACGGATAGAGTCTCCCCTGTATATGCACGGCGTCGCGGTTTGTACAATGTTCAATAATGAGGAAACATTCAATCACAACAATCCACTTCATACAACCATTCACAATATACTGAATTTACTCACGGCCGATTAGTTTGAAAGGATAAAACCCAGTGTTGTTGAAACGGCGCCCACCCGGCACCCATGTTTTGAAAACCGTTTTTGAAAGCAACATAAACTCAGGGTTTTGAAAACAGTGCCCACACGACACTTAGGTTTTGAAATCTATTTTCGCAAAAGCAACATAAACCCAGGGTTTTGAAAACAGTGCCCACACGACACTTAGGTTTTGAAATAATAGTTTTCGCAATCCGTTCCTTTGTTTGCTATTTTATTTTCCAAAGCGGCCCACAGAAATATAAAGAGGAATAGACAATCCAATTGTCACCGTACCAACATCCACACCGACCCCACGAGGGTATCGAGAACCATCCACAGTCTACAAATAATAAATGGAATGCGAAAGTAAAGAGTAAAATACTGTTCCGGTCTCCTGAGACCCAACACCTCTAGCCGTGGCCTCACCGTCGCCTAACTCTCCCCCCTGTAGGACCCTGTCGCAAAGTGGGAAGTCAGCGACTAAACAAAAATGATAATAATAATGCAGGTAAAGAAAACGTCCAACCGTAGTCTATCCGGAGCATCCACCCCTCCCCCCCCCCCGCAAGGGAAAAGTAGAATCAAACACCTGTAAACCTGCAATACCCGATCCCGTCGGACAACTAAACCGACGAATCGCACCGCGCCCAAGTCGGACAACTAAACCGAATGGGTCGCACCGCTCCCACGTCGGACAACTAAACCGACGGGTCGCACCGCTCACACCTTGGCACATACATGCCCCACAACTAAAGAGGCCCCACGCCGTCCTGTGGGTATACACGGGTCATGGACCACTTTTCCGGAAAAGCACACCCTTTGCGGTGGCCAAACCGCGGGTGCGCGTGTTGCAGCCGAGCATAGTAACCGTGAAACAAGATACATATATATCCATGTATGCAAATATATCCATGCATGCGAACTATGTGAAACAATATATATATACATATCTATGCATGAGAACCATATGAAATAATGTACAATCCAAGTATAAGAACCGTAGAACCGTAAACAATTACTTGATGCCTTTCTACAACATTTAATCCAAGTACGAGATCCGATATATATCTATGCATGAGAACCATATGAAATAATGCATAATCCAAGTATAAGAACCGTAGAACCGTAAACCATTACTTGATGCCTTTCTACAACATTTAATCCAAGTACGAGATTCATAGCAGTTCTAAAAATCAGCACCATTAAACACATAATGTCTAACACCCATCAGTATTTAACTCAAGTACAACACATGATTGACCCCGTCCAAAAAGGTAGAATTAATTGCTAAGACCTTAGGGATAACACCCACCTCTACGAGCGATGAACAAAGCGCTACTCCCCCGTGTCCTGGTGCGCTCCCCGAAACTACAAAGTCCCCCGGGAAAACGTCAGTACTCACCAAACATAAAACCAGGAGAAAAGAAAGGTTGTCCGGATCCCGTCGCGGAACGGGGCTCTCGGGTCCGACGGCGGTGGCGGTGGCGGTGACCGAGTTGGAACCCGTGGCGGCGGTGACCCCGCGCTGCCGCGCTGGCCGCACGCGTATCGGAGCCCCGTGCGGTGTGAGACCCGCACGGTTCCCTGACTGCGGCGGCCCCGCTCGGTGCCTGGTCCCGCGCGGGTGCCCAGTCCGCACGGACGGGCGGCCCCGCGCGGCGCCCAGGCCCCGCGCGGACGCCCAGCCCGCACGCACGGGCGGCCCCGCGCGGCACCCAGGCCCCGCGCGGGTGCCCAGCCCGCACGCACGGGCGGCCCCGCGCGGCGCCCAGGCCCCGCGCGGGCGCCCAGCCCGCACGCACGGGCGGCCCCGCGCGGCACCCAGGCCCCGCGCGGGTGCCCAGCCCGCACGCACGGGCGGCCGCGCGCGGCGCCCAGGCCCCGCGCGGGTGCCCAACCCGTACGCACGGGCGGCCCCGCGCGGCGCCCAGGCCCCGCGCGGGTGCCCAACCCGCACGCCCAGGCGACCCAGCCCTGCGCGCATCCGGCGCCTCGCGACGGCGGTGGCGTGGCTGACCGGATCATCCCGCCTTCCCCCGTGCGATGGTCCGAAGGAAACCCTAGAAAAATAAATAAAAACTCACCGAAACTTCGTGCTTCCGATTCGCCGATGAAGAGGGAGGAAGAGGAGAGTATCGTCCCACGCTCGCTTGCCGGGTTTCGTGGGGGAAAACAATGGTCCCTTCCTTCTCCTCGTCGCGCTCCACGGTTCTTCACTCCGTCTTGCAAGAAAGCCGAGGTTCGGAAACAAAAGGGTTTTCTCGCTCGCACTAAAAAGGGGAACCGTCGTACGGGATAAGGAGAGTGGAAAATAACCTAAGTCATCCTACACGAAATTAAACCGTCGGCCAAAGCGGAGCGGGGGAAAGAAAAAGAAACCCAAATCCCCAATTAAAAGAAATCGAACCCGGGTTAGATTTACCTCGAAAGGCGTGCTAAACGCTCGAACAGCTAACAAACTTGGGAAATTTATTCCGGGAGATTCTGGGGTCGGAAATCAGATCCGATCGCGCCGCCGAAATCCATTTCGCGAGCTTTATTGTCTAAAAATACCCGCGAGCCCCGACAGTCTGCCCAGAGATAAAGAAAAAATAATTCACCCCCGGACCCCTTAGTCGAAAAGCGGATAAACAAGAATTTAAAAGAAGGTCTAGAAAGACAAATAAAGCCGCGGTTATTACAAGACCTCACTCAGCCCCCCCCCCCCCCTGACCCTAATGCAACCATAAAGTAAATGCCTGTAATAACCTCAATCTAGTGCCACCAGTAAAACTGGTACTGCCTGCTGTGCCTGCCAAATCGGGTATGCTGGCCAACGCATAACACCGATAGGGGATAGGAGTCTCAAGGACTCAAAGCCTGTCTGTAACACACTCCGGAGTGGAACTCGAGGGGAGCGACCCACACGAGTAAAGTATCTCAGTGATAAGTATAATAAGTGGTATAAATCAGCAGGACTGGATCATGACTCTGATCAAAGTGGGAAAGCTCAACCACTAAAGAAAACCTCGGTCCTCAATCAGATGCAAAAGTACTCAAATAGTGGGAATCTCCGTCCACTAGAGAAAACTGATACCCAATCTGATGCAAAGGTAAACATCCGGTCAACCACCCAATATTTGAGGTTGCCGCAATACCCTGCCGTCTATAACCAAGTCCTATAGCCGACCTCCGGTCAACCGCCCAAAGTCTGCGGTCACCGCAAAACCCTGCCAACCGCAATCCAGCACAACTCGTCCCTGACACCAATGTCCCGGCTACACTACCCCAGACCCCTGCTCGCACCCGAGCAACACAGACCGCCTGACTAACAAAGAAGGAGAAAAGGAATAACATGGTTTCTCCTAAGTCAAGTTCCAATAAGTAGTGCAGCAGTAAAAGATGGCCTAACTACATGTCCATTCAAGCATGCTTTTGTCCTTGGAAACGATAAAAGAGAGTAAAACATATAGTAGCAAAGCATACTACAGTATTCCTACTATGATAAACCAATCTCGCATAAATAGGCCAATGAATAACCATGTATGATCTCTATATCATCTAGTGTGGGATAAATATAACCTGTCTACCACATGCTAAGTCTCTAGTTCAACAAACATGTACAATTATCAGGTAAGCATCAATCCACATGATCTAGGCCGTTTCCATGCTTACCTCTCGCTCATATTGATTGTACATTAATTTAGGCATGCTATCAATCATAGAGGGTGACATTCCCACAGGTAAGCTTATCTTAACCATACATGAACATCCACTATTACACCTCCCATAAGGCATAACATGCATATAAACCCTGCCAATCCCTTAAACAGTTCCCCCGAAGGTGAAAATCCCACTTTCTGGACAAAGTGTTACAGATTTTTGGTACTTGCGATGTGTAGATACAAAATGACTATTGGCACGCCTCAATCCGAGCCTGTACGCGAAGATATCGCCGAAATACATGGGTGCTATCCAAATACTCCGCAATAGAAAATGGGTCAAAGAGAAGCTCGAAAAACTCCAAGAAAAGCTCGGAAAGAGGGGAAGCTCAAAACACGATAGTTGAAGCCCTACCTGTCATGAAGCCAACGGCGCAAAAATCACTGAAAAAGGGGGTCGGAGTAGGCCAGGGGAGCTCGTGCACCGAAATGTGACGGAGAAGAACGCCGAAGAAGAAACGTCGCGCCGCGCCGGTCAAATAGAAATCTCGAAATGCGTGCTGCTAAAAAATCCAAAAATCGACAGGTGCAAGCTTCTCATCTTGGAGATCAATTCTCCTTCTCAACCCTCAGAGAGAAAATGGCTCAAAGTGGTCGAAATCTCTAAGTGAAACCCCCCCTCGGATTGCAACATAAGGCAAAACAAAAAAAACATTTCAGGAAATACCCGTTGTGTCCCCAGAACAGGAAACACGCGTAAAAGCCGTCCCAGAAGCTGCCGCGTGTCCCTCTAAGTCAACCATCGATTCGGCGCCCGCCAATCAACGGGCGCCACGTGGCGCGCACAGTGCCGCGTGCGACAGCGCGGCATGGCGCCCCGCTCGCGCACGCGGCCCGAGGCGCCCGCGTGCGCCTCAGTGCGCCCCGCGCTGTGAGCCTGCCAATCATCAATCGCCACGTGTCATGCCCGGTCCACCGTGCACCCCGCGCCACTCCGTGAATCGCGCCTCGCGAACTGTCCAACCAAAAGCCGCCACGTGTCCTCCCTCCGGTGCACGCCGGCCCCGTGGACCGTGCGCCTGCTCGCGCGCCTGCCCGCGGTGCTCCGCCGCCTGCCCGAGCCCGCGCCGCCGCGCCGCCGCTCCGCCGCGCTCCGCCGCTGCCCGCCGGCTGCCGGAACAGTGCCAAGTGCCTCGAAAATCGTGTTTTCGCATCCGGGCTCTGAAAAATACAAATAAATAGTCCATTTTGATCGTTTTCGCACGCTGAATCCAAATCCGCTGTCCGTTTTGCCAAATTCCAATTCCAAAAATTGCCGAAAGCATCCGAAAAGGTGTTTTTAATCCAAATTTCACGCTGAGTCTAAATTTGATATCCGTTTTGCGCGAAACCACTTCTAAACATTCGACGGGGTCCTCCGATTACCCACGTGATCCATTTTAAGTCCTGAATCCACCACTCATGTCCAATTGGCGAACAAACACCGCCGACACGCCACATAGGCCTCCAGAAGCTGCTGGTCACTCTGTAGAAGCCCTGGAGAGATTCGGGTCACCACAAAAGTAGACGTGCTAATGGTTTTCAGCTAACCCCTTTTCACATGAGTATCCATTTATTACTATCTGTTACCACGGGTGTCGCGGTGCTCTATATCACACACCGTTTTCGGTTTTTATGCTCATTGCTTACGCGCATACCAGCGGTTTGGCCACCGCATCGGTGTACTTTTTCGGAGAGGTGGTACGTTGACCCGTGTACTCCACAAGGTGACGTGGTGGGGGCCCCTTACGGTTACTTAAGGTGCCGCACAAGTACCGTAGAGGGGTTAAAAGCTCCAAGGTGAGAGCAAGGTGACTCTGTTCGCTTGAGGTCTTTAGACCTTCTGGCAGGTGTTCCGTTTTGACTTACAGGGGTATTGTGGATTCATAAGGGGGAGTTTTGGATGCTCTGGTTTATCGGTTTGCTTTCCATTCAGCACTTTTAGCATCTTTTATGTTTTACATCTACCTCTTACTCTTTGGTCACTGACTTTCCACGCTGTGACAGGTTCGGTCAAGGGTGGGGTCCGGGACGACAGTGAGGCCGCGACTCGAGGATCTTAGCCCGATTAGGGGCTAGTGACATTTCTTTTACTTACGTCTTGATTACTTTTGGTTAGTTAGCTTGTGTGCGTGTGATACTTTGTTGTGGATGTTGGGTTCGAACTGTGTTTTATCATGGATGAACGTTTCCCTTATTAGTCCTCGTTTCGGCCACTCTTTTAAAATCAAGTAAAAGATTGCAAAAATGTTTAATAAAACTTAGGTGTCATGTGGGCACCGTTTTACAACCCGTGGATTTATCCTTTCAAAATATAGGTGGCCGGCTTAGTTTTTGTGCATATTGATATCTTTCCCTCATCGTAAATTCGTGGCTAGTGTGGTTAAAGTACGATTTATGCTTGCGACGCCGTGCATATACAAAGGAGACTCCGTCCGTGTTCGGGGCGAATTTGTGTGTGTGGCGGATCTGCGCACGTGCCTGGCAGGTGTACTTTAAAAAAAAAAAAAAAAAAAAAAAAAAAAAAAAAAGAATGTATACGTTTTCCTCTTATTTTAAACCCCCAGGGTGTGACAGCGCGCCCGCATGCCGAGCTGGCCACCTGTTGCTTGTCGCGCGCCTCTCGCTTGTGCAGAGCGCCCGCATGCGCAACGCCGCTTAGCTGACCGCATGCTCAGTGCCGCGGCTGCAAGACGCAAGCGCGCTAGTTTCTTGCGCGTCGCCGCCTGCATTGTACCCGCCGCATGCCGCCGCTTGGCTTGCCGCCGCCGACGGTGGATTTGGCCATTCCGCGTGCCGCTGCCACTTGGTTTTTCGCCGTATGCCGCCGCTGCTTCGCGCCGCCGCTAGGGTCACACCATTAAGCGATTTTCCTGTCGTTTTCGCCGTCGGAATCCCGATTTAACCTACGATTTGTAGAATTGACTTACGATTGTGTTTTTTATGATGGTTTTTGGTGTATTTTATCGTCAGGAGGTGTTTTAGCTTATTTTTCATTATGGGTCTCGCCCACACATCGGTAGGAGCCCGGACTCTTCTTTCGCCATCGACGGGTCCGCCGTTTTCGTCTGGACAAGGTCGCGGAGGTTTTGAAGGGTTTATGGGCTCCGTTTTCATCGCCGGTTGTGGTGGGTAACCGAACCGAGATAGGGGACGTTGTTGAACGGTGGTGTTCAACCCTCGTCTTCCTCTTGTTGTTTTTTTTTTACATTGTTATTTTAAAATGTGAGGAATGACATTGTCATAGCCGTTGTGACGGAACGGTACGTATATAAAGGATACGGATGGACATTTTGATACTATTGGTCTCAGTTATCACCGTTTGTTACACGATTATGGGGTCGTGAGGCTCATGGTGCTGTCACGTACACCAGCAGTTTGGCCACCACAAGGGTGTACTTTTCCGGAGAAGTGGTCTGTATGACCCATGATCTCTACGCAGGTTAGGGCGTGAGGGGACCCCCGCAGGATAGCGAAATTGCAGGTCAGGGCAATATGGGTTTGTTGGCACCAGGGATATGAGCAGGTTGGAGATATTGCCTAAGGTCAGAGGACCAATAAAACGAGTCTTTCCGGGTTCCGTGATGGGAACCGGAAAAGCGACATGGATGACTTGGGAGCTTCGGTTTTCGGTTTGATGTCCTATTTACTTATCGTACCTATCTTTTGCACTTGAGCATCATTTTATCCGTCTTTCTTTCTATGGTTTTTGTCACTGACTCCCACCATGTGACAGGTTCGGACGGGGACTGGGGATAGGCTACGACTCGGGAGTAATTTGGTTTTCATCATCTAGTGGCACTTTTACTCCTCCCTTTTTTGTCATTACATTTAGTTGATACTACTTGCATGAGATGTGGACATGATGTGATGTGGATACTTTGTGATGTGGATGGTGGGACATATGGGCACTTTGGACTAATAGTGATCTTTTGGAGTTCATTTTATTTTTTCATGGATGCATGTGGAATGTGAGAGTTTTTTCAAAGTGATTAAACGTTTGTGAAATATGATTTCTTAAACTGAGTGTCGGGTAAGCACTATTTTTAAATCCTTATGGTTTTATCCTTTCAACTTGGAGTATGTCGTGTGGGCGTTGTTCTCATGTATGGTTCAAAAGATTAGCTTATCTCTTTGTTCGCACTCTGTGTATGTAAAACTGGTTGTGGTTGATGTATATATATTGTGCAATGCCGTGCATATATAGGGGATACTCTGTTCGTTTGTGTAAAGAGATCTTGTATATGTGGTGGGTCTGGGCACGTACCGAGATGAATGATTATAAAAAAAAATATATATATAGGATCATTTTTCGCTTTTAAACCTCTCCCGGGGCGTGACAAGTAGTTGCTAGATATCCGATAACTTCCCCCAATTTGCGCCGATAATTAAAGTCGGCGCCTAATAATCTGGTTCGGGAATGCATATAAATACCCGAAACATCGAAGGAAAATGGGTCCGGCAACCTCGTGAGCCTAGTACCACCCTAGCTAATTCTTCATTTATCTAGAAATAGGTTAACTTAACTTTTCATACCTACATTTACTACTTTCCTAGGAGTAGGCTTAATTGTAATCCTTCTATCACTATCTTTTTTTATTGTATCCCCTTCCTTAAATTTATATAAAGTGTAAACCGGCCCATTCGGTGGTGTCTTTATTTGTGCATTTAGAGTATAAACCGGTTCATCGGTCGTGTCTTTATTTATTTTTCTTGTGTTTTAAAGTTACAATCGGCTTCTTAGCACATTTATCTCTTTACCCGATTCGGCTATTCTAAGTCGAAACCGGCGATCCCTCTGTACCTTCATAAACCCGCTTTGGCTGTCACCGGTCGTGGTGGTGGTCGTGAGAGTTACCAAGGAGAACCCGGCCGAGCGGATTCCTTCTCGGCCCGATCGCTTGATTGTTGGCACGTGGCACACTTCGACACCTCTGGAGGATCACCGAGGAGCCGATCGCGCGCAAGCCACATTTTGGCCCCATCATGAATATAAATATTAAAAGGGTTAATTTCATACAAGTCCCTATAAACATATCAAATAGCAGATATATCCCTATAAAATTCAGCTTTTCATATTTATCTCTTCAAAAGTTCTAAATTGTCATATATGTCTCTCTGGTTTGTTACCATTAGTTTACCGTTTATGTTTTAACAGAATATAAATAGAATGACAATTTTGTCTTTGCAAATATGTCTCTCCAAACGTTTCAACTATTAAAAAATATACCTATAGTTAAAATAATATCTAAAAGGATAAAATGATAAATTTATTCCACTAACTAATTAAGATTAAGTATTTAACCTATAGTTAACTAAAAATTTCTAACGAATATTGACGGTACGAATATATACGAACAATTATGAAAAATTAAATTTTATGGAGATATATTTGGTATTCGATATATTTTATAGAGACATGTACGAAATTAACCCAATATTAAAAATACTATTTTCGGACCGATTAGAGTTTAATTTAGAGAACAATGATTATATAATTTCATATAATTTCACAGCACGGTATGGGCAAAAAAAGGTGATTTCAACATTCAAAATAATCTGATATTAGGTAGCACTAATATGCACACAACTAAAGTATTTTTAAATGCTATTATTAAATAACAAGATTTACGGAACTAAAAGACATATATTTTAGAGACAAACATGAAGAAAACCCAAAACGAATCTAATTACTAAGATGGCCATCATGTGAGAGAATAAAAACTCACAAACTCCATGCATGGATGCTTAAATGCTGCTCCACATGGCCATTACTTAATTTAATGAATACAAAATAACTGAATTAAGTAACACCCACAATTAACAAGGATAGCCCACTACCTCAATTCCAATTAACACTACTCCGTCGTGAACATCCTAAACCAACTCTTTCCTTATATCCCCTCCTTAATTACTTTGTTTCAATACGACCATGGATATACGTACCCTACTAGGAATTAGAGACATAAAACCGAGTAATTAAGAGTTGCACTTAATTTGTTGCAAGGGAGGATGATCAACCAACATATGCCACTACGGGAACCCTTGAGGAAAATAGCTATTATTTCCCTTCTTTGCATCATCATTCATATAATGTGGACTGGTCGAACCGCTTACCATACCAAGATTTAGGTATACCATCCTCGTGTCCATGCTAAGGCTATCTAAACCATGATAACTATCACTCCTAGCACAATTGTGGTCACCACCTATTCTCATTGATTGATAAGTGATTGCATTGTTGATAGGATTGTGTCCACCATCTCTACTCTCTTCTCCTGTGCCAGCAGAAGAAGAAGCCGAACCTTCTCGAGCCAAAACTGCCACAGCGGACTGGACTAGCTCGAGGCAAAGCCTGAGCTTATTGGGCTCGACGCGTGCCAGCCCTAGCACGGCCCCCTTGAAGAGGAGCTCGGAGGTGAGGCGGCGGAGGACATCAAGCGGCGTTACCCCATCTACCGTCCGCACGGTCGGGTCCGCATGGTGGTCGAGGAGGACGGACACCATGTCCGGCGATGCCATCTCGGCTGCGATGTGTAGAGGTGTCTTCCCCGAGGGCCCTGCGGGGCGGTTGACGTCGACGGTGCCGAGCTCGAGGAGTGCCTTGACGATGTCCCGGCCGCAGTGGCGGACTGTGTAGTGTAGGGCGAGGGTGGCGTCGAGGTCGAGCCCCTCCGAAACTGCCATCACCTTGATTGCCTCCATGTCTGACACCATGAGGGCCCGGCGCATGCGCCGGATCTTTGGGTCTTCAGCTTCGTCATCGTCGGGATCCATAGCGGAGGAGGAGGTTGAGGAGGTGGAGGCGATCATGGGGAGATAGTGGTGGTGGTGGTGGTGGTGGTGGTGATTTGGGTACGTGAAGGGGGAGTTGGCGCGAAGTTGCTCAAATTTGGTGGGGGTGGTGGTGGTGATGGGGAGGTGCTCAAGAGAGAGGGGTGACCTGGCAATGACTTGGCAACACAAAGTCCATAGATCGTGCATCTCGTGCTTACGAGAGGCCATTAGGATCTTGATCACATCCTCCATGGATGCGTCCTCCACCATGCTTTGCAGTTGCTTCTGCATCCAAATTGAGGAATATTAATTAATTAATTTATTATGTTAATTGAGATAAAAGGTGTGGATGCGTTAATGAAGTAATTACATTTGGAAGGGTCTGTACATCGATCAGTTGTGCCATTTCAAGTACTTTTAATGTTTGTTGGAGTGCTGGTTCTGTTTGTGTATAAAAACTGAATCATGCCACATATTGAAAAGGCTATGAAATAAGATTAAGAACGAGGATTGAGGATCTAATTCAACCCACGATTTCTTGGAGGTGGGAGAACTTAGAAACCAATTTTGCTTCAATGTTACTCAAAAATATCAATCTTGACATGAAATGGTAAGTATAACAACAAAATAAAACAAAAAATCTAATCTAAGAAAGAAGAAACGTAATTGATTTTAGCGGCAAAACTAATTTTAGTATTGATAAAATTTTATTATTATTTACCTATTAAGTTAGACCATTTTAATATATTTTTGTTTTTATTATTGATTTTAGCATTATTTTCGGTTAAAAATAAGATCTCAAGTTACTGGTCGGAACGTTGCATCAACCAACTTGTCCATCTGCAACTCAACGTCTGTGGATGATGTGATGTTCAAACTGAATTGGTCAGGTTACTGCAGGAGAGAGAGAGACCATAGAGAGGCAAAAGCGAGAGACCTAGAGAGAGACTAGTGAAAAGAGAGGGAATAGAAAGAGCCTAGAGAGAGAACAGAGAGTAGAGAAAAAGACTAGAGATGTATAGAGAGAGAAAGGCTAGAGGGACGGTGCACAAGACTTAGTATAACGATAAGAAAAACGAAAAGCCTAGTTTAAATGCAGATGTGATGTGACAAAGAGTAATAGATGGAAAAGACCTATCCTAGTTTTTTTTTTTTTTTTACTCCTCTGGAGACAGTTGATGACAACTGATAATATCAACAGTAGTACTAAAAAGCTGCAGAAGAAGCTTATGTAGAACATGTGACGCCCATAAGAACATATATAATAATGCTTCCTTTCATTGAATTAGTTTAGGTTGTCATCAGTATTTTTTTAAAAAAAAAATTATTCATTCCATAATAATTTTTTTAAAAAAAATTAATTAATTTGAGACATAATGATGTAGTGTCCCTACAACAAAAGAAGACCACCTTCACAAAAGCCTCTGATTACAATATTGAAGAGAAGAAAAAGAGTACTACAAGGACTAGACGAGGTTAATTAAGAGTCTGTTTAATTCTATGTGCTCATGATGGACAAACTGGTAGAGAGTTTGACGACCTAAGTAATTCGTTTAGGTTTTCGCAAAACCAAAGCTAATATGTCAAAGTGAGTAGAAGTGAGTAGAAGTGTATATTTGATGTAGAAATTAATAATGCGTAGAAATAACATGTGGAAGCAAAAGTAGAGATATAGTGCTTAAATTTGACATGAATAACTCTCAATAATCTTGCCCAAACAGGTATAAATCAGTTCCCCAATTCAACAAATGACTTAGGATTTGAAGTTGAGATTTATGGAGATATATAGAGACCTGAACAAGCAATGCAAGCTGATCCAACTCGAACGACCGGGCTGCGGCGAGCGTGTCGAGTGCGAAGTCGACGGTGGCAGTACAGCAGGTATGCTGGCACCCCCTCTGGCCGCAGCCCGGCAGCACAGCATTCTTCGGCGCCGTGAAAGTCACCTGCCCGCTATACAGAAACTGCAGCATCAGCATGAACACGTCGTACCGGACGGACCGCACCCTGATAACCTGCGATGGAGAGTAGCAGCTGATGATCTCTCCTTGCTGATAGAGTGGCTGCAGGAGCTGCTGCTGGTTGTAACAAGAATCAAGCAATAGACACGGAGACGCGTCGAGGCCACAGAAGAACTTGCGGAAGAAGTGGCTCCGGGCAGCAAGGACGCAGCGGTGCGCGTGGACTATGTGGCCCTCCACAGCAAATGCGACGTCGGCGAGGGCCTGGCCGTTTATCAGGAGGTTAAGGTAGTCCACGGACAGCGACTTTACCGGCTCTTCTGAGCCCATCTTATGCTTAATTTTACTAAATAAAGAAAACTAAGCACAAGAAGTAGCTAGGCAGTGTTTAATTCGGTATGCTTTATGAAAGGGTATGGAAATAGAGGAGAATCAATAGAAGAAAAGGGTTTAATGGAATTCCTTTTTAAAGGATGAGGAGAGAGAGAGAGAGAGAGAGAGAGAGAGAGAGAGAGAGAGAGAGAGATGGGGAGGGAGCATGCTCTTTCTCATGTCCTTTTCTTCTACAGCTTATTTCATTTTCATGTACAGGGATGGTGCATTTGTGTCTCCCACAGCTGTGAGTTTCCGGCTCTTTGCGTGTCTGAGAGAGGGGGTAAAAGTAGTGAAGCTCCTACGAATCAGTGATGGCCTTTTCTTTTGTTTGGCTGGCGATGAAAGGTAGGTGAGGTGAGCATATATTTTACTAAAAAATTTAGAGGCCGTTTTGTTTGTGTGCACGACGCTGCTATAAGTATTCTGTAATACTCTTTTATGTATTGTGATAAATTTATATGATATTACCAATTAGAAATAAGTGAAACGCCTTAACAACATAGACGATCTATGAGTAATTGTTGATTTAATTATATTTGGTATTATTATTTGAGCTATATAATTTGGTAAAATTATTTTTTTTATTTTTTTTATTTTTTAATTATATATTTAGATCTTCTACTTATAAATTTTTGAATCATAAGAGAGAGAAAAATTCTAGGGTTTTGATTTCATCTTGGTTCTATCAAGAAAGATGTGAGATTTTTCTATGGTTTTGTCACGCCCCGGGGGTTTATTGAAGCGAAAAAATAGCGCAATAAAATTTTTTTTCTTTTGAAAATGAAACACCCGCCGGTCAAGTGCACAGACCCGCCACATACGCTAGCGTTCTCGGTGTTGCTAACCGGATCCTCCTAACGTATGCACGGGGTACAAAATCACAACTATACTTTAACCACGCAAGCCAAGAATGCAAAATAAAAGAGAACCATTAAATAAACACATTGACCAAACAGCAACATAAGTTGGAAAGGATAAATTCACGGGTTTGAAAAACGGTGTCCACACAACACCGGATTTTTAAAACGTTTTCGCAATCTCTTTTCTTTTATTTAAAAACGGTTGTCCAAAAATGCATAACTAGAATCATAAGGAAACCGGTCAAAATATAGAGTCATAAGTCCATCCCAACATCCACAATATCCACGATAACTGGAATCACATGCATAGAGTCTAATCAACAGAAATAATCAAATAAGTAAGAGAAAAATACGTCACCAGCCCGAAAAGGCTAGATCCCTCTAGTCGTAGCCTCATCGCATCCCGGATCCCACCCCTAAGCGAACCTGTCACAGTGTGGGAAGTCAGTGACTAGAAGAGTAAAAAGAATAACGCAACTATAAGTACGATTCAAAAGGGTACATATAATAAATCAAACCGTAGAACCAGAGCATCCACAACCCCATCATGTGATTGACCGTACCCCTCCCTGAGAAACTGAACTAAGCACCTGCCGTGATGGTCCAGGGACCTCAGGCAAAAGAAACACTGTCCCGCTCTCACCTTGGTTTAAGTTAAACCCCCACTGCACGAGTGCAGCACCGCAAATAGCCGCAAGGGGCCCCCACTAACGTCACCTTGTGGGGTTCACGGGTCATCAGACTACCTTTTCGGAAAAGTATACCGACACGGTGGCCAAACCGCTGGTGTGCGTGCAAGCGCCATGAGCATAAAAGAAATAATAAAACGTGGATCAAAGACACCTGCGACATCAGTCGCTCCAAAAAGATGAAGTGCATAACATAGGGTTAGTCACCAACTCATAATATAGTATAGACCGAAACTACCGTACCCATAAGTGATGTATCTATGAACCAAAACATATGTAACGGAGAAAGGGAAAGCTCGGAATGTTTCATCCGACGATCTTCCCTTTTGCAAAAGGGTACCCACCTCGAAACGCGTTGACCGAACCGCCAGCAATCGCCCGACGTCCTCGCACGACTACCGGTCCTAAGAAAGAGTCCCTAAGAAAACTACAGCAGTAAGACTTAAGCTATGCTTGCGAAAATAGTGGATCTGACCGCTGTCCGGCGACAGCCTAGTAGCACAACGAATAATGTACCGTAAAATTCTAATCACCTGGGTTGAATCCGTGACCCGAAAAACATAAAAGCGAAAACTAAAACCGGGCGTCAGCGGCAGCAGCATACTGCAAGGCGCAGCGCAAAAACGGCGCGGCTTGGCAGCCCCGCCCGGGTATGCGCGGGCGGCGTAGCGGCGGCGCGGCTATCCTGCGCGGCATGCGCGGGCGGCATCGCAGCGGCGCGGCAGCCGTGCGCGGGCTCAGCCCTGCGCGGGCTTGCACACACAGCGCAGCTGCCCCGCGTGGGCTCTTTCCCCGCGCGGGCGCGCTTGGCGTAGCCAGTAGCCCCGCGTGGGCACTTTCACCGTGCGAGCGCGCGCGGCGCAGCCAGCAGCCCCGCACGGGCACTTTCCCCGTGCGGGCGTGCGCGGCGCAAGCGGCAGCCCCGCGCGGGCGCGCAGCGCCAGCGGCAGCGCCGCACGGGCACCTCCCCCGCGCGGGCACGCGGCAGCCCCGCGCAGGCGCCGCCCCCTCGCGGGCGCGCAGCGCAAGTGGCAGCCCCGTGCGGGCTCCTCCCCCGCGCGGGCACACGGCAGCCCCCCGCCTCCCCTCCCGCGCGGCTTGGTCCTCCGGCTGCGCGCGGGTAGCGCGTGCCTTATCAGTGCGGCGCCGGCGGGGCGGCACCGGCTAGGGCATTCGGCGGTGCGCAACATAGGCATAGCGGCGCGGCGCGGCTTGGGCAACCGGCGGTGCGGCGGCGGCGCCTGTAAAAACATTCAGCCAAGAGTCTGAAACATAAAACAACGTACGAAACGAAAAGCACAACTACAACCCTAACTTAACGGGATAATCTAACCTGGTGAGATCGGAACAGACAATGCGATCCTGCCTTCCGGTGACGGTGATGCTCCGGGTCCGTCCTGTCACGCCCCGAGTTCGAAAATAGAGTCTAAATTTTATTTTTTTTCAATCAGAGTTTTAAAAACCAGCCAGGGCACGACGGGCCGCCACATATATAGAAAATTTCCAATCCCCTTGGATTGAGCCTTTTCTATACATGTACGGCTAAGCACTTACAGCAAATACCAGAGTAGTCTAAACTACACACTAACTATAAAAGATTACAAAAGATTATTATTTAACATTTACAACAACTTATTCAATTACATGTTTACAACTGGTAAAATTTCAGCGGGTGCTAAGGGTCAGAGCTATCTCGATAACCTTACCAACACGTCCCGACATCCCAGCACCCGACCGACCTGAAAAATGGTCACCCAGGGGGTGTGAGATACATCGACAGTGTATCCCAGTAGACACGACGAGCCGAGAAATAGTAAATCGTACCTACTAGCATACAATAACTAGCGGATAGTAAGAGTCATTAGGTAAGGCAGATATCATAAACAGATACTGGCAGGAAGCATAATCATGATTCTGAGCATAAATAGGTACTGAACTACTGAAGTAAAAGCATGCTGATATAGATACTGAATCAAGAACTGAGAAATCATATGAGTATAATGACTAAGCATGCTAAGCAGGTAATCAATGCATCAATGGTAGAATAACCAAATACCCAATCGAAGCTACCATGTTGGTCAACAAGACCTCAGGGAAAAACGCCGAATAATCATGAATACAATGCAGAGCATATCAGGGTATTGAAAACTAAAACAAGAGCATGCTGGTATAACGACTGGATGAAACTGAACAAACACTGGGCAATCATAAGAGTATGATGTAAAGTAGATTTTAAACAGGCAATTATGCATCAAAGGTAGAACAACCAAGTACCCAATCAAAGGCACCATATTGGTCAACAAGACCTCAGGAAAAACTCGCCGAACCTGGCACCAACCTAGCTGACATTCTCCGGCACCCTCGGGCACTAACCTGGGAGTCAACACTCCGGCACTCTTAGGCACTAACCTGGGAGTCACGGGTAATACACCAGACCACTTTACCGGTAAAGAACATCCACACAGGTCATGACTCCGCTGATGTTCGTGAAGTACAGCAGTGTGGGCGATCAATCATGCGAATGCTCAAGCTCACGGTCCATAGACCGGGTAATCGGCAACAAGCCAGGAAAATCCCAACAGGGATGCAATGAAAAATAGCCAACTGAATCTCAACTCATGGTAATCGGCAACGAGCTGGGAAAATCCCAACAGGGATGCAATAACAGAAACCAACTGATCTCGACTCATGCAATAAAAATGCAGGAAATAATAACTGATCAATCACAAATGGCAAATGGCAAGAATAATCAGGAAATACTGATAAGCGAGTAAATGTGTGATAACTAACTAATGACCAATCAGGCATGGCAAATGTCCAGGATAAGGATCATAATATCTGATAGCAAGCTAAAGATCAATCGAGTATGGCAAAATATAAGCTAGCAAGCTAAGGATCAATCAAGCATGGCAATATATAGGCTGATAACTGATAGTGATCAATGAATCAAGCAGATATAGCAATATAAAAGTGATGTTGATCAATAAAAAGAGCAGGCTCAACAAGGAAATCTAGGCTATCACAAGAACAGGGGTCCGACCAATTACGATACCCCAGAGGGCCGAGATGATAAAGCCCGGACCGAAGATAAACTCACCTGTCTGCAGGCGAACTATCGACTCCAACAGAAAGCTCGAAGACTGTGCCAACCTGAATCATATGTTTTGATCAGGGAACAACTCACACATACCCAAACCATAGACTCACTTACTTAAACCTGAATCTTTTCCAAATTGACGCCAAAATTACCAAAATACCCCTCCCGAAAATTCCATTTGAATTTTCGGGAGACACGGGCTTTGACCCTTTGCCGCTGGCTCAACCAGATTCTACTGGGACTCAACAGATGGCTAGGCGGAACCGGCGAAATTTCCCGAATTGCGCGATTGCCACCGGGGCGCCGTTAAACTGACGATTTTGCCGATTTACGGACCAATAACCAATTTTCGCTCAACGAGAGCCGTTGAATCCCTAACGAAAAGCTTAGAGATCATGGACACACAGTCCAAGACAGCACGTGAGGTTACAATTGCGTTTAGACCACTAGGGTTTCCAGAAATCACACTTTTATAGCAATTTGAGAGCCGTTTTCGCTCGTTCTAACTATCGGAGCGTCATTTTAACGAACCGTCACCACCATTAAGTAACTCTCGACTTGCTGGACACCGTGCTCTCCATTTGGCAGCACCATGGTACCCGAATAAAATTTCGGCCCATGAACTACTTGTTACACAGGTTAAATAGCACCACTTTGCATTTTAATTTTTTTCTACTTTAGCTTGTGCAAATCAAAAACTAACTTGAGCACCTCGCTCAGGACACCACAGAGACACTCAGGCTTGCTCTGGTGCAGCCTAGAACCAACCGGACTAAGAGATCTATGCTACAAGCTCTCTAATGGCTACAATAAGCTCCACACACAAATCCACACAGTTAATATTTGATCTGAAGTGAGCATCAAGCTCGAGGGAGTGTGTGGAGAAAAATTCATATTTGCTGGATGCCCAAAATTTGAACTTAATCTCCTTGAGGCATTTCATCAAGCAACTGGTGTGCACCATTTGTTCACATGCAAACAACATGAACCCAAGCTGGAACTTTGCATGGACGGGATCTGGGGCTTCTAACTTGGACGAAAAGTTGATACAAGGAAGCAGGAGCAATTCCATCAGGTCTGGGCCATTTTTTGCACACTCGGCTTGGCCGCGGGCATGAGGAAGAATATGAGCTCAAGTAGACCAAAAATGGCAACTTGCTATTTCTGGTCTCTGGGCTTCAAGCAACTGCACCATAAGGTGCCTTTCATCACCACGGACCTACCTGAACCAGTGCCCGGCGACAGGACACATCGGCGGCGGCGGCGGGGCAAAGCTCGGTTTGGAGCTTCCACCATTAATGGTGAATTTTCACCCGGACAGCATGGAGCCCATGCAAGTGTATGGCTAAGTTATTCTTGGTCCCAGAAAACTTCCCGACCTTTCCTTACCCATCTGCGACGGCCGGAAAGCCGGCCACCGCTGCTTGAACCCGATCTCGGGTCATCCATGGCACCCAAGGTTTCGGGCTGCATGGATGCCATGCAAAAGCATGGATGCGTTCAACTCACTCCCAGGAAGCTTCTCGGCCATGTGCTCGGCAGCGAGGAACCTCACCGGCGTCGGAGCAAAAAGTTCAGCCATGGTGCAAAAAACCCAAAAATTAGGGTTTGAGATTGCGGTGCGGTTTCTTGATCAAACTCCACCAAATTTGGTAGAAATGATCCTCCACTCCCACAGTTTCTTTCCATCATTTTACTTTTCCATTTGGTCGAGTGGTTGTGTGACTAGGCCAAGGCGGACCAAAGATAGGTTCCCGGCGAGAATCTTCTCCCGCCGGCAACCGGGACCACCACAAGGGCTAGGACTCGATAGGGAGCATCCTTACAACCTATAGAGGCTACTTCATAAGGTATTGGGGCCTAAAAACCAAAGGTGGAAGAAACTCACCTTTGCCGGAGTTGGAGAAGAAAGGTAACGGCGGCCGGTTCTCCTCCCCCCGCATCGCGCAGCTACCCAGCAAGCTCGGGCTCGATCTCAGGATATAGGAGAACACTCCAGAAGTCACCAGGAGCAAGTTGGAGCAACTTGAGTGCAGCCTTTCTCTTCCACTCTCACTCTCGGGTTGTTCTTAATGGGTGGTGCCTCCTCGGCTTACCCCGCACCCTGGGCTATGATGGAGTAACTCAGGAGAGTGAAGAGGACACAAACACCAAGTATGGCCCCTCGTGCACCCACCCAAAGGAGACCAAAAGCCATTTTTTCCTTTAATGCATTATTTTAGCAAAAATTCGGTTTAGTCCTTCTACAGCCAACCCTAAGCCCTTAGGTCCCTACTGTAGCTCTATTATGCTGCTAGGACCCTAACCTAAAAGCCCCAAAACATTTGGTCCACGAAATACTTTAGTTTTTATAAAAATACTTAGTTTTTCAACACTTTTCATGCATTTCGAGACGAACGGGTCGTCAAACTGAAAAACGGGCTTTGCCACGACGTCCGGCTCATCGAGACCTTTCAAGTAGCGTATTTGTTTTCTTGAATTGGTCCTCGAATAAATTCTCGGTCCATAAAATACCGCGAATTGCACACTTTGGCACGCATTCCGATGCACCAGAATCACCAAACGCGAATTCCGTCTGTGTCACTGCGTTCAGAATGTTGAAGTTAGTTAGAATTGGCTACTTATACCGCTATGTTCGGACTTCGGACAGTGAATCGGCCGACGTTTAGTCGAGAGGGGACCGAAATCAGGGGTTACTGTTCACAACTTAAGTTGTGGGTCCCGCTTCTCTTTGCTGTTTTGCGGAAGATCCGACCGTCGAATCGAAATCATGTGAATATCAATCTTTCTTGTTTCGACGAGACGGTCGCACTGGTGATCTCAGATTTTCGAGATCAAACTCCGATCAAAAGTCGATATTTTTGGACCACTTTTACACTATTAATAATCTATTTCTGCCAATTAATTAATTCCGGAAACTATTTAAACTTTAAATATTCAGTTTCAAATTCACAATTATTACACGTCCCCCAACGTTAGCGTCGTTTCGTCTTTTGATTCTCGACACCACTGGAAGGAACGAGAAGGAAGTAAAGAGATGGGAGGTGGTAAAAAGATAAATTATTCTTGTGTACGTATCGCCCCAAAGCTCAGGTATAAAAGAAGGGAAAAACCCCAACTGACTTCTTGATAAGCGTGCCACCGACGCACCATTTCAGAAACAGTCGGCATGGATTTTAAAGCACCAACAACCTACCGTGCTTGACTTACCCGATCGCACCTGTTAACCCTAAACGGTCCATTTCGGGAGATCCGTAAGTCCGATTCACTCCCCGATCGCACCGTTGTTCCCGGTTAAGCGAGCTCTTCCACAAAATACTATTCACACCCGAAAACACACGAAGAATAAAATACCTAAAAACTAATTTTATTCGTAAGTGAAAAGTAAAGATTAAAAGTGTCATTACATTACACACCCCTTAAAAGAAGTTTCGTCCCCGAAACTTAATAACTGCTCACGTCAAATAACTCTGGAAAATGTTCCTTGATGTTAGATTCCAACTCCCAGGTTGCTTCGCGTTCCTCGTGATTGCTCCAAAGCACCTTTACATAAGGAATTGATCGATTACGCAGCTTCTTGTCTTTGCGTGCCAAGATCTGTACCGAAGTTTCGTCAAAGCTCAAATCCTCCCGAAGCTCAATAGCTGAAACGTCGATGATGTGTGACGGATCGGGTAGGTACTTCCGGAGCATTGGCACGTGGAAGACGTTTGCACTCGGTCGAGATTTGATGGCAGGGCCAAACAATAGGCTACCGGACCGATACGCTCCAGGATCTCAAATGGTCCAACAAATCATGGGCTCAACTTGCCACGCAACCCGAACTGTTTGATCCCCTTGGATGGTGATACCCTGAGCAACACATGCTCCCCGACTTGGAACTCCAAGTCGCGACGCTTCCGGTTCGCGTAGCTTTTTTGTCAGCTCTGAGTGGTCAATAACCGTTGCCTGATGATACACACCTTTGCCTCAGTCTCCTTCACTAAGTCCGGACCCAACAGCTTCCGCTCACCTAGATCGTCCCAACAAATAGGAGATCTACACCGACGCCCATACAAAGCCTCGTATGGCGCCATTTAAATACTTCCCTGGTATCTGTTGTTGTAGGCAAACTCCACTAAAGGCATGAAGCGAAACCATCCTTCACCAAAGTCAAGTACAGAAGCCCGGAGCATATCTTCAAGGATCTGGATTACCCGCTCTGACTGTCCATCACTCTGCGGATGGAAGGTCGTGCTGAAATGAAGTTTGGTCCCCAAAGCCTGCTGCAAACTTTGCCAAAAGTTCGACGCAAACCGAGTGTCCCTGTCGGAAGTGATTGATGCCGGCACTCCGTGAAGCCTTACGACCTCATTGATATACAGTTGCGTAAACCAATCTCGTGACCATGTCGTATGTATAGGAAGTAAATGAGCCAACTTTGTCAATCGGTCTACCACGACCCAGACCGCGTCATGACCTTGCTGCGATCGTGGGAGACCAATGACTGTAGTCACCCAGATCCCCGTGTAGCTTTTTCCTATGTTTCAGGGTGTGGAACACCTGTTAGTGGTGTGTTGGGGCAACAACACGTCAAAGGGATGTGTTGGATGGACTCAGAGAGGGTTTGGGTTAGAGCCTGTCTTCCGGCTGTGTTTGCCGAATTTTAGAAGTGGTTTCAGGCTGATTGGAGGCTGTATTTAGATTAATCGCGGAAAAACGCTTGAAAACGACTATTTACTTGTATTTTTCTAAGTCTGGACGCCTAAAAACGGACATCCGGAAGTTTTCTGTGAAAAATGGTGCATGGGGGAGCCGTGGACCGGCCTAGGACATGTGGCGGGCTGTGATTGGGCCGGCGCATGGTGTCCGGTCCACGGAGGAGTGCCGCCGGTGCACGGTGGACCGCCGGGACACGTGGCACCCGCCCATTGGCGGGTCTGCGCTGCGCGGTCCACGGGACCGCGCGGCTGGCACGTGGACCGGGGCGCACCACGTGGCGGCCCCGGATTGGATGGCGCAGGTGCGCTCGGTGCACCCACGGGCGCGCGGCTGCGGCCGTACGTGCACGCGGGCGCAGACGCGCCACGCCGGCTGGCGTGTCGGGCGGGGCGGCGCACTGACCGCGCCGGCTGGCGTGTCGGACGGGGCGGCGCCGCGCCAGCAGGCTGGCGCCGAGCCGAGGTGGGACACGTGGCGGCGCCCGATTCGCGAGCGCCGCTGTCCGCTGTTATGCGGACACGTGTCGCGCCCTGGTCATTTCGGGCGCGGGCTGGGCCGGAGTGCTCTCCTTTTTTCGAAGCTTAGTTAGAGAATAGGAGGGAGTGCTCTATATAAAAGTTGTTCCTCTAGCTATTTTTGATCTCTTGGTGAATTTCCAGAATTTTTGGAGGCTCGGCAACGGCGATATCGATTTTACAGTACGCCTCGACTTTCCCCCATTTCGGCCTGTTACCGTTGCAGTTCGGTCAAAAATTCACTATGGGCAAACCAGAAGGAATTTGTGAGCGATTTCTACGACAGCGCGTTCCTAAGAGGTAAGGCCTCGATTTTGGTGTTGACCACTTCGCCCTGTTTCTCACTTTTGGCATGGTTCCCGAGGCGTTTTTGACCCCCCTTTTTCTGTGATGAATTCTGGACAGCACCCGCTTGTTCGATTTATATCTTGGCCTAGGAGCATCGGATCAAGGCGTATAAGTACTCGATTTTGATCTACTCGTCACAAGAAACGCAACCGTAATTTTTCTGTATTTTTCGGAGCACTGTACAGAGGTGAAAACTCCTATTTTTCCGTGCTTTTTTTGGAAAACAGCAAAAACTGTATTTTTGGGATTTGTGTTTACACCGGGTGCGTTGTTCTGTACAGTTGTGCATTGCTTTCGGTGAGTTGCGGGATTAGAGGACTATGGACAGCGAGGAGGCTATTTGGGTGTGGATTGTGCTTTTCGAGGTGGGTGGTTGTTGCTTACCTCACTTTTGACTAACTCACTAGGAGTATTAGAGATCCCCTATTTTTAAATGTGACAATTGCTATCCTAATTGAGAACCATGTGTATTGACCCCACAGATTATGTGATAGTTTATCTAAGTTAAATTGGGACACTGTTGTTGGATCAAATGTTATATCTCAACCTCGCATGCAAAATAATTTATCATATTGGGATATCTAAATTTATGCTTCTAAAAATTAGTATTTAGTACTTTCCTTTAGTTTTTTTAAAAGAGGACAATTGCATGCTTGTATGGACATCTTGTTAGGTCACTATTTATTGCTACACCATCATATTGGACTTGACTTAGGAGAAACCATGATTGTTTCCTTTCTCCTTTGCATTGGGACTCTTGATTCATGTTGCTCGGGATTGAGCAGGGGTCTGGGATAGTGTAGCTGGGACCTTGGGGTCGAGGACAGGTGGAACTTGATTATGGGTATTGCGGTAACCGCGGATAGTAGGCGGTTGACCGGATATTGTTATCTTATCATGTCACGCCCTGGGGGTTTAAACAAGCAGAAGAACAGCCACCGAAAGCTCTCAAATTTGTATATATATACTTTTTTTGAAACCGATCTCCCCCGGTGCGTGTCCAAACCCGCCGCATATACAAATTCACTATGCAAACGGGCAGAGTCTCCTTTGTATATGCACGGCGTCCTGACTACAATGTCCATACAATCATACCTTTAACCACACTAGTTCAACAATCAAGTACATACAACCATTTCCACAAGTAATAAAGAGGCCGACTATTTTTGAAAGGATAAAACCGCAGGGTTTTGAAAACGTTGCCCACACGACACCCAGGTTTTACAAAGCCATTTCAAAATCCATAAATCCACAGGGTTTTGAAAACGGTGCCCAATCGACACCTATGTTTTTGCAAAACTATTTCGAAATCCATAAATCCACAGGGTTTTGAAAACGGTGCCCATTCGACACCTATGTTTTTCAAATCATTTTCGCAATGTTTTCTTTTCTTTTCTTTTTAGTTCGCAAACGGCCAACTATTAAATGGTAAACTGTGACCCGGGCTCGCCAACAGATCCGCCGTCTGTGCGGAAACTGCCGCACAGACGAAGCGTCTATCCTGCAAAAGATCTATAGCTAACATGTATCAGAGCGGAAAAAGAACTAATAGCTAAAGAAATCAACTGAACATCTGGATAAATGAAAGTCCTCAATACAAGTCTGATAAGCTATAAAAAAATAATACAATTCTCACAAGTCTCTCAGAATGTCCAGTACAAAAGTGGAGTCATAAAATAAAAACGGGTACATCTACCTCTGGCTCTCAATGCTTGTAAGGAACTAATCGGCCACGTCCTCACCTCGATCTGCTGTCTCCGCGCGAACCAAGCCGGAACAGCTACCTCAACCTTTCACCGCAGCGGGTGTGAGATCTACTGCAGAAGGCAGATCTCAGTGGGTACCGTCCCAATATCCATGGTATGCCCACTAAGTCTACTGGAGGCAAAACAGATAGATATGCAGATAGATAGATAGATAGATAAGGAAAAGCAGGAAAAGTGCTACAACTAAATGTCTCAACATACTGCCCATGTAAATCGCTACGATGAACCTGCTATGCATACTCCCTCACTACTAAATGCCTCAAGTATCATGCTCAAAGGAATACCCATCTAAGAGCCAGCTATGCAACACTCGCACCCAAGGTGCTCTCAAAACCCAAATCTCAAAGACTGTCCAAAGCTGGCACAGTCAAGCCCGCGCCTGTCGTCGAGGAACGCACCTGCCCACTCCACGTGGGGTGTCCTACTGACCACAATGGACGCACCTGCTGTAGTAGCCGGCGGTTTGGAAGTACTTTGATCTTCTTATTTGGTTTTATTTACATCGTGTTTCGTCTGGGGGGTCCGGAGTGTGACTTTTCTCCTCTTGTCTGGGCAGGCCGTCGGGGCTCGCGGGTATTTTTTTAGGCAATAAAGCTCGCGAAACGGAGAACGGCGGCGCGATCGGATTTTTATTCCGACTCCGGAATCCCCCAGAATAATCTCCGGAAGATTGTTAGCGGTTCGGGCGATCAGCACGGATTTCGAGGCAAACCGGATCCAGGTTCGCACCCGAACCCTCTTTTCTGTGGATCGGGGGTTTGGGTTTAAATTTTCCCAAACTCAATTCGCCGATCGTTAATTTTGTAATTTCGGGACTTAGGGTTTAAGTCCCCTTGTACCTAAACGGCTAATTAATTGGTGTTTTGGGGATTAGGTCTCGACCCCCCTTCCTTTCCTCTCACCCTAGGCGTACGTTACCCCGAGCGCGGACGAGGAACGGTTCCCCAACCCCTTTTTCTTCCCATCGATCGGCGTGGAGTACCGCGGCGGAGCGATCGAGGAGAGGGAAGAACACCACACACCCTCCGGAACACGGCACGCAAGAACGGGACGATCACTCCTCTCCCAAACTCCGTCGACGTAACCAAGGTGAGACGTGGTTTTGCCATTCTTGGATTTCTTGCTCTTTGCAATCGGGGGGGGGGGGGGGGGGGGGGGGAAGGGGCACAGGCGACGGATTCTCCGGAATCCGGCGCGCGTGCGCAGCCCCCATGCGGGCGGCGCGCCCGTGCGGCCCGCACGGGGCCGGGCGCGCGCGCAGCCCCGCATGCGGGCGGTGAGCCCGCACGGGGCCGGGCGCGAGCGCAGCCCCGCATGCGGGCGGTGAGCCTGCACGGGGCCGGGCGCACGCACACCCGCACGTGTGGGCGGCGCTTCTGCGTGGCCGCACGGGGCCGGGCGCGCGCACACCCGCACGTGCGGGCGGTGCTTTTGCGCGGCCGCACGGGGCCGGGCGCGCGCACACCCGCTGTAGGACCCCCGAACCCCATGCAGCATTTTTCCGATGGATCCACTGTTAGAACACCTGTTGTTGGTGTATCTGGCCCATGGTGCATCAATGGGATGCCACAGATGGACCCTGTAAGGTTTTATTAGCTGTGTTGGCTTTCGGCTGGGTTTGCCGAAATTTTGAAAAAGAATTAGGCCAAACAGACGGCGGAAATGGATTCAGCACGGAAAAACGCTTGGAAATGGCTTTTTGTTTGCCAAATTCTGAGTCCGGATGCCCAAAAACGAACTCCCGAAAAATTTACTGGATTTCTGGTGCATAGGGGAGCCGTGGACCGGCGGGGGTGCCACGTGGCAGGCCCGGATTGGCCGGCGCACGCGGCCGGGTTCACGGAGCGCAAGGGTAGGGACCGGGGTGCACCAGGAGGCGCGTGGACCGGCAGGTGTCCACGTGGCAGCGCCTGATTGGGCGGCTCTGGTGCGCTCGGTCTGCGGCAGTGCGCGGGGAGGCGTGGACCGGGGGCGCGCCACGTGGCGGCACCCGGTTGGCGGGCGCATGCGTGCGCGGTCCACGCAGCGCGCGGGGCAGGTGCCGCGGGCAGGTGGCCGTACGCGGGGCAGGCGCGGGCGACGTGGGCGGTGCCACGTGGCGCCCGCTGATTCGCGGGCGCCACCTACCGCGTTGACGCGGGCAGGGACACGTGGCACTCCCCGCGGCGGCTTGCACGGCTGCGGCGTGTTCGGGGGACACGTGGCGGGCGCCGGTGCGGGTCAGACCAAGCAAGCGTCCGGCTGGATCCCGTATGCGGGCTGGGCCGGGCTGGGCCGCACTGTGCGCGCCCGAAACCGGCCGGGCCGGGCCGCACTGTGCGCGCCCGAATCCGGGCCGGGCCGCACTGTAGCCGCCCGAATCCGGGCTGGGCCGCACTGTAGCCGCCCGAATCTAGGGACAATTTCGGTATTATCCGAATTGTTCCTTTGGGCCTATAAATAGGCAGCCCGAGCCCTCTTTGCTGCCCTTTTTCTCTCTGTCTGTGCAAGATCTCCCCGAGCTTCCTCTTGATGAATTGTTCCTCTCTTAATCCTTGATCTTCCTGCAGAGTTTAAGAATTTTTGGAGGCTCGAATCCCGAGGTTTCAGATTTTTCTTGGCGCGGTGCGACGCTCTTTCTTCGGTGTTTCTTCCGTCGCTCTTCGGTGTACGAGCTCCCTCGACCTACTCCGACCATCGTTTCGAGCGATTTCTTCGCTGCTGGATTCGTAACAGGTGAGGCTACGATTTTGGATTTTCGCACATTTTCAGATTTCACATTTTTCGAGGTGTTTTCTCGTGCTCATTGGGACCCTTTTTGCTGTGAGATTTTGGTGAGGGCAGCACCTTCTTTTGAGGAGATCTTCGCGCACGAGTCTCGGATCAAGACGTGCTTATAGACTTTTTTCATCTACTCGACGCGAGGATCATGTTGGATTTTTCTTGGAATTTTTGGAGACCTTCCCGAAGGTATACACTTTTCCTTTTATCTGTACAAGAGTTTACAGTTGAATGGTTTTGGAATTGTGCGCACCGATACTGTGGAATTTGTAACTTGGCCTACGGTGCTCGGAATTGGACGTGCAGGTACCCGTTTCGAAGCTATCGACGCGAGGATCGCTGTGGTATTTTTATCTGAATTTTTAGCGTCTTCAGGTGGGTGGCTTGCTTTCAGGATCTATGGACTGTGCTCTAATTCTATTGATATAGAATCATGCATGATAGTGATTGGACTTGGGTAGCATGCTAGAGTGTAGGAATTGTTGATCCTTGTTTTATCTGTCGATCTTGTGATCTCTTGCTTCCTACTATCATGTTAAATATTTGTTATGTTGGAACCTGACCTAGCACCCCCGTCATATGTTGCATGTGTAACCAGGCCAGTAGGAAACCCTCACTTGGGCTAGGGTTATTTATGTTTAGACATCCACACTTTATGTCGCATTCCTGGACTTAGTGTTATCCTCGCCCGGGTAGTGGGCCGAGCGGTCGGGACTTCTCTATAGTGTGGGATGCATTTGCACTCGTGCTTGGGAGCAGAGTGGAGTCTGGTAGATATAGTGGTTCGCTTGTCTGTATCGGGAACCGTTTGGGGTAAACGGTGGACCCGAGAGATCTTGTTTTCCCCTGTTGGGTCGTCGCCACTGTGTTAGTGGCAGTAGTTTACTAGTGTTAGCCGGACCTAGAACCCAGAACCCTTTTCGACATATACATGATTTTAGTCTACCAATGTTTTCTTCCAAACATCGAAGGGCCGCTGGAGTCTGTTCTTGTTTGATTGGACAATGGCATCAGCCCTTCGGGGTTTGGGTAAAACACTTGTTTTCTAACTGTTTTTCTAAAGAGAACTAAAATCATTAAATATGGATTTCTACCAGATCAAATTAGTTTTCAATAACAAATGTCACCTTTTTCCCGTAAATCTCCCCACTCGAAAGGATTCGAGTGGTCTGGGTTCTAGGGGTCGTTCCTCTGTCGGGACGAAAGCCACGGGGGCCAAGCCTGGAACCTGTTCTTGTTTGATAGGGTTGTAGGGGTAGGTCTCCCGGGACTTTCGGGCCCTGTTGGTGTCTTCTGCGAGTTGTACTGTGTTTATTGCTTTCCCGAACTTTAAGGGATCGGGAACTTCGATAGTCGGAGCCTAGAGTCTGTTCTTGTTTGATAGGGTTCTTAGCACCGGTCTATCGGGTTTCCGAACCCTTATGGTGTCGGTCTTTCTGGAGAGTTTAGTGTTCTGTTGTGGGAGCCGTCTGGTGGACGGTGGCCCCAGCTGTGTGACATCCAGCTTGTGGTTGAGAGTTGGTGTTGTTGGTCGATCTTGTTGATCGTGGTTTGGACTATAGCCTGCATGAGCCATATTTGAGCTCGACAGAGATACGCGGATACTTTCCTCGGTGGGGTCGCTCCCCTCGAGAGCCACTCCGGAGTTGGGCCTGTTACTTGCTATCGCGACTTGTCGACGCCGTCCCTCTGACTGGCCCAGTTGGCGGCAGTCACAGACACCCTACGGTAGACCCGTCCTGTTGAGGATGTGCGGCAGTAGGTGGGCGCAGGTTTGACTGGACCCTTTGAGGCTGTCAGTTTAGATTCTGGTGAGTTTACTGTGTGTGTTAGTAGATGCATCATGTTTCATCTGTTCCTTTTCTTGAGCATCTAGATAGAGGCATAGTAGCTATAGAGTTACTTTTCCAGCCCTTTCATTTCAGTTTGATATTGTTACTTTATGCCTCTAGTAGACTTAGTGGGCAGTCCGTCGGGCTTGTTGGCGGCACCCACTGAGAACTACTTGGGACGTAGTTCTCACACCCGTCGTGGTGTATTTTTCCCACAGGGACTTCTACTCCGGTTCCTGCTGCTCCTGTTGCTGCTTCTTCTGATCGAGGTAAGGGAGTCGCGAGATAGTTCCCCACCAGTCGTCGTCCAGAGAGTAGATGCACCCTTATTACTTTTGAGAGTTCCTGTTGAGAGAACTTTGTAGTGAGGTATAGAGTTGTATTTATTTTCTACTGCTCGAGAGACTTTTGTACTTTTGGTGAGGACTTGTGTTGTATATAGTTTTTATTTCTAGTAGTTTTACTTTCAGCTCTGATATCTGCATAGTATAGATGCTCTTTTGCAGGTTAGTCGCTTCGTCTATACGGGCTTCCCGTATGGGCGGCGGATCTGTTGGCGAGCCCGGGTCGCAGTTTCGACGCCGGGGCGTGACAGATTAGGTGGTATCAGAGCCTAGGTTGTAGGTCATTGTGGACTTAGAAACCCTAGGCTTGTGGTTGGACATTAGGATGACTACGTGAGAGTCGTGACTGTTAGCGAGAGTCCTGATTGAGTTTGATACCTATCCCAAGGGGTGGGATGAGTGACTGGCATGTTTATTCTCCTAAGCGATTATGTTGGCTGCAGACAACATAATGCTAGGGAATGGATGACATGTCCTAGAATTTCGCTGGATTGGGTCGTGTATTGTTTGGTACGGTCCTGATGTTTCCATGTGTTTTGTAGGTGGGCACGATGCCTCCCCGACGCAGGGTACAGACGCGTTCTCAGCCTTTTCCCTCCGATGAGCCTGGGCAGGAGGAGCCAGCACAGGGTCAGCAGAGTGAGGTGCAGGAGCTTCGGGCTCAGTTGGCCCAGTTGTCTGAGGCGGTGCAGCGCCAGGAGGAGGCTTCTCAGCGCCAGGAGGAGGCTTCTCGGCGCCAGGAGGAGGCCTTTGGTCGGATGACGCTTCTTTTTGAGCAGAGGACGCAGCCTGTGGTAGCACCCCCTGTGTGTTCACCTGTGCCTTCTTCGCCAGCTGTGGCGCCCCCTGTGGTCCCGTCAGCGCCGGCTATTCCTGTTGAGCCGGTTTCTAGCATACCACCGCCTGGGTCGGTGGGACCTTTGACTTTGGCTGAGCAGAGTGCGGTGGTGGATCTGTTGATGAGGTTCCGCCGGTTTGATCCACCCCGTTTTTCTGGTATGAGTGCTGAGCCGTGGGAGGCAGAGTCTTGGATCACGGCCATGGAGCGTCATTTTGAGAGTTTGTTCGTTGAGGATCGATTTCGAGTCTTTTTGGCTACACACTACTTGGAGGGCAACGCCGAGGCTTGGTGGCGGCGTGTGCGGCCTGCTGGTCCGCCTGGGACGCAGATTCTTCCCTGGGCGGAGTTCCGCAGACTTCTGTTAGGGGCCTTCTTTCCTGAGAGTGTTCGCCAGAGATTGGAGGAGCAGCTGAGAAATCTCCGCCAGGGAGATCGGCCCGTGAATGCATACATAGCCGAATTCAATCAGCTGTTGGCTAGTATGCCTCACGTGGCCAGGGACGAGTCTCACCGGATCTACATGTTCGAGCGGGGGCTGCGCCGGGATATTTATCAGCTTGTTTGCTCCTGCAGATTACAGACTTTGGAGGCATCGATGGAGCAGGCGTTATATGTTCAGTCTGGAGAGGCAGTGATGTCAGAGGTGGCTTTAGCCCCCGTAGTGATTCCTGGGGCGAAGCGCCCAGCACCGGGTGATGAGGGTCAGACGAGCGGGCAGGGACCTCCGAGACCTCCACGATCTCATCCTGAGGGTCGTGGGTTTCGTAGGCGCCGGAGATCTGGTGAGCCCCAGCAGCAGCAGCATCAGCGGTATCGGCAGCAGCGGCAGGAGCGGTGTGTCATCTGTGGCGGGCCTCATCCACCGTCGCAGTGTGATCAGAGACAGGGGCGGTGTTTCCTCTGTGGAGAGTTGGGACATTTCCGCGCAGCTTGCCCACAGGCCATTTTGTCAGTGCGGCCGATTGCGACAGCACCCCCCTTGCCCATCCATGCAGCGGGAACCCCTCCGGCACACCAGCGGACAGAGTGGGCCACGACGTCGGGACAGACGGGACGACGACCTGCAGCACCCAGCGGACGGGTTTATGCAGCCCTGTTGGAGGACACCTCGGCAACGGATCTTGCCGTGGCAGGTATGATTTTATTTCAGTTAGCCGAGTTGAGCATTTTGTTACCGCTGCATTCTTCTGCTTTATTAGTTGAGTATCTGCATCGGCGTCCTTGCATGGGTATGGGTTAGGAATTTCTGCTACATGTTTTAGCGATTGGATTCTTCCCAGTATCCTACGAGTAGAGGAGGACCGCAGTGTGTGATCAGTGCCGTCGAGACTTGGGACTTCGCCTGCCGATGTAGCGATTCTATGACAGCTCCAGGACTTGGATTGAGCACACGAGTTGGACTGGAGGAGGTCATTTTTTTTTCTCGGGATGCTGGCATATCCTCCCAACAGCATGGGCTTCAGCGACTGTGGTCAGACGCCACCTCGGGAGCAGACGTGATGTTAGGACTAGTGGTTATGTCCTTAGGAGTCTCGGTTAGTGATAGCTTTCTTTTGTGGCCACAGTAGGAACGACACCAACACTTCTCCCCCTTTTCTCACCTTGTACTGAAATTTACGAACAGGACGAAAACTTCGAAAGATTGCTCCAGAAATGGAGACAGTGCCCGAACCTGTTCTTGTTTGATTGGGGCGAAGGCACTGATTTTTCGAAATTTTCGGACTTTTCGCTAATTTCAGCTGTTTTCTAAATCGAGGGTTGGAGTTGATGACTTTCCTGCTGGTGGAGCCGTATCTTTCTTGTTAGTTTAGTGTTGCGTTCTTGGTTGTTTTGATTGTTTTGGTTTTATTATTGTGGCGTGTTTTTGTTTCGGGGACGAAACTTCCTTTTAGTGGGGGAGGATGTAGGACCCCCGAACCCCATGCAGCATTTTTCCGATGGATCCACTGTTAGAACACCTGTTGTTGGTGTATCTGGCCCATGGTGCATCAATGGGATGCCACAGATGGACCCTGTAAGGTTTTATTAGCTGTGTTGGCTTTCGGCTGGGTTTGCCGAAATTTTGAAAAAGAATTAGGCCAAACAGATGGCGGAAATGGATTCAGCACGGAAAAACGCTTGGAAATGGCTTTTTGTTTGCCAAATTCTGAGTCCGGATGCCCAAAAACGGACTCCCGGAAAATTTACTGGATTTCTGGTGCATAGGGGAGCCGTGGACCGGCGGGGGTGCCACGTGGCAGGCCCGGATTGGCCGGCGCACGCGGCCGGGTCCACGGAGCGCAAGGGTAGGGACCGGGGTGCACCAGGAGGCGCGTGGACTGGCAGGTGTCCACGTGGCAGCGCCTGATTGGGCGGCTCTGGTGCGCTCGGTCTGCGGCAGTGCGCGGGGAGGCGTGGACCGGGGGCGCGCCACGTGGCGGCACCCGGTTGGCGGGCGCATGCGCGCGCGGTCCACGCAGCGCGCGGGGCAGGTGCCGCGGGCAGGTGGCCGTACGCGGGGCAGGCGCGGGCGACGTGGGCGGTGCCACGTGGCGCCCGCTGATTCGCGGGCGCCACCTACCGCGTTGACGCGGGCAGGGACACGTGGCGCTCCCCGCGGCGGCTTGCACGGCTGCGGCGTGTTCGGGGGACACGTGGCGGGCGCCGGTGCGGGTCGGACCAAGCAAGCGTCTGGCTGGATCCCGTGTGCGGGCTGGGCCGGGCTGGGCCGCACTGTGCGCGCCCGAAACCGGCCGGGCCGGGCCGCACTGTGCGCGCCCGAATCCGGGCCGGGCCGCACTGTAGCCGCCCGAATCCGGGCTGGGCCGCACTGTAGCCGCCCGAATCTAGGGACAATTTCGGTATTATCCGAATTGTTCCTATGGGCCTATAAATAGGCAGCCCGAGCCCTCTTTGCTGCCCTTTTTCTCTCTGTCTGTGCAAGATCTCCCTGAGCTTCCTATTGATGAATTGTTCCTCTCTTAATCCTTGATCTTCCTGCGGAGTTTAAGAATTTTTGGAGGCTCGAATCCCGAGGTTTCAGATATTTCTTGGCGCGGCGCGACGCTCTTTCTTCGGTGTTTCTTCCGTCGCTCTTCGGTGTACGAGCTCCCTCGACCTACTCCGACCATCGTTTCGAGCGATTTCTTCGCTACTGGATTCGTAACAGGCGAGGCTACGATTTGGGGTTTCTCGCACATTTTCAGATTTCACATTTTTCGAGGTGTTTTCTCGTGCTCATTGGGACCCTTTTTGCTGTGAGATTTTGGTGAGGGCAGCACCTTCTTTTGAGGAGATCTTCGCGCACGAGTCTCGGATCAAGACGTGCTTATAGACTTTTTTCATCTACTCGACGCAAGGATCATCGTGGATTTTTCTTGGAATTTTTGGAGACCTTCCCGAAGGTATACACTTTTCCTTTTATCTGTACAAGAGTTTACAGTTGAATGGTTTTGGAATTGTGCGCACCGATACTGTGGAATTTGTAACTTGGCCTACGGTGCTCGGAATTGGACGTGCAGGTACCCGTTTCGAAGCTATCGACGCGAGGATCGCTGTGGTATTTTTATCAGAATTTTTGGAGTTCGTTTTATAGGTGAAAATTTCGCAGTAAGTGGACTGTTCCCAGCAGATTTGTAAAACCTGGATTTTATGGATTTAAAGTGTAACTGTAGCCTTATGTTGTACCCAGGAGGGATTGTGGACTGTGCTGGACCTGTTGGACCTAGAGTGGTTATTTTCCTGGTTTTCTCAGCTGTACGACTCCGGACAGTTAGCGTCTTCAGGTGGGTGGCTTGCTTTCAAGATCTATGGACTGTGCTCTAATTCTATTGATATAGAATCATGCATGATAGTGATTGGACTTGGGTAGCATGCTAGAGTGTAGGAATTGTTGATCCTTGTTTATCTGTCGATCTTGTGATCTCTTGCTTCCTACTATCATGTTAAATATTTGTTATGTTGGAACCTGACCTAGCACCCCCGTCATATGTTGCATGTGTAACCAGACCAGTAGGAAACCCTCACTTGGGCTAGGGTTATTTATGTTTAGACATCCACACTTTATGTCGCATTCCTGGACTTAGTGTTATCCTCGCCCGGGTAGTGGGCCGAGCGGTCGGGACTTCTCTATAGTGTGGGATGCATTTGCACTCGTGCTTGGGAGCAGAGTGGAGTCTGGTAGATATAGTGGTTCGCTTGTCTGTATCGGGAACCGTTTGGGGTAAACGGTGGACCCGAGAGATCTTGTTTTCCCCTGTTGGGTCGTCGCCACTGTGTTAGTGGCAGTAGTTTACTAGTGTTAGCCGGACCTAGAACCCAGAACCCTTTTCGACATATACATGATTTTAGTCTACCAATGTTTTCTTCCAAACATCGAAGGGCCACTGGAGTCTGTTCTTGTTTGATTGGACAAAGGCATCAGCCCTTCGGGGTTTGGGTAAAACACTTGTTTTCTAACTGTTTTTCTAAAGAGAACTAAAATCATTAAATATGGATTTCTACCAGATCAAATTAGTTTTCAATAACAAATGTCACCTTTTTCCCGTAAATCTCCCCACTCGAAAGGATTCGAGTGGTCTGGGTTCTAGGGGTCGCTCCTCTGTCGGGACGAAAGCCACGGGGGCCGAGCCTAGAACCTGTTCTTGTTTGATAGGGTTGTAGGGGTAGGTCTCCCGGGACTTTCGGGCCCTGTTGGTGTCTTCTGCGAGTTGTACTGTGTTTATTGCTTTCCCGAACTTTAAGGGATCGGGAACTTCGATAGTCGGAGCCTAGAGTCTGTTCTTGTTTGATAGGGTTCTTAGCACCGGTCTATCGGGTTTCCGAACCCTTATGGTGTCGGTCTTTCTGGAGAGTTTAGTGTTCTGTTGTGGGAGCCGTCTGGTGGACGGTGGCCCCAGCTGTGTGACTTCCAGCTTGTGGTTGAGAGTTGGTGTTGTTGGTCGATCTTGTTGATCATGGTTTGGACTATAGCCTGCATGAACCATATTTGAGCTGAGATACGCGGATACTTTCCTCGGTGGGGTCGCTCCCCTCGAGAGCCACTCCGGAGTTGGGCCTGTTACTTGCTATCGCGACTTGTCGACGCCGTCCCTCTGACTGGCCCAGTTGGCGGCAGTCACCGACACCCAACGGTAGACCCGTCCTGTTGAGGATGTGCGGCAGTAGGTGGGCGCAGGTTTGACTGGACCCATTGAGGCAGTCAGTTTAGATTCTGGTGAGTTTACTGTGTGTGTTAGTAGATGCATCATGTTTCATCTGTTCCTTTTCTTGAGCATCTAGATAGAGGCATAGTAGCTATAGAGTTACTTTTCCAGCCCTTTCATTTCAGTTTGATATTGTTACTTTATGCCTCTAGTAGACTTAGTGGGCAGTCCGTCGGGCTTGTTGGCGGCACCCACTGAGAACTACTTGGGACGTAGTTCTCACACCCGTCGTGGTGTATTTTTCCCACAGGGACTTCTACTCCGGTTCCTGCTGCTCCTGTTGCTGCTTCTTCTGATCGAGGTAAGGGAGTCACGAGATAGTTCCCCACCAGTCGTCGTCCAGAGAGTAGATGCACCCTTATTACTTTTGAGAGTTCCTGTTGAGAGAACTTTGTAGTGAGGTATAGAGTTGTATTTATTTTCTACTGCTCGAGAGACTTTTGTACTTTTGGTGAGGACTTGTGTTGTATATAGTTTTTATTTCTAGCAGTTTTACTTTCAGCTTTGATATCTGCATAGTATAGATGCTCTTTTGCAGGTTAGTCGCTTCGTCTATACGGGCTTCCCGTATGGGCGGCGGATCTGTTGGCGAGCCCGGGTCGCAGTTTCGACGCCGGGGCGTGACACCCGCGCGTGCGGGCGGCGTTTCTGCGCGGCCGCACAGGGCCGGGCGCCGCACGGGTCACGCGAACCGGGGGCCGTCCGTGCCTTTGCCCTCGCCCGGGGACGTCGCCGCTGCCCGCGCCGGATCGGCGGGCCGTGCCTCGCGACCGACCGGAGGGTCTTGCTGTTCGTATTTTTCTTTCGAGTTCCGAGTTACAGACTTCCTTATGGCAGGTTCGCGTAGGTCCGGGCGAGCGCACCGAGACGCGGAAGGACCTAGCGTCGACTAGCAGCGCGACAACGAAAAGGTGGGTTTGTATTTCGGGATTAGCGTCGGGTTTCCGGCGATTGTACCTTGTTTAAATATCAGTATCTAATCGTGCTAACATGAATAGCCTTGTGGACTTTATCGCTGAATTTAGTTGGTAGTATGGTTACTTTGTTCGGTTTGGTACTATGGTTACTTTGCTCGAGGTTTGCAGCACGCGCACCCGCGTGTTTGGCCACCGCAAAGGGTGCGCTTTTCCGGAAAAGTGGTCCATGACCCGTGTATACCCACGAGGGGACGCAGTGGGGCCTCTGTAGTTGTTGGGTTTTGATGCGCCGAGGGGTGGCGGTGCGACCCGTCGGTTTAGTTGTCCGATGTGGTCGGGTAGTGCAGGTTCGTTCGACCCTTCGGTTTAGTGTGTCCGACGTGTCGGTATTGCGGTTTACAGGTGTTCGTGTGATCTTTTCCCTCTTGGGAGGGTGGTTCTCCCGATAGTTTACGGTTGGACGCCATTTCTTTTACCCTGCTTTTATTATTATCATTATTGTTTAGTCGTCTGACTTCCACTTTGCGACAGTGGTGGTCCTGCAGGGGGAGAGTAGGCGACGGTGAGCCGCGCAGGAGTTTTGGGCCCCTGGCCCCGAACAGTACTCTCTCTTATTGTGCATTTCATTTATATTGTAGACTGTGGTGTGGTTCTCGTACCATTGTGGGGTCGGGGTGGATGTCGGCATGGTATTTAATAATTTATTTATTTTCCTTTCATCTCTGTGGGCCGCTTGTAAGAAAAAAAAAGAGCAAACGAAAGAAAGATATTGTGAGAAAACTGTTTTCAAACCTAAGTTCCGTGTGGGCACTATTTCCAAAACCTCTGAGTTTATGTTGCTTTCGAAACGAGTTTTCAAAATCTGGGGTGCCGGGTGGGCGCCGTTTTGTAAAATTGTGGATTTATCCTTTCAAACGATCGGCAGTGAGATTATTATGCAAGTATGCTAATATATGTATGTCTGAAACTATTGTGATTGAACGGATATCCGTGTTTGGACTTGTACTAGCCGCGCGCCTTGCATTACAGAGGAGACTCTGTCCGTTTGCAGAGTGATTCTGTATATGCGGCGGATCTGGGCACGCGCCGGGGAAGAAAGGTTTTTTCAAAAAAAATTTTACGCGCCAAACACCATACCTTTTGGAACCGTTTTCCGCTAAAATAACCCCCGGGGGTGACAGGTTAAGTGGTATCAAAGACAAATCTTGCTTTACAATCACAACAGTTTGTGCTGACGGCCACAGGAATACCCACTAAAGGGCTACAAATGAATGGAATGGATAGGTATAGGAGAGTAGAACGCGAGTGATCGAGGTGAGGGAAAGAGTCTAAGTCCTTTTCTCTCGATAGGTGGTTTGTTTATATGATTAGCGGAGTCTAGAGCTGACTTATGATATTTGTTGTGATGACAGACATGGCCCGTACTAGATCATGCGGCCGAGGATACAGGGGCTGATGCGACGTGCTCGGTGGCCGCAGAGAACCAGCTCCTGCGGCAACTGCAGAGATGGCGGGGCAAGCTGGCGACCCTCACGGACCACATGCATCATTTACGCAACGGCAATCGGAGGCGCAGTGACGGCCGCCCCGGTTCCTCCGCAGGGCCCAGAGCGCGGTGACGGGACCGCGGTGACGGGGGCCGCGGCGACAGTGGCCCCTCCACCTACTGCAACAGCCGAGTACCGCCAACCCACGTTACGGCGCCAACGCAGTACCCGCAATAGCGACGACTGGACCGCGCGGGGGCCCCTCGTCGGGAGTATCCTGGGGGAGAGCGTGGGACACCTTCCCCCACGGTGGCCGCCAC
>CM055066.1:32417971-32458745 GCA_029204045.2 Tillandsia leiboldiana | reverse complement strand
CACGTGGCGCTCCCGCGCGGCGGCTTGCACGGCTGCGGCGTGTTCGGGGACACGTGGCGGGCGCCGGTGCGGGTCGGACCAAGCAAGCGTCCGGCTGGATCCCGTTGTGGCTGGCCGGGCCTGGCCGCACTGTGCGCGCCGACCGCCGGGCCGGGCCGCACTGTGCGCGCCCGAATCCGGGCCGGGCCGCACTGTAGCCGCCCGAATCCTGGCCTGGGCGCACTGTAGCCGCCCGAATCTTGGGACAATTTCGGTATTATCCGAATTGTTTCCTTTGGGCCTATAATAGCAGCCGAGCCCTCTTTCTGCCCTTTTTCCTCTCTGTCTTGCAAGATCTCCCCGAGCTTCCTCTTGATGAATTGTTCCTCTCTTAATCCTTGATCTTCCTGCAAGTTTAAGAATTTTTGGAGCTCGATCCCGAGGTTTCAGATTTTCTTGGCGCGGCGCGACGCTGGTTTCCGGTGTTCTTCCTTCGCTCTTGCGGTGTACGAGCTCCCTGGACCTACTCCGACCATCGTTTCGAGCGATTTCTTTCGCTGCTGGATTCGTAACAGGTGAGGCTACGATTTTGGGTTTCTCGCACATTTTCAGATTTCACGTTTTCGAGGTGTTTTCTCGTGCTCATTGGGACCCTTTTGCTGTGAGATTTTGGTGAGGCAGCACCTTCTTTTGAGGAGATCTTCGCGCACGAGTCTCGGATCAAGACGTGCTTATAGACTTTTTCATCTACTCGACGCGAGGATTGTGGATTTTTCTGGAATTTTTGGAGACCTTCCCGAAGGTATACACTTTTCCTTTTATCTGTACAAGAGTTTACAGTTGAATGGTTTTTTGGATTTGTGCCACCGATACTGTGGAATTGTACTTGGCCTACGGTGCTCGGAATTGGACGTGCAGGTACCCGTTTCGAAGCTATCGACGCGAGGATCGCTGTGGTATTTTATCTGAATTTTTAGTTCGTCTTCAGTGGGTGGCTTGCTTTCAGGATCTATGGACTGTGCTCTAATTCTATTGATATAGAATCATGCATGATGTGATTGGACTTTGGTACATGCTAGAGTGTAGGAATTGTTGATCCTTGTTTTATCTGTCGATCTTGTGATCTCTTGCTTCCTACTATCATGTTAAATATTTGTTATGTTGGAACCTGACCTAGCACCCCCGTCATATGTTGCATGTGTAACCAGACCAGTAGAAAACCCTCACTTGGGCTAGGGTTATTTATGTTTAGACATCCACACTTTATGTCGCATTCCTGGACTTAGTGTTATCCTCGCCCGGGTAGTGGCCGAGCGGTCGGGACTTCTCTATAGTGTGGGATGCATTGCACTCGTGCTTGGGAGCAGAGTGGAGTCTGGTAGATGTAGTGGTTCGCTTGTCTGTATCGGGAACCGTTTGGGGTAAACGGTGGACCCGAGAGATCTTGTTTTCCCCTGTTGGGTCGTCGCCACTGTGTTAGTGGCAGTAGTTTACTAGTGTTAGCCGGACCTAGAACCCAGAACCCTTTTCGACATATACATGATTTTAGTCTACCAATGTTTTCTTCCAAACATCGAAGGGCCGCTGGAGTCTGTTCTTGTTTGATTGGACAAAGGCATCAGCCCTTCGGGTTTGGGTAAAACACTTGTTTTCTAACTGTTTTTCTAAAAAGAACTAAAATCATTAAATATGGATTTCTTCCAGATCAAATTAGTTTTCAATAACAAATGTCACCTTTTCCCGTAAATCTCCCCACTCGAAAGGATTCGAGTGGTCTGGGTTCTAGGGGTCGTTCCTCTGTCGGGACGAAAGCCACGGGGGCCGAGCCTGGAACCTGTTCTTGTTTGATAGGGTTGTAGGTGTAGGTCTCCCGGGACTTTCGGGCCCTGTTGGTGTCTTCTGCGAGTTGTACTGTGTTTATTGCTTTCCCGAACTATAAGGGATCGGAACTTCGATAGTCGGAGCCTAGAGTCTGTTCTTGTTTGATAGGGTTCTTAGCACCGGTCTATCGGGTTTCCGAACCTTATGGTGTCGGTCTTTCTGGAGAGTTTAGTGTTCTGTTGTTGGGGAGCCGTCTGGTTGGACGGTGGCCCCAGCTGTGTGACATCCAGCCTTGTGGTTTGAGAGTTGGTGTTGTTGGTCGATCTTGTTGATCGTGGTTTGGAACTATAGCCTGCATGAGCCATATTTGAGCTCGACAGAGATACGCGGATACTTTCCTCGGTGGGGTCGCTCCCCTCGAGAGCCACTCCGGAGTTGGGCCTGTTACTTGCTATCGCGACTTGTCGCGCCGTCCCTCTGACTGGCCCAGTTGGCGGCAGTCACAGACACCCACGGTTAGACCCGTCCTGTTGAGGATGTGCGGCAGTAGGTGGGCGCAGGTTGTGACGGACCCTTGAGGCTGTCAGTTTAGATTCTGGTGATTTTACTGTGTGTGTTAGTAGAGCATCATGTTTCATCTGTTCCTTTTCTTGGCATCTAGATAGAGGCATAGTAGCTATAGAGTTACTTGTCCAGCCCTTTCATTTCAGTTTGATATTGTTACTTTATGCCTCTATTAGACTTAGTGGGCAGTCCCGTCCGGGCTTGTGGCGGGAACCCACTGAGAACTACTTGGGACGTAGTTCTCACACCCGTCGTGGTGTATTTTTCCCACAGGGACTTCTACTCCGTGTTCCTGCTGCTCTCTGTTGCTGCTTCTTCTGATCGCGGTAAGGGAGGTCGCGAGATAGTTCCCCACCAGTCGTCGTCCAGAGAGTAGATGCACCCTTATTACTTTTGAGAGTTCCTGTTGAGAGAACTTTGTAGTGAGGTATAGAGTTGTATTTATGTTCTACTGCTCGAGATGACTTTTGTACTTTTGGTGAGGACTTGTGTTGTATATAGTTTTTATTTCTAGTAGTTTTACTTCAGCTCTGATATCTGCATAGTATAGATGCTCTTTTGCAGGTTAGTCGCTTCGTCTATACGGGCTTCCCGTATGGGCGGCGGATCTGTTGGCGAGCCCGGGTCGCAGTTTCGACGCCGGGGCGTGACAGATTAGGTGTATCAGAGCTAGGTTGTAGGTCATTGTGGACTTAGAAACCCTAGGCTTGTGGTGGACATTAGGATGACTACGTGAGAGTCTGACTGTTCGCAGACGAGGTCGATGATGAGTTTGATACCTATCCCAAGGGGTGGGATGAGTGACGGCATGTTTATTCTCCTAAGCGATTATGTTGGCTGCAGACAACATAATGCTAGGGAATGGATGACATGTCCTAGAATTTCGCTGGATTGGGTCGTGTATTGTTTGGTACGGTCCTGATGTTTCCATGTGTTTGTAGGTGGGCACGATGCCTCCCCGACGCAGGGTACAGACGCGTTCTCAGCCTTTCCACTCCGATGAGCCTGGGCAGGAGGAGCCAGCACAGGTCAGCAGAGTGAGGTGCAGGAGCTTCGGGCTCAGTGGCCCAGTTGTCTGAGGCGGGTGCAGCGCCAGGAGGAGGCTTCTCAGAGCCAGGAGGAGGCTTCTCGGCGCCAGGAGGAGGCCTTCTGGTCGGATGGACGCTTCTTTTTGAGCAGAGGACGCAGCCTGTGGTAGCACCCCCTGTGTGTTCACCTGTGCCTTCTTCGCCAGCTGTGGCGCCCCCTGTGGTCACGTCAGCGCCGGCTATCCTGTTGAGCCGGTTTCTAGCATACCACCGCCTGGGTCGGTGGGACCTTTGACTTTGGCTGAAGCAGAGTTGCGGTGGGTGGATCTGGTTGATGAGGTTCCGCCGGTTTGATCCACCCCGTTTTTCTGGTATGAGTGCTGAGCCGTGGGAGGCAGAGTCTTGGATCACGGCCATGGAGCGTCATTTTGAGAGTTTGTTCGTTGAGGATCGATTTCGAGTCTTTTTGGCTACACACTACTTGGAGGGCAACGCCGAGGCTTGGTGGCGGCGTGTGCGGCCTGCTGGTCCGCCTGGGACGCAGATTCTTCCCTGGGCGGAGTTCCGCAGACTTCTGTTAGGGGCCTTCTTTCATGAGAGTGTTCGCCAGAGATTGGAGGAGCAGCTGAGAAATCTCCGCCAGGGAGATCGGCCCGTGCATGCATACATAGCCGAATTCAATCAGCTGTTGGCTAGTATGCCTCACGTGGCCAGGGACGAGTCTCACCGGATCTACATGTTCGAGCGGGGGGCTGCGCCGGTGATATTTATCAGCTTGTTTGCTCCTGCAGATTACAGACTTTGGAGGCATCGATGGAGCAGGCGTTATATGTTCAGTCTGGAGAGGCATGATGTCAGAGGTGGCTTTAGCCCCGTAGTGATTCCTGGGGCGAAGCGCCCAGCACCGGGTGGATGAGGGTCAGACGAGCGGGCAGGGACCCGTCCGAGACCTCCACGATCTCATCCTGAGGGTCGTGGGTTTCGTAGGCGCCGGAGAGCTGGTGAGCCCCAGCAGCAGCAGCATCAGCGGTATCGGCAGCAGCGGCAGGAGCGGTGTGTCATCTGTGGCGGGCCTCATCCACCGTCGCAGTGTGATCAGAGACAGGGGCGGTGTTTCCTCTGTGGAGAGTTGGGACATTTCCGCGCAGCTTGCCCACAGGCCATTTTGTCAGTGCGGCCGATTGCGACAGCACCCCCCTTGCCCATCCATGCAGCGGGAACCCCTCCGGCACACCAGCGGACAGAGTGGGCCACGACGTCGGGACAGACGGGACGACGACCTGCAGCACCCAGCGGACGGTTTATGCAGCCCTGTTGGAGGACAACCTCGGCAACGGATCTTGCCGTGGCAGGTATGATTTTATTTCAGTTAGCCGAGTTGAGCATTTTGTTACCGCTGCATTCTTTCTGCTTTATTAGTTGAGTATCTGCATCGGCGTCCTTGCATGGGTATGGGTTAGGAATTTCTGCTACATGTTTTAGCGATGGATTCTTCCCAGTATCCTACGAGTAGAGGGAGGACCGAGTGTGTGATCAGTGCCGTCGAGACTTGGGACTTCGCTGCCGATGTAGCGATTCTATGACAGCTCCAGGACTTGGATTGAGCACACGAGTTGGACTGGAGGAGGTCATTTTTTTTTCTCGGGATGCTGGCATATCCTCCCAACAGCATGGGCTTCAGCGACTGTGGTCAGACGCCACCTCGGGAGCAGACGTGATGTTAGGACTAGTGGTTATGTCCTTAGGAGTCTCGGTTAGTGATAGCTTTCTTTTGTGGCCACAGTAGGAACGACACCAACACTTCTCCCCCTTTTCTCACCTTGTACTGAAATTTACGAACAGACGAAAACTTCGAAAGATTGCTCCAGAAATGGAGACAGTGCCCGAACCTGTTCTTGTTTGATTGGGGCGAAGGCACTGATTTTTCGAAATTTTCGGACTTTTCGCTAATTTCAGCTGTTTTCTAAATCGAGGGTTGGAGTTGATGACTTTCCTGCTGGTGGAGCCGTATCTTTCTTGTTAGTTTAGTGTTGCGTTCTTGGTTGTTTTGATTGTTTTGGTTTTATTATTGTGGCGTGTTTTTGTTTCGGGGACGAAACTTCCTTTTAGTGGGGGAGGATGTAGGACCCCCGAACCCCAATGCAGCATTTTTCCGATGGATCCACTGTTAGAACACCTGTTGTTGGTGTATCTGGCCCATGGTGCATCAATGGGATGCCACAGATGGACCCTGTAAGGTTTTATTAGCTGTGTTGGCTTTCGGCTGGGTTTGCCGAAATTTTGAAAAAGAATTAGGCCAAACAGATGGCGGAAATGGATTCAGCACGGAAAAACGCTTGGAAATGGCTTTTTGTTTGCCAAATTCTGAGTCCGGATGCCCAAAAACGGACTCCCGGAAAATTTACTGGATTTCTGGTGCATAGGGGAGCCGTGGCCGCGGGGGTGCCACGTGGCAGGCCCGGATTGGCCGGCGCACGCGGCCGGGGTCCACGGAGCGCAAAGGGTAGGGACCGGGGTGCACCAGGAGGCGGCGTGGACTGGCAGGTGTCCACGTGGCAGCGCCTGATTGGCGGCTCTGGTGCGCTCGGTCTTCGGCAGTGCGCGGGGAGGCGTTGGACCGGGGGGCGCGCCACG
The DNA here is from genome assembly GCA_029204045.2 of Tillandsia leiboldiana. Taxonomy (NCBI): domain Eukaryota; kingdom Viridiplantae; phylum Streptophyta; class Magnoliopsida; order Poales; family Bromeliaceae; genus Tillandsia; species Tillandsia leiboldiana. The sequence goes on along the minus strand of CM055066.1, from coordinate 32,452,719 downwards.
TGGCGGCACCCGGTTGGCGGGCGCATGCTGCGCGCGGTCCCCGCAGCGCGCGGGGCAGGTGCCGCGGAGCAGGTGGCCGTACGCGGGCAGCGCGGGCGACGTGGGCGGTGCCACGTGGCGCCCGCTGATTCGCGGGTCGCCACCTACCGCGTTGACGCGGCAGGGACACGTGGCGCTCCCCGCGGCGGCTTGCACGGCTGCGGCGTGTTCGGGGGACACGTGGCGGGCGCCGGTGCGGGTCGGACCAAGCAAGCGTCTGGCTGGATCCCGTGTGCGGGCTGGGCCGGGCTGGGCCGCACTGTGCGCGCCCGAAACCGGCCGGGCCGGCCGCACTGTGCGCGCCCGAATCCGGGCCGGGCCGCACTGTAGCCGCCCGAATCCGGGCTGGGCCGCACTGTAGCCGCCCGAATCTAGGGACAATTTCGGTATTATCCGAATTGTTTCCTATGGGCCTATAAATAGGCAGCCCGAGCCCTCTTTGCTGCCCTTTTTCTCTCTGTCTGTGCAAGATCTCCCTGAGCTTCCTATTGATGAATTGTTCCTCTCTTAATCCTTGATCTTCCTGCGGAGTTTAAGAATTTTTGGAGGCTCGAATCCCGAGGTTTCAGATATTTCTTGGCGCGGCGCGACGCTCTTTCTTCGGTGTTTCTTCCGTCGCTCTTCGGTGTACGAGCTCCCTCGACCTACTCCGACCATCGTTTCGAGCGATTTCTTCGCTACTGGATTCGTAACAGGCGAGGCTACGATTTGGGGTTTCTCGCACATTTTCAGATTTCACATTTTTCGAGGTGTTTTCTCGTGCTCATTGGGACCCTTTTTGCTGTGAGATTTTGGTGAGGGCAGCACCTTCTTTTGAGGAGATCTTCGCGCACGAGTCTCGGATCAAGACGTGCTTATAGACTTTTTTCATCTACTCGACGCAAGGATCATCGTGGATTTTTCTTGGAATTTTTGGAGACCTTCCCGAAGGTATACACTTTTCCTTTTATCTGTACAAGAGTTTACAGTTGAATGGTTTTGGAATTGTGCGCACCGATACTGTGGAATTTGTAACTTGGCCTACGGTGCTCGGAATTGGACGTGCAGGTACCCGTTTCGAAGCTATCGACGCGAGGATCGCTGTGGTATTTTTATCAGAATTTTGGAGTTCGTTTTATAGGTGAAAATTTCGCAGTAAGTGGACTGTTCCCAGCAGATTTGTAAAACCTGGATTTTATTGGATTTAAAGTGTAACTGTAGCCTTATGTTGTACCCAGGAGGGATTGTGGACTGTGCTGGACCTGTTGGACCTAGAGTGGTTATTTTCCTGGTTTTCTCAGCTGTACGACTCCGGACAGTTAGCGTCTTCAGGTGGGTGGCTTGCTTTCAAGATCTATGGACTGTGCTCTAATTCTATTGATATAGAATCATGCATGATAGTGATTGGACTTGGGTAGCATGCTAGAGTGTAGGAATTGTTGATCCTTGTTTTATCTGTCGATCTTGTGATCTCTTGCTTCCTACTATCATGTTAAATATTTGTTATGTTGGAACCTGACCTAGCACCCCCGTCATATGTTGCATGTGTAACCAGACCAGTAGGAAACCCTCACTTGGGCTAGGGTTATTTATGTTTAGACATCCACACTTTATGTCGCATTCCTGGACTTAGTGTTATCCTCGCCCGGGTAGTGGGCCGAGCGGTCGGGACTTCTCTATAGTGTGGGATGCATTTGCACTCGTGCTTGGGAGCAGAGTGGAGTCTGGTAGATATAGTGGTTCGCTTGTCTGTATCGGGAACCGTTTGGGGTAAACGGTGGACCCGAGAGATCTTGTTTTCCCCTGTTGGGTCGTCGCCACTGTGTTAGTGGCAGTAGTTTACTAGTGTTAGCCGGACCTAGAACCCAGAACCCTTTTCGACATATACATGATTTTAGTCTACCAATGTTTTCTTCCAAACATCGAAGGGCCACTGGAGTCTGTTCTTGTTTGATTGGACAAAGGCATCAGCCCTTCGGGGTTTGGGTAAAACACTTGTTTTCTAACTGTTTTTCTAAAGAGAACTAAAATCATTAAATATGGATTTCTACCAGATCAAATTAGTTTTCAATAACAAATGTCACCTTTTTCCCGTAAATCTCCCCACTCGAAAGGATTCGAGTGGTCTGGGTTCTAGGGGTCGCTCCTCTGTCGGGACGAAAGCCACGGGGGCCGAGCCTAGAACCTGTTCTTGTTTGATAGGGTTGTAGGGGTAGGTCTCCCGGGACTTTCGGGCCCTGTTGGTGTCTTCTGCGAGTTGTACTGTGTTTATTGCTTTCCCGAACTTTAAGGGATCGGGAACTTCGATAGTCGGAGCCTAGAGTCTGTTCTTGTTTGATAGGGTTCTTAGCACCGGTCTATCGGGTTTCCGAACCCTTATGGTGTCGGTCTTTCTGGAGAGTTTAGTGTTCTGTTGTGGGAGCCGTCTGGTGGAACGGTGGCCCCAGCTGTGTGACTTCCAGCTTGTGGTTGAGAGTTGGTGTTGTTGGTCGATCTTGTTGATCATGGTTTGGACTATAGCCTGCATGAACCATATTTGAGCTGAGATACGCGGATACTTTCCTCGGTGGGGTCGCTCCCCTCGAGAGCCACTCCGGAGTTGGGCCTGTTACTTGCTATCGCGACTTGTCGACGCCGTCCCTCTGACTGGCCCAGTTGGCGGGCAGTCACCGACACCCAACGGTAGACCCGTCCTGTTGAGGATGTGCGGCAGTAGGTGGGCGCAGGTTTGACTGGACCCATTGAGGCAGTCAGTTTAGATTCTGGTGAGTTTACTGTGTGTGTTAGTAGATGCATCATGTTTCATCTGTTCCTTTTCTTGAGCATCTAGATAGAGGCATAGTAGCTATAGAGTTACTTTTCCAGCCCTTTCATTTCAGTTTGATATTGTTACTTTATGCCTCTAGTAGACTTAGTGGGCAGTCCGTCGGGCTTGTTGGCGGCACCCACTGAGAACTACTTGGGACGTAGTTCTCACACCCGTCGTGGTGTATTTTTCCCACAGGGACTTCTACTCCGGTTCCTGCTGCTCCTGTTGCTGCTTCTTCTGATCGAGGTAAGGGAGTCACGAGATAGTTCCCCACCAGTCGTCGTCCAGAGAGTAGATGCACCCTTATTACTTTTGAGAGTTCCTGTTGAGAGAACTTTGTAGTGAGGTATAGAGTTGTATTTATTTTCTACTGCTCGAGAGACTTTTGTACTTTTGGTGAGGACTTGTGTTGTATATAGTTTTTATTTCTAGCAGTTTTACTTTCAGCTTTGATATCTGCATAGTATAGATGCTCTTTTGCAGGTTAGTCGCTTCGTCTATACGGGCTTCCCGTATGGGCGGCGGATCTGTTGGCGAGCCCGGGTCGCAGTTTCGACGCCGGGGCGTGACACCCGCGCGTGCGGGCGGCGTTTCTGCGCGGCCGCACAGGGCCGGGCGCCGCACGGGTCACGCGAACCGGGGGCCGTCCGTGCCTTTGCCCTCGCCCGGGGACGTCGCCGCTGCCGCCGCCGGATCGGCGGGCCGTGCCTCGCGACCGACCGGGAGGGTCTTGCTGTTCGTATTTTTCTTTCGAGTTCCGAGTTACAGACTTCCTTATGGCAGGTTCGCGTAGGTCCGGGCGAGCGCACCGAGACGCGGAAGGACCTAGCGTCGACTAGCAGCGCGACAACGAAAAGGTGGGTTGTATTTCGGGATTAGCGTCGGGTTTCCGGCGATTGTACCTTGTTTAATATCAGTATCTAATCGTGCTAACATGATAGCCCTTGTGGACTTTATCGCTGAATTTAGTTGGTAGTATGGTTACTTTGTTCGGTTTGGTACTATGGTTACTTTGCTCGAGGTTGCAGCACGCGCACCCGCGGTTTGGCCACCGCAAAGGGTGCGCTTTTCCGGAAAAGTGGTCCATGACCCGTGTATACCCACGAGGGGACGCAGTGGGGCCTCTGTAGTTGTGGGGTTTTGATGCGCCGAGGTGTGAGCGGTGCGACCCGTCGGTTTAGTTGTCCGATGTGGTCGGGTATTGCAGGGTTACAGGCGACCCGTCGGTTTAGTTGTCCGACGTGGTCGGGTATTGCGGGTTTACAGGTGTTCGTGTTATCTTTTCCCTCTTGGGAGGGGTGGTTGCTCCGGATAGTTTACGGTTGGACGCATTTCTTTACCCTGCTTTATTATTATCATTATTGTTTAGTCGCTGACTTCCCTCTTTGCGACAGGGTCCTGCAGGGGGGAGAGTTAGGCGACGGTGAGGCCGCGGCAGGAGTTTCGGGGCCCCTGGAGACCCCGAACAGTACTCTCTCTTTTATTTCGCATTTCATTTATTATTTGTAGACTGTGGTGTGGTTCTCGATACCATTGTGGGGTCGGTGTGGATGTCGGCATGGTATTTAATAATTTATTTATTTTCCTTTCATCTCTGTGGGCCGCTTTAAGAAAAAAAAAGAGCAAACGAAAGAAAATATTGTGAAAACTGTTTTCAAAACCTAAGTGTCGTGTGGGCACTATTTTCCAAAACCTCTGAGTTTATGTTGCTTTCGAAACGAGTTTTCAAAATCTGGGTGCCGGGTGGGCGCCGTTTTTAAAATTGTGGATTTATCCTTTCAAACTGATCGGCAGTGAGATTTATTATGCAAGTATGAATATATGTATGTCTGAAACTATTGTGATTGAACGGATATCCGTGTTTGGACATTGTACTAGCCGCGACGCCGTGCATATACAGAGGAGACTCTGTCCGTTTGCAGAGTGATTCTGTATATGCGGCGGATCTGGGCACGCGCCGGGGAAGAAGGTTTTTCAAAAAAAAATTTTACGCGCCAAACACATACCTTTTGTGAACCGTTTCCGCTAAAATAAACCCCCGGGGCGTGACAGGTTAAGATGGTATCAGAGAAAAATCTTGCTTTACAATCACAACAGTTTGTGCTGACGTCCACAGGAATACCTCACTGGGCTACAAATGAATGGAATGGATAGGGTATAGGAGAGTAGAACGCGAGTGATCGAGGTGGGGGAAAGAGTCTAAGTCCTTTTCTCTCGATAGGTGGTTTGTTTATATGATTAGCGGAGTCTAGAGCTGACTTATGATATGTGTTATGACAGACATGGCCCGTACTAGATCATCGGCCGAGGATACAGGGGCTGATGCGACGGCGTCGGTGGCCGCAGAGAACCAGCTCCTGCGGCAACAACTGCGAGAGATGGCGGGGCAGCTGGCGACCCTCACGGACCACATGCATCAGTTGACGCAACGGCAATCGGAGGCGGCAGTGACGGCCGCCCCGGTTCCTCCGCAGGGCCCAGGAGCGCCGGTGACGGGACCGCAGGTGACGGGGGCCGCGGCGACAGTGGCCCCTCCACCTACTGCAGCAGCCGAGGTACCGCCAACCCACGTTACGGCGCCAACGGCAGTACCCGCAATAGCGACGACTGGACCGGCGCCGGGGACCCTCGGCGGGAGTATCCGGGGGGAGAGCGTGGTGACACCTTCCCCCACGGTGGCCGCCACCGCCACGGGGGAGGGGTCAGTTCCGCAGACAGAGCGGGACCGAGTGCGGGCCAACTTGGCCAACTTTAAGAAATACGATCCATCCACGTTCGAAGGGGACACGACCGATCCTTGGGTCGTCGAGAAGTGGGTGGGATCGATGGAAAAATTGTTTGAGGACTTACTCATGGAGGATAGCGAGCGGGTTCCCCTAGCGGTCCACTTCCTAGAGGGGAACGCCCGCTTATGGTGGAAGACGGTGCGCCCTGATCCCCTAAAGGGCACCGTGCTCCCATCGTGGACGACGTTCAAGCAGGACCTGTTCGGGGCTTTCTTCACCAGCAGCGTCAAAAAGAAACTGGAGGACGACTTGAACCATATTCAGCAGAGGAGCAGGACTATTATGGAATATCAACGCGAGTTCGTGCGTTTGGTCAACTGCGTCCCATTCGTGGTAAGGGACGAGTCCCATAAGGCGCAACTGTTTGTGGATGGCTTACGAAGCGATATATTCCAAGTGGTGCAAGCAGCCGATTTGCACACTTTTCAGAAGGTGGTCGACAAGGCCACGGTGGTGGAGCGCGGGTTTGCTGTTACGCATGCTAGGAGGGAGGGCCCGGCGCACCATGAGGAAAGGAAGCGACAGCAACAATACTCCGGGGGAGGCTCTTCTAGTGGGGGCCGACCCCCCAAGCGATGGAGGCCACCGTCAGGACCTCGGAGCGCACCTACAGGAGGGCCGAGGACGGGGGACAGGCCTTGTGTGATATGTGGGGGAGGGCACCGAGTGGGAGATTGCCCCCAAAGAGGCGACCACTGCTTCCGATGCGGCAAACAGGGGCACTTCCGCCGCAACTGCCCCTTAGCCTGGAGATCTGCGTCCTCTGCAGCTTCTATGCCCTCGCCACAGCTTTCGGGGTGGGGGAAACCTCCTGTGGGATCGACTTCTAGACCCCCTGCTTCACGGCGAGAAGAGGATAGGCAGCCTCAACCTGGCGGGCGAGTTTACTCGATGACCCGCCAAGAGACTGATCCGCCGGAGGACGCACTAGCAGGTATTACTTCTGTTTCAAATTCCCGTGCTAGGACTCTTTTTGATACCGGAGCAACACACTCTTTCATTTCTCGCGACTTCGTGTTTGTGCATGGTCTTGAGGAGTTACCCCTCCAAAATCGATTGGCGGTCCAAACGACGGGAGGGGCCTTGGAGGCGGACAGCTTTGTGGCCGCCTGCCTGATTAAACTAAGGCGACTGGCTTGCCCTTGGGATTTGGTGGTAATTTCCCTGAAGGAGTACGACGTATATTGGGCATGGACTGGCTCTCGAGGTACCAGGCACTTATTGACTGTGAGAAGCGGCAGGTGCGACTACAGGAACCGGGTTTCCCTGAGCATGTGTATCTGGCGTGCAAGAGCATCTCCTTCCTGGCAGTCATCTCAGCGGCATGGGCCAGAAGGTTGGTGGAGGGTGGGTGCGTGGCCTACTTGGCATCGGTAGATCTAGTTACCCGACCCTCGACGATACCTTCAGACATCCCGGTGGTGAGGGACTTTCCCGATGTCTTCCCAACGGAACTGCCCGGGATGCCCCCTGAACGGGAGGTGGTGTTTCCTATCGAACTACTACCGGGCACGCAACCTATTTCGAAGGCGCCTTACCGGATGGCCTTCGTGGAGTTGAAGGAGCTTAAGGCACAACTGGAGGACCTCTTGGACAAAGGGTTTATCAGGCTGAGTGTGTCGCCCTGGGGCGCACCGGTACTCTTTGTGCGTAAGAAAGATGGAAGCCTGCGTCTCTGCATCGACTACAGAGGGATAAACAAAGTTACAGTGAAGAATAAGTACCCCCTGCCCAGAATAGATGACCTCTTCGACCAGCTGCGAGGAGCGACCGTGTTCTCAAAGATTGATCTGCAATCGGGCTACCATCAGCTCCGGGTTCGGAACGAGGACATCCCAAGGACCGCCTTCCGGACCCGGTATGGCCACTACGAGTTCACGGTTATGCCGTTCGGGCTTACGAACGCCCCCGCAATCTTCATGGATATGATGAACCGGATCTTCAGACCCTTCCTAGATCGGTTCGTAGTAGTCTTCATCGATGATATCCTGATCTACTCACCCACCGACGAGGAGCACGAGGACCATTTGCGAGTAAATCTCCAAACTCTCAGGGAGCAGAAGCTGTTCGCTAAGCTCAAGAAGTGTGAATTCTGGCTACGCGAGGTGGGTTTTCTAGGGCACGTGATTTTGGCGAAGGGAATCACCGTGGACCCCAAGAAGGTGGAATCGGTGGTCGACTGGCAGCCGCCGACGACGGTGACAGAGATCTGCAGTTTCCTGGGCCTGGCAGGATATTACAGACGCTTCGTCGAAGGTTTCGCGAAGATTGCTACCCCTCTAAACCGGTTGACCAGAAAAGGGGAGAAGTTTATATGGACAGCTAAATGCTAGGAGAGCTTCGAGGAACTCAAAAGAAGGCTAACCAGGGCACCAATACTTGTACTACCGACACCCGGAGAGGATTATGAAGTGTACTGCGACACATCAAGGATCGGCCTTGGGGGTGTTCTGATGCAGCAGGGGAAAGTAATAGCCTACGCTTCCAGGCAATTGAAAGATTACGAAAAGAACTACCCGATACACGACTTAGAACTGGTCGCAATGGTCTTCGTTTTAAAATTGTGGAGGCACTACCTCTTTGGAGTTCACTGTAACTTCTTCTCGGACCACCAAAGTCTTAAGTACCTTTTCACCCAAAAGGAATTAAACCTGCGGCAGAGACGGTGGCTAGAGTTACTGAAGGATTACGACCTAACAATTCAATACCACCCCGGGAAGGCAAACGTAGTGGCAGACGCGTTGAGCAGGAAGGGGCAACAAGAAGGGGTGTCTGGAGGCGCGATAACTGAGCAGAGCAGCTTGATCGCGGAGTTCGCACGATTGAAGTTGGAGGTGGTACCAGCGGGCACGGTTGCGCAACTCTTAGCCTTGGTAGTCAAGCCGACGCTATTCGAGAAGATTCGGGAAGGACAACAGACCGACTCCCACTTACAGCTCGTGCGAGACAAGATCTCCCCGGACCAAGAGAGCGATTTTTCAGTGGAAGACGACGTCACTCTAGGGTTCCGCGGGCGGATTTGCGTGCCGTATTCGTCGGAATTGAAGGAGGAAATCCTAGCAGAGGCACACCGCGCCACTTATGCCGCGCACCCGGGGGGCATGAAGATGTACAGGGACCTCAAGCAGACCTTCTGGTGGCCTAAGCTGAAGGGGGATGTGACACGACATGTGGCTCATTGCCTGATATGTCAACAGATAAAGGCGGAGCACCAACGACCTGCGGGAAAGTTACAGCCCTTACCGGTGCCAGAGTGGAAGTGGGATCAGATCACCATGGATTTCGTCATGGGGTTTCCACGCTCACAGCAGGGGCACGATGCGATTTGGGTCATAGTAGACCGGTTAACCAAGTCAGCACACTTCCTGCCCATTCTTACAACCTGGACCCGAGAGCGGTTAGCTCAGGTTTACATCAGCGAGATCGTGAGACTGCATGGAGTGTCGGCATCGATCACCTCGGATAGAGACACGCGCTTTGTCTCGAAGTTTTGGCAGAGTCTACAGCGGGCCCTGGGGACCAAACTACATTTCAGCATAGCCTTCCACCCCCAGACGGACGGACAGTCGGAGCGAGTGATACAGACCCTCGAGGACCTGCTTCGCGCCTGCATACTTGACTGGGGGGTCAGTTGGTCACGCTACCTACCCCTCGTGGAATTCGCCTACAACAACAGCTACCAGGCCAGCATCCCGATGGCGCCCTACGAAGCCTTATATGGGAGATGCTGCCGATCCCCGATCTGTTGGGACGACTTGGGAGAACGGAAATTTTTGGGGCCCGACTTGGTGGAAGAAACTGAAGAGAAGGTGCGCCTCATCAAACAGCGCCTACTGACCGCCCAGAGTCGACAGAAGAGCTACGCAGACCAGCGGCGCCGCGACTTGGAATTCCAAGTGGGAGAACACGTGCTTTTGCGGGTCTCGCCATCCAGAGGAATCAAGCGTTTCGGGCTGAAGGGCAAGCTGAGCCCACGGTTTGTGGGACCGTTCGAGATCTTGGAGCGCATTGGCCCGGTGGCGTACCGCCTTGCCCTACCACCAAACCTCGACCGAGTCCACGATGTTTTCCACGTGTCCATGCTCCGGAAATACCTCCCCGACCCATCACATATTCTGGACGTCTCTACTCTCGAACTTAAGGAGGACCTGAGTTTCGAGGAAACCCCAGTGAGAATCCTGGCAAGGGAAAACAAATCGCTGTGAAACCGAACCATTACCTACATGAAGGTGCTCTGGAGCAACCAGGAGGAGCAGGAAGCGACGTGGGAACTGGAGTAAAAAATGAGGGAGTGCTACCCCAATCTTTTCGCCGCAACCCAGGATTGAGTTTCAAGGACGAAACTCATTTTTAAGAGGTGAGTGGTGTAGTAGCCGCTGGTTTGGAAGTACTTTGATCTTTTTATTTGGTTTTATTTACACCGTGTTTCGTCTGGGGGGTCCGGAGTGTGACTTTTCTCCTCTTGTCTGGGCAGGCCGTCGGGGCTCGCGGGTATTTTTTTAGGCAATAAAGCTCGCGAAACGGAGAACGGCGGCGCGATTGGATTTTTATTCCGACTCCGGAATCCCCCAGAATTATCTCCGGAAGATTGTTAGCGGTTCGGGCGATCAGCACGGATTTCGAGGCAAACCGGATCCAGGTTCGCACCCGAACCCTCTTTTCTGTGGATCGGGGGTTTGGGTTTAATTTTTCCCAAACTCAATTCGCCGATCGTTAATTTTGTAATTTCGGGACTTAGGGTTTAAGTCCCCTTGTACCTAAACGGCTAATTAATTGGTGTTTTGGGGATTAGGTCTCGACCCCCCTTCCTTTCCTCTCACCCTAGGCGTACGTTACCCCGAGCGCGGACGAGGAACGGTTCCCCAACCCCTTTTTCTTCCCATCGATCGGCGTGGAGTACCGCGACGGAGCGATCGAGGAGAGGGAAGAACACCGCACAACCTCCGGAACCCGGCACGCGAGAACGGGACGATCCCTCCTCTCCCAAACTCCGTCGACGTAACCGAGGTGAGACGTGGTTTTGTCGTTCTTGGATTTCTTGCTCTTTGCAATCGGGGGGGGGGGGGGGGGGGGGGGGGGGGGGGGGGGGGGGGGGAAAGGGGCACAGGCGACAGATTCTCCGGAATTCGGCGCGCGTGCGCAGCCCCCATGCGGGCGGCGTGCCAGTGCGGCCCGCACGGGGCCGGGCGCGCGCGCATCCCCGCATGCGGGAGGTGAGCCCGCACGGGGCCGGGCGCGCGCACACCCGCGCGTGCGGGCGGCGCTTCTGCGCGGCCGCACAGGGCCGGGCGCGCGCACACCCGCGCGTGTGGGCGGCGCTTCTGCGCGGCCGCACAGGGCCGGGCGCCGCACGGGTCACGCGAACCGGGGGCCGTCCGTGCCTTTGCCCTCGCCCGGGGACGTCGCCGCTGCCGCCGCCGGATCGGCGGGCCGTGCCTCGCGACCGACCGGGAGAGTCTTGCTGTTCGTATTTTTCTTTTGAGTTCCGAGTTACTGACTTCCTTACGGCATGTTCGCGTAGGTCCGGGCGAGCGTACCGAGACGCGGAAGGACCTTGCGTCGACTACCAGCGCGACAACGAAAAGGTGGGTTGTATTTCGGGATTTAGCGTCGGGTTTTCGGCGATTGTACCTTGTTTAATATCAGTATCTAATCGTGCTAACATGATAGCCCTTGTGGACTTTATCGTTGAATTTATTTGGTACTATTGTTACTTTGTTCGGTTTGGTACTATGGTTACTTTGCTTGAGGTTGCAGCACGCGCACCCGCGGTTTGGCCACCGCAAAGTGTGCGCTTTTCCGGAAAAGTGGTCCATGACCCGTGTATGTTACGGCTTTTTGTGTTGGCATATTTCGTGAGTTGAGTAGTTGAGTTGTTGAGTTGAGTCGGAGTCTTGAAGTGATCAAATTGTCAATCAGCAATCGAAGACTTAGAGAAGATTCAACAAGATCTCAAGTTGACACTCAGTGTTTTGAGTCTTGAAGATTGAAGTAGAAGAATTGTGGATCAATTACATCAATCTTAAGGAAAATGGATTCGGATTGATCAGGTACGTTTAACTAAATAATTTTGGTGATCCGAATACATTTGAGTGGTTTAGAAACACTTGGATAAGTTTTCATTGCTTAAAAATAAAAAACTGGACAAATTGGATGTTTCGGAATTTTTGATCCTGAACCAATCCGGATCAGAATTCCGATCCGGATCAGAATTCCGATCCGGATCCCGAACCTTGTTTTTTCAGGAATTGCTGAAAAAAGACGATGATCAGGATCGCCGTAAATCCGATCCGGATCGTCGTACGGGAAAATTTCTGTTAAGTCAGTTTTTGATGCTTATCTCTTTCCAAAGGTTTCTAAACTATAAATAGACTTTTAGGGTTTCTCAAAAACTACCGATTAATTAATTAAACACTTGAGAGCAACCCTAGAGGCTAGGTTTTTATCGTTCTTCTTTATAGCCTCTTTTAGGTCAATTCGACGGTTCTTTCAAGAACATATCTTTTGTCGAACTGATCTAATCTTTGCTTAGAGATTTCTTCTACGGGTCCTTCATGAGAATCTAAGCAAAGGATCACCATCGAAGCCAATATTCTTGCCGGCTGAGTTTGCGTCGTGGATTCGACGTGGCATCGTGGATTCGGTGTGCTAAAGGCGTTTCGTGGATTCGAAACGTGTGCTCGTGGATTCGAGTGGCGTTCGTGGATTCGAACGTGTGCAGTGGACGTGCAATCGGTGAGCGCAAGGTCCGAAGAAGTTGAAGGAGGGGTTTGAGTCCGTGGAGTCGGTAATCAACTTATTATTCTTCTTTTCTTAGTGGATTGTTATTGCGTGTTGGTCCCGTGGTTTTTCTCCTGGATTGGAGTTTCCACGTATATCTCGGTGTGCTATTTTTATTTTCCGCATTGGTTTTTATTTTGCACTGAGATTGGTTTTATAAGTATTACACCTATTCACCCCCCCTCTAGTTGTTTGATAGTACCTATTTAGATCCGTGTGGATCCTTAAAAACCAACAATTGGTATCAGAGAGGGTTTTAGGTTTATCTATCATGTCGGGTGAAAGTGGTAATATTTATAGACCTCCTCTTTTTGATGGGACCAATTATGCTTATTGGAAAGTGCGGATGAGAGCGTTTCTCATCTCAATTGATGAGCGGGTATGGCAAACCGTGGAATACGGTTGGGTGCATCCTGTTGAGGAAGTAGGAAATTCTACTACCCCAAAACCTCGCTCTGTATGGTCCAAAGAGGAAATTGAAAGATCTTCTTACAATGGGAAAGGTATGAACGCTTTATATAATTCTCTTTCCTCGACTGAGTTCACAAGAATTTCCTCGTGTGAAACCGCGAAGGAAATTTGGGATATTCTCAAAATTACACATGAGAGTACTAATCTTGTAAAAATTCAAAAGCTCAAGATGCTTACAAGTCAATTTGACTCTATTCATATGGAAGAGCATGAATTGTTTACAGATTATTACACTAGAATTCAAGATGTAATTAATACATGTGCTAATTTAGGAGAAAAGATCCCGGAGTCGAAAATTGTAAGAAAGATACTTCGGACTCTTCCGGAACGGTTTAGGGCAAAGGTTACCGCCATTGAAACCGTTAGTCATCCGGATGAGATGAGAGTAGAGGAATTAGTAGGTGCTTTGCAAACTTATGAAATGACTTTTCCTACTAATCAAGTTTCTTCCAAGTCTTATTCTAAGCTTACAGGTATTGCATTCAAATCAACAAAGGAAGAAGATAGCGAATCAAGTTCCGACGATGAAATCTCTTTTGCCGATTTTGAAGAACAATTGGCGCGGATCGTAAAGAAATTTCGTCGGAAATTTTGGAAGAATCGTACCGATGGATCTTCATCCACGAAACCATCTAAAGGATCATCGGGTTCTAAATCCTCTAAACTCAAAGGCGTTGCAAAACCTTCTAAAGAAAAAGAAAGAGATGATTTCGAAGGGGAAATCCGATGTTATAGATGCAAAGGCTACGGCCATATTTCAACGGATTGTCCTTCTCCAAAATTATATAAAAAGAAGGCTTTGCAAGCGAAAACTTGGGACGATTCTACTTCTAATGAATCGACCTCAAGTAAAGAGGAAAAAGTCGTTGCCTTACATGCCTCCCATATTCCCTCTTCTAATGTTTGCTTATCATCTTTAATCACTGACTCTATTCCTTTGATTTTGCATGAAACATCAACATCCGGCGGAGAGTCATCAAGTGAGGGGGAGTCGGACGAAGAAGAACTCGTTGAGGCATATCAACAACTTCTTACGGAATCAAAGAAGATGGCCAAACATATTTAGAAGTTGAGGAAGCAATGACTTGAAGTTCAAGACGAGAATCAAGCTTTAAAGATAAAACTTCATGATCTCGAGGAGGAACAAGGACGTTTATTGGATAACAATAAAATCCTCCAAGAAAAGCTAAACCAATCGGAGACAAACGCTAAATCATATATGGACAAGATTGGTTTTCTAGAAAAACAGTTTGAGGAGATTCATGTCACCAACCAAGCATTGACCAAGCAAGTTCATGAACTCAAGTCCGACATACAAAGGCTTTCAACCGTTTCCAAGAAACTAGATTGTATGTGCGGATTAGGTCAAACAAGCAAGGTTGGTTTGGGTTCTAAAAAGGATCAAACTGTGCATGCTTCAAGTTCCACAATCAAATTGAAAGGAAGAACGTGTCACCTTTGTGGACTTGAAGGACATTTGGTGAAGGATTGCCCGAAAAAGAGAAAGAAAAATCCTTCGGCAACTTCATCTATGGAACGGACTCAACGAACTCAAAAGATACATCAAGTCAAAGGAGTTCACTCATGTCACGCCCCGGGGGTTTTGTTTTAGCGGAAATGATTCGTAGAAAAAGTCAAACATTTGACGTGTAAAATTTTTTGTAAAAGCGAACCCCTCTTCCCCGGCGCATGCCCAGACCCGCCACACATACAGGATCACTCTGCAAACGGACAGAGTCTCCCCTGTATGTGCACGGCGTAGCATTCAGTACATGTTCAAACATACACAACCTTTCAATCAAAACAATTATTAACATACAACCAGCATTCTAACTTATTTAAGACGTATGGCCGTTCAGTTTGGAAAGGATAAATCCACAGTTTTAAAAAGAGCGCCTACCCGACGCTTACGTTTTGAAAGCGAGTTTCGAAACCAGCATAAAACCACAAGGTTTTGAAAACGGTGTCCACCCGACACCAAGTTTTGAAATCCCTTTTGAAATCCATAAATCCACAGGGTTTTGAAACCAGTGCCCACACGACACTTCTATTTTAAAAACGGTTTTCGCAATCTTTTCTTTTTCTTCTGCCTTTTTCATTTTCAAATGGCCAATAAAATTTAAAAGGGAGAGTAACGCATAAAAGGATAACTAAATACAACTCATACCGACATCCATGCCGACCCCACGAGGGTATCGAGAACCTCTCACATAACTACAATGTAAATGAAATGCAAGAAAGAAAAGGAAATACAGTCCAGGGTCCCCAGCGACCCAGCTGCTCCTGCCCCGTCCTCACCACCGCCTACGTCTCCCCCCGTCTGAACCCTGTCACAAAGTGGGAAGTCAGTGACGTAAAAGTAGTAGAGCAGGAGAAATATAATAAAACAAACCGTGAAGACAACCGGAGCAACCACCCTCTCAAGGGAGGAAGGCAACCTGTACACCTGTATCCTGTATTACCCGGCCACGTCGGACAACTAAACCGACGGCCCATACCGTACCTGCAGAAACCTGACCACGTCGGACAACTAAACCGACGGGTCGCACCGCTCGCACCTCGGCGCCTCAACCCCACAACTAATAAAGGGCCCCACTACGTCACCTCGTGGGTATACACGGGTCATAGACCACTTTTCCGGAAAAGCGCACCCTTTGCGGTGGCCAAACCGCGGGTGCGCGTGTTGCAGCCTCGAGCCAAGTAACCATAACCATCATCATGTCAGCATCATAATATAAATAGCAAGAGTAATGCGGTAAAGTGTATAATCAAAAGCAAGGTAATAATACGCGCACTCGAAGGTGGCCCGCCAACATATAGTTATTAAAAAGAGAACAACCGTCGGAAACCGACGCTAAACACTATGAAGAACCCACTAACATGCATAAGCTATCACCCATCACTGTTTAACCCCAGTACACTTAGAATAGACCCCGTCCAACATGATAGAGTTAGAGGCTAGGACAAAGTAAATACAACCCACCAGTCACTTGTAGCGATCAAGGCTCGACTTTCCTCGCGTCCCGACACGCTCGTCCGGGCTCACACACCTGCCGCAAGGAAACGTCAGCACCAAGACTCGGATCAAAACACGGTCAAGCCGCCTCCCCCGATCGGTCCCGCGGCATGACCCGCCGGTTCGGCGCCCGGTCCCGAGCGGCTCCCCGCCCGTACACGGGGCTGTGCGCGTGCCCAGCCCCGTGCGGGTTCACCCCCGCACGCGGGGCTGGGCGCGCGCCCGGCCCCGTGCGGTCACCCCCGCACGGGGGCTGGGCGCGTGCCCGGCCCCGTGCGGGTCACCCCCGCACGGGGGCTGGGCGCGTGCTCGGCCCCGTGCGGGTCACCCCCACACGTGGGGCTGGGCGCGTGCCCGGCCCCGTGCGGGTCACCCCCGCACGTGGGGCTGGGCGCGTGCCCGGCCCCGTGCGGCCACTGCCCGCATGCGGGGCCGGGTGCATGCCCAGCCCCGTGCGGCTCACATGGGTACGCCGCCCGCTTGGGGGGGGGTTTCGCACATGCGCTGGATTCCGAAGAATCCGTCACCTGTGCTCCCTCCCCTTTTTTCGGAAACTAACAACAAGAAGAAAACCAAGAATACCAAGAACTGTAAAACCTCCGTCTCACCTCGGTTACGATGACGATGGTTGGGGGAGGAGGGATCGTCCGTTCTTGCGTGGCCGGTTCCGGGGAAAAAGGTTGAGTGGTGGTCTTTCCTTTCCTTGCTCGTTCCGCCGCGGTGCTCCACGCCGATCCACGCGAAGAGGAGGGTTTGGGGAAGAAAACACTCTTGTCCGCGCTCGGGGTATCGCGCGTTAAGGTAAGAGGAAAAAGAAGGGGGTTCCTAAAACCTAATTCCCAAACGCTAAATTTAATTAGTTGTTTTGGCACAGTCGGACTAAACCCAAATTGGAAAATAAAAGATTGGGCGAATGTGAAATGGGGTGGTTAAAACCCAAACCTCAAGCAAGGCGACAGGTTGATTTGGGGGCGAACCAGGGTCCGGTCTGCCTCGGTACATGTAGAAGTCGCCTGAACCGTACAAAACTTCCGGAATTTATTTCGGGAGATTCCGGAGTCGGAATCCAAAACCGATCGCGCCGCCGGTCTCCGTTTCGCAAGCTTTATTATCCAAAAATACCCGCGAGCCCCGACGGTCTGCCCAGAATGAAGGAAAAATAATTCACACCCCAGACCCCTTAGTCGAAACGGTTCAATAAAAATTCAAAGGGAGGACAAAAGGGGAAAATAAACTCGCGGTTATTACACCACTCACCTCTAAAAACGAGTTTCGTCCTCGAAACTCAAACCCGGGTGGTGGTGAAAAGGTCGGGGTAGCACTCCCTCATTCTTGATTCCAGCTCCCAAGTTGCTTCTCGCTCCTCATGGTTGCTCCAGAGTACCTTCACGTAAGGGATAGCTCGGTTTCGCAGCGATTTGGTCTCCCTTACCAGGATCCTCACAGGGGTTTCCTCGAAGCTTAGGTCCTCCTTAAGTTCGAGTGTAGAAGCATCCAGGATGTGTGAGGGGTCGGAGAGGTACTTCCGGAGCATCGAGACGTGGAAGACGTCGTGGACTCGGTCGAGGTTTGGTGGTAGGGCAAGGCGGTAAGCAACCGGGCCGATTCTCTCCAAGATCTCGAACGGCCCCACGAACCGTGGGCTCAGCTTGCCCCTCAGCCCGAACCGCTTAACTCCTCTGGACGGCGAGACCTGCAAGAAAACATGCTCTCCTACTTGGAATTCCAGGTCGCGGCGCCTTTGGTCCGCGTAGCTCTTCTGGCGACTTTGGGCGGTCAGCAGGCACTGTCGGATAAGGCGTACCTTCTCTTCCGTCTCCTCCACTAAGTCGGGTCCCAAGAATTTCCGTTGTCCCAAGTCGTCCCGACTAATCGGGGATCGGCAGCGCCTTCCATACAAGGCCTCGTAGGGCGCCATCTGGATGCTGGCCTGGTAGCTGTTGTTGTACGCGAATTCCACGAGAGGTAGGTAGCGTGACCACCCGATCCCCCAGTCTAGTACACAGGCGCGAAGCAGGTCTTCGAGGGTTTGTATCACACGCTCCGACTGTCCGTCTGTCTGGGGGTGGAAGGCTGTGCTGAACTGTAGTTGGTCCCCATGGCCCGCTGAAGGCTCTGCCAAAACTTCGAGACAAAGCGCGTGTCTCTGTCCGAGGTGATCGATGCCGGCACTCCATGTAATCTCACGATCTCGCTGATATAAGCTTGGGCTAACCGTTCTCGGGTCCAGGTCGTATGGATTGGCAGAAAGTGTGCTGACTTGGTCAACCGGTCGACTACGACCCAAATTGCGTCGTGGCCCTGTTGTGAGCGTGGGAAACCCGTGACAAAGTCCATGGTGATCTGATCCCACTTCCACTCTGGCACCGGTAGAGGCTGTAGCTTCCCTGCTGGTCGCTGATGCTCGGCCTTTACTTGTTGGCACACTAGACAATGAGCTACGTGTCGGGTGACGTCCCCCTTCATTTTGGGCCACCAGTAGATCTGTTTGAGGTCCCTGTACATCTTCGTGCCCCCTGGATGTGCCGCATAAGGGGCCCGGTGTGCCTCGGTCAAAATTTCCTCCTTCAACTCCGACGAATCCGGCACGCAGATCCGTCTGCGGAACCGTAGGGTGCCGTCGTCTTCCACTGCAAAGTCGCTCTCTTGGTCCAGGGAAAATTTGTCTCGTACACGCTGTAAGTGCGGGTCGGTCTGCTGTCCCTCCCGGATCTTCTCAAGTAACGTCGGCTTGACCACCAAGGTTAGGAGTTGCATAACTGTGCCTGTCGGTACCACCTCCAACTGCATTCGTGCGAACTCCGCTATCAAGTGGTTCTGCTCCGTTATCGCGCTCCTTGACGCCCCTTCTTGGCGCCCTTTCCTGCTCAAGGCGTCCGCCACCACGTTTGCCTTTCCGGGATGGTATTGAATCGTCAAGTCGTAATCCTTCAACAACTCCAGCCACCACCTCTGCCGCAAGTTTAATTCTTTTTGGGTAAAGATGTACTTAAGACTTTGATGATCCGAGAAGACGTTACAGTGGACTCCAAAGAGATAGTGCCTCCATAGTTTTAAAACGAAGACTACTGCGGCCAGCTCCAAGTCGTGTATCGGGTAGTTCTTTTCGTAGTCCTTCAGTTGCCTGGACGCGTAGGCAATCACTTTCCCCTGTTGCATCAGAACACCGCCCAGGCCGATCCTCGATGCGTCGCAGTACACCTCGTAATCCTCTCCGGGTGTCGGTAGTACAAGAATTGGTGCCCTGGTTAACCTCCTTTTGAGTTCCTCAAAACTCTCCTGGCATTTGGCCGTCCATATGAACTTCTCCCCCTTTCTGGTTAACCGATTTAAGGGGGTAGCAATCTTCGCGAAACCCTCTACGAAACGCCTGTAATATCCCGCCAATCCTAGGAAACTGCGGACCTCTGTCACCGTCGTCGGCGGCTGCCAGTCGACCACGGACTCCACCTTCTTCGGATCCACGGCGATTCCCCGCGCCGAGATCACATGTCCTAGGAAGCCGACCTCGCGTAGCCAGAACTCACACTTCTTGAGTTTAGCGAATAGTTCCTGTTCTCTGAGAGTTTGAAGGATCGTTTGCAAATGGTCCTCGTGCTCCTCGTCGGTAGTGGAATAAATCAAGATGTCGTCGATGAAAACCACCACGAACCGATCCAGGAAGGGTCTGAAGATCCGGTTCATCATATCCATGAAGACTGCGGGGGCGTTTGTGAGTCCGAAAGGCATGACCGTGAACTCGTAGTGGCCATACCGGGTCCGGAAAGCAGTCTTCGGGATGTCCTTGTCCCGAACCCGGAGTTGGTGGTAGCCCGATTGCAGATCGATTTTGGAGAAGACCGTCGCCCCTCTCAGCTGGTCGAAGAGGTCATCTATTCTGGGCAGGGGGTACTTATTTTTCACTGTGACCTTGTTTATTCCTATGTAATCAATGCAGAGACATAGACTTCCGTCTTTCTTCCGCACAAAGAGTACCGGTGCGCCCCAGGGTGACACACTCGGTCTTGAACCCTTTATCCAAGAGGTCTTCCAGTTGTGCTTTAAGCTCCTTTAGTTCTGCGAAGGCCATTCGTTAAGGTGCCTTCGAAATAGGCTGCGTGCCCGGTAGTAGTTCGATAGGGAACCCCACCTCCCGTTCAGGAGGCATCCCAGGCAATTCCGTGGGAAAAACGTCGGGGAAGTCCCTCACCACTGGAATATCGGCGAGCGTCGTCGGGGGTCGGGTAGCCCAATCCACCGATGCTAAGTAGGCCACGCAACCACCCTCCACCAGTCTTCTGGCCCGTGCCGCTGAGATAATCGCCGGGAAGGAGATGCTCTTGCCCATCATGTACACATGCTCAGGGAAACCCGGTTCTTGTAAATGCAGCTGTCGCTTGTCGCAATCGATGAGTGCCTGGTACCTCGTGAGCCAGTTCATGCCCAGCACCACGTCGTACTCCTTCAGGGGGATTACCACCAGATCCCAAGGGCATGCCAGCCGCCCTAGCTTAATCGGGCAGGCGGTCACAACGCTGACCTCCTCCAAGGTCCCTCCCGCCGTTTGCACCGTCAAGGAATTTTGGAGGGGTGTCTCCTCGAGACCATACAAAAACACGAAGTCACGGGAAATAAAAGAGTGTGTTGCTCCGGTGTCGAAAAGAGTTCTAGCATGGGAATTTGAAACGGAAGTAGTACCTGCAAGTGCGTCCTCCGGCGGATCTGCCTCTTGGCGGGTCATTGAGAAGACTCTCCCGCCTGGTTGTGGCCGCCTGTCCTCCTCGTGCCGTGGTGCAGGGGGTCTAGACGTCGACGTCATAGGAGCCTTCCCCCGCCCAGAGAGCTGTGGCGTGGGCGTGGAAGCTGCAGAGGACGCAGATCCCCCGCCTAAGGGGCAGTTGCGGCGGAAGTGCCCCCGTTTGCCGCACCTGAAGCAGTGGTCGCCTCTTTGGGGGCACTCTCCCGGAATGTGCCCTCCCCCGCATATGACACAAGGCCTATTCCCCGGCCTCTACCCTCCAGCTGGCGCGCTCCGGGACCCCGCCTGTGGTCTCCACCGTTTGGGGGCCCCGCCCCCACTCCAAGAGCCTCCCCCCCGAGTTCTGGTGTTGCCGCTTCCGGTCCTCCAGTCGCGTCGAGTTCTCCCTTCTGGCGCGGGTGACCGCAAAGCCACATTCCACCGTAGTGGCTCTGTCGACCACTTTCTGGAAGGTGTGCAGTTCAGCTGCTTGCACCACCTCGAAGATATTGCTCCACAGGCCATCCACAAAAAGTTGCGCCTTGTGAGCCTCGTCCCTTATGACGAACGGGACGCAGTTTGCTAGTCGGACGAACTCCCGCTGATACTCCATCACCGTCCGGTTCCCCTGCTGGATGTGGTTCAAGTCATCCTCCAGCTTCTTCTTGACACTGTTGGTGAAGAAGGCCCCGAACAGCTCCTGTTTGAAGGTTGTCCAGGACGGAAGTGTGGTACCCTTAGCAGGATCGGGGCGTACCGTCTTCCACCACAAGCGGGCGTTCCCCTCCAAGCAGTGGACTGCTAGGGGAACCCGCTCGTCATCCTCCATGAGTAGGTCTTCGAAAAGTTTCTCCATCGACCCCACCCATTTCTCGACGACCCACGGATCGGTCGTGTCCCCTTCGAACGTGGGTGGGTCGTATTTCTTGAAGTCTTTCAGGTTGGCCCGCACCCGATCCCGCTCGGTCATCACAACCGTCCCCTCCCTCGCGGCGGCGGCAGCCACGGTAGGGGCAGGTGTGACTACAGTCTCCTCCAGAGTAACCCTGCTGGTTGTCCCCGGCGCCGGTCCCGTAGCTGCCACCGGCGGTGGTGCTGTCGGTGGTGCCGCGGCCGGTGCTGTCGATGGTGCCGCGGCCGGTGCTGTCGATGGTGCCGCGGCCGGTGCTGTCGACCCCTGTGGGGGAACCGGGGTGACCGTCACCGTTGCGGCCTGCTGCTGTTGCGTCAACTGACGCACGTGCTCAGTGAGGTTGGCCAGATTCCCTGCCATCTCCCGCAATTGCTGCCGCAGGAGCTGGTTCTCCGCGGCCGTTGACGTCGTCGCGTCTGCTTCTGCGTCCCCGGCCGATGATCTAGTACGGGCCATGTCTGTCACAAATCACAAGAGTCAACTTTAGGCTACCCTACTAACAACAACCATAAAGTGAGAGAAAGGACTAAACATTTTCCCTCCCCCCCTCGGTCACTCACGTTCTACAGTCCTATGCCCTACCCATTTCATTCATGTGTAGGCAAGTGAGGTGTTCCCACGGATGTCGGCATTAACTGTTGTGATTGAAAGAACTCTCTGATACCATTTAATCTGTCACGCCCCGGGGGTTTTGTTTTAGCGGAAACGATTCGTAGAAAAAGTCAAACATTTGACGTGTAAAATTTTTTGTAAAAGCGAACCCTTCTTCCCCGGCGCATGCCCAAACCCGCCACACATACAGGATCACTCTGCAAACGGACAGAGTCTCCCCTGTATGTGCACGGCGTAGCATTCAGTACATGTTCAAACATACACAACCTTTCAATCAAAACAATTATTAACATACAACCAGCATTCTAACTTATTTAAGACGTATGGCCGTTCAGTTTGGAAAGGATAAATCCACAGTTTTAAAAAGAGCGCCTACCCGGCGCTTACGTTTTGAAAGCGAGTTTCGAAACCAGCATAAACCACAAGGTTTTGAAAACGGTGTCCACCCGACACCAAGTTTTGAAATCCCTTTTGAAATCCATAAATCCACAGGGTTTTGAAACCAGTGCCCACACGACACTTTTATTTTAAAAACAGTTTTCGCAATCTTTTCTTTTTCTTCTGCCTTTTTCATTTTCAAATGGCCAATAAAATTTAAAAGGGAGAGTAACGGATAAAAGGATAACTAAATACAACTCATACCGACATCCATGCCGACCCCACGAGGGTATCGAGAACCTCTCACATAACTACAATGTAAATGAAATGCAAGAAAGAAAAGGAAATACAGTCCAGGGTCCCCAGCGACCCAGCTGCTCCTGCCCCGTCTTCACCACCGCCTACGTCTCCCCCCGTCTGAACCCTGTCACAAAGTGGGAAGTCAGTGACGTAAAAGTAGTAGAGCAGGAGAAATATAATAAAACAAACCGTGAAGACAACCGGAGCAACCACCCTCTCAAGGGAGGAAGGCAACCTGTACACCTGTATCCTGTATTACCCGGCCACGTCGGACAACTAAACCGACGGTGTAGAGTACCGGGACTTTGGATAGCGCGCCGACCACACAGATGGCTTGGAGCAGAGAATTGCCTTGGGCGTGTTGCGTTTGAGTTTACAGTTGATGCCGGGTTGATTCGGATCAACGCGGAAGCTCCAGCTCGATTCGGGGTTTTTCCGGGCTTTGTAGGCCGAGTGAGGATGAGATTGGGAATTTCCGACTTCACCGTGGAGTGCCGAAAATTCGGGAACACTTGGAACAGGTGTACTTTCAGATTACAGCGGAGTTCGGGAGGTTCCGGACTGACGCGGAGGACCCGGAGTCAAAAAGTGAGTCGGAACTGGCAATTTTGGAGCCGGTAATTGATTTGAGCACTCCGACTCAACGGATAAGCTTTTTGAGGAGAAAAAGCTGTGGACACGTGTACTTTTGATTTACAGCGAAGTTCGGGAGGTTCCGGACTGACGCGGAGGACCCGGAGGCAAAAAGTGAGTCAGAACTGGCAATTTTGGAGCCGGTAATTGATTTGAGCACCCCGACTCAACGGACAAGCTTTTTGAAGAGAAAAAGCTGTGGACACGTGTACTTTCGATTTACAGCGAGGTTCGGGAGGTTCCGGACTGACGCGGAGGACCCGGAGGCAAAAAGTGAGTTGGAACTGGCAATTTTGGAGCCGGTAATTGATTTGAGCACCCCGCCTCAACGGATGAGCTTTTTGGAGAGAAAAAGCTGTGAGCGCGTGTATTTTCGATTTACAGCGGAGTTCGGGAGGTTCCGGGCAGCGGCGGAGAGCCCGAAGGCAAAAAGTGAGTTGGAGTTGGAGTTTTTGGAGTTAATTAATTAATGGATTTAATTATTAAAGCTTTTGCTTTATAAAAGCACCAGCCACCCACCCTCTGCAGCAGGAAAAAGAAAGAAAGAAAGAGAGAAAGAAAGAAAGGAAAAGAAAAGAGAGGAAAAGGAAAAAGAAAAGAAAGAAAAGGGATTGGAGCTTCTTGGATTTTTGGACTCGCCGTTGGAGGCCGCGTGGAGCTCGTGGGCGTGCGGCGAGCGGCGACGAGGTAAGTAAAATTCTAATTTTTGGGTTTTTAGTGGTTTGGTGCAGTTTTTCTTGTGCTTTGGGCTTTTAATTGGTTTTTAATTGGCTAAAATTGAATTTTCAGATTTATCGGATTTTTCGGGGCTTTTGTTGGATTTGCCGTCGCCGGCGGCCGCGCGCGCGCACAACGGCGCACGCGCGGCGCCAGGGTGCTGCTGTTGGCAGCACCCTGCGGCGAGGTGCCGCTGGGCGCGGCGCCGCGTGCAGCAAAGTGCTGCACGCGGCGCTGCCGGGCCGCGCCCAGGCGCGCGCGGCAGGCCCTGCCTGGCCGCGCGCAGGTGCGCGCGGCACTGCTTGGCCGCGCGCAGGTGCGCGCGGCATGGCCGCGCGCGGGCGCGCGCGGCAGGGCCGCGCGCAGGTGTGCGCGGCACCGCTTGGCCGCGCGCAGGTGCGCGCGGCATGGCCGCGCGCGGCAGGGCCGCGTGGGCTTGCGCGGGCTTGCGCGGGCCGCGTGGGCTGCGCGCAGCGGCCGCGCGCGCGCGGCCGCGCGCAGCGCCGCTGGGCGCCGCGCGCCGCGCCGCTGGGCGCCGCGCGCAGCGCCGCTGGGCGCCGCGCGCGGAGCCGCTGGGGCACTGCGCGACGCGCTCCAGCGTCGCGCAGCAGCCCCTGCGCCGCGCGGTTTGGCTTGGTGCCGCGCGGTGGGCCTCCCTCGTCGCGCGGCAGGGCTGGTGGACGCTCGGCGTGCTCCCGGACGGCGGGCGACACCTCGGGTTGCGTGCCGGCGCTGTTTTTTTTCGCCGTCGGAGCCCGTTGGTCTCCGTCGGCCGCTGTTTTTCGCCGTCGGTCGCTGGTTTTCGCCGACGGAGCAGTTTTTCGCCGCCGCGCGCTGTTTTTCGCCGTCGGGCGCAGTTTTTCGCCGACGGAGCCGTTTTTCGCAGTTTTCGCCGGCAGATTTCGCAAGCGGTTTCGCGCGCAGGTTTCGCTGTTTTCCGCTGTTTGGCGAGCGGTTTTCGCAGGATTTTCGCAAGCTGATTTTTGAGCTGTTTTCGTCGTCGGGCGCTGTTTTTCGCCGACGGAGCAGATTTTCGCAAGCTGTTTTCGCAAGCCGGTTTTGAGCAGTTTTTGCAAGCAGTTTGTGAGCAGATTTTGCGCGGTTTTCGCGAGCAGTTTCGCAGGGTTTTCGCGAACTGTCTCGCTAGCAGATCTTGCCTGTTTTTCGCCGTCGGGCGCTGTTTTTCGCCGACGGAGCTGTTTTTCGCCGCCGCGTGCTGTTTTTCGCCGTCGGGCGCAGTTTTTCGCTGACGGAGCTGTTTTCGCCGCCGCGTGCTATTTTTCGCCATCGGGCGCTGGTTTTCGCTGACGGAGGCTGTTTTCGCCGACGGAAGCTGTTTTTCGCCGTCGGATGCTCGGTTTTGACTGTGTGGATTGATTTTGCGATTTCTTCGCTTCTGGCAGCTTGCGGTGCGGTTTTAGCTTTCGCGGAGCGCGCGGTCGTGTGGTTGGTCGCCGCGTGCTCCGTTTTGCGTGCGGTTTCTGGCATCGGGCTTCGTGTTGCGTGCGGACCCCTTGGAGGCCAGGTAAGCCCGCTGTGCCAATTGCAAGTGTCGACGAGCAATTGGTGGCTTTCTGAGGTGGGTTGGTTTTCTCTCCAAGTCTACGGACTTCCTTCTAATTCTAATGTATTAGGATTGCATGCTAGTTTAAGTGTTTTCTTGGAACTTAACTAGCACCCCCGTCATATGTGCATGAGTTTGACCAGACCTTTTGTGAACCTTAATTTGGGCTAGGTTCCTTTATGTTTTAGACATCCCGCACTTTTTATATCCTTCGGGACTTAGAGTTTCCTCGCCCGGGTAGTGGGCTGAGTGGTCAGAGTGTTGTGGGACGGGTGTTGCACTCGGGCCCGGGGGGGCCGAGTGGGGTCTGGTGGCTGGGTTAGGCCAGTGTTAGCATTTTTGGGGAACCGTTTTAGATGAACGGTGGTCCCGGGGGTTTTCCTTTCCGCTGTTCTCCTCGTCACCACCAGGTTGGGATCGTGGTGCACGTGTGTTAGCAGGACCTTGAACCCAGAACCTTTTTGGATGAATACATGATTTTAGTCAGCCAATGTTTCTTCCAAGCCTCGCAAGGTTGTCTGAGTCTGTTCTCGTCTGTTGGGACGAAAGCATCAGCTCTTCGAGGCTTGGGCATAAAACTTGATTTCAAAGGGTTTTCCTAAAAGAGACTAAAAATCATTAAAAAGATGGATTTCTCTCAGATCGAATGGTTTTCTGAAATAAATGACATGGTTTCTTATAAACTTATCCACCCGAGCGGATTCGAGTGATCTGGGTTCTAAGGGCTGCTTTCTCTCTTGGGGACGTAGATGTTAGTCTCCCGGGGTTTCAGACCCTTCGTAGATCTGGCCGTGGAGTAGCTCCGGCTGTGAGTCGAGTGTTGAGTTCAGTGAGGTGTTGTTGAGGGAGCCGTTGGGAGAGACGGTGGTCCCAGCTGTGTAGTGCCTTCGTTGAGTGGGTCTGTGTTGTGAGATTGAGTCGTGGAGGGTTCTCCGACTGAGTTTGTGCTTTGAGCATCGAGATACTGATCTGTTTGATCGAGGACCACAGCCTGCAGGAGCCACTTGTGAGACAGTGATACTGATGTGATACTTGAGTTCGGTGGGGTCGCACCCCTCGAACCACGCCCCGGGTGCGTTGATGATTCCGAGCTTGATGAGGCTGCGATGATGATACCGAGCCTGACGAGGCTGCGATGATGCGCCTAGTTCATATACTAGTGGTCGCTTGATACCCCTGGCCGTGCTACCATGGGGTCACTGTGTGAGATATCGAGTTTGTCCGTTGGGACACCCTGGTTGATACACCAGGGGGCGCAGGCTTGACTCGACTGGACCCTGTGGGGCAGTCGCTGAGATTTGTGATACACTGAGAGAGTGATGGCGTAGCGTGTGTCATAGTAGAGCGTCTTGGGCTTAGTACTTGTGACATATTGTCAGCAGTGAGTGACTGCATACCATCATCCATAGTCTCTTCTTATTGAGCATAGTAGATAGAGGCATGATAGCTGTAGATTCTTTTCCAGCTTATTTATTTTATCATCAGTCTTTTCTCTATCTTATGCCTCTGGTAGACTTAGTGGGCAGACCGTGGTTCTTGGAGACGGTACCCACTGAGAACTACTGTAGGATGTAGTTCTCACACCCTCTGTCGGTGACAGGTTGCTGAGGCTTTCTTCCGTTCCTGCTGTGCTTGACTGGACGGACCGAGGACAGGGAAGTCGCGCGATAGTTCCCTACCAGCATTGTTACATTAGAGAGAGGTAGATGGACCATCCCGGATTGTGGGAGTGGGTTATGTTTCTTGTTAGCTATCTCCCATGTGGATTCGTAGATGTTGTATAGGTGGACTTCTATTTGTATCTTTTGATTTTGGGAGATAGGCTATGGGTTGTTGCAGCTTTGTAGTTGAGAAAAATTTTATAGTACAGCTTTTTATCCGCTCTGATATCTGTGTAGCTGTAGTTTTGTCTTTTGCAGGCTAGACGCTTCGTCTGTACGGCAGTTTCCGTACAGATGGCGGATCTGTTAGCGAGCCCGGGTCGCAGTTTCGACCCCCTGGGCGTGACAGATTAGAGTGGTATCAGAGCCTAGGATATAGGTCTTGAGGACTTAGAAACCCTAGGCTTGTGGTTGGACATTAGGATGACTACGTGAGAGTCGTGACTGTTAGCGAGAGTCCAGATTGAGTTTTTGCCTCTCCCTTGGGTTGGGATGAGTGATTTGATATGTTATTCTCTCAAAGTGATTATGTTGGCTGCAGACAACATAATACTTTAGGAAGGATAACAAATTTTAGACTCTCGCTGGATTGGGTCGTATGGTTGTTGTGTCCTGATGTTTGTTTTGTTTCAGTTACTTGCGATGCCGCCGAGACGTCGTTGCAGCGACGAGCGGGCGTTTGACCTCAGCTGAGGAGCCCGGACGGCGGGCTGCCGAGCAGGCTAGGCAGGGTGAGGTACAGGATCTGCGGGCTCAGGTGGCCCAGATGCCGGAGGCGTTGCGGCGCCAGGAGAAGAACATGGAGCGTGTGTTGCGCATGTTTGAGCTGAGAGCATCTCCCGGGGTATCGCCAGTAGTACTCCAGCCGCGACATTGACGATTTCGACCCTGGTCACACCACTGATGGTGCAGGAGCAGCGAGAGGTTGCCAACCGGTTATTCTACTTCATCCAGTCCCATCCCCTGCAGATTTTGGGATTTAAGTTGGGGGCCTTGGGAGGCCGAGAACTGGATCGCTGCTATGGAAAAGCTGTTCAAGGATTGTTCATCCAGGAGAAGCATCAGGGCGCTTGATCTTGCGCCTTTCGTTAGGACGCCGAGAGTTGGTGGCGTCGGGTTCGTCCTGTTGGACCACCGAGAGCGAGTTTCCATGATGGTTGAGCAGTGGGCCCCTTGTCACCCAGGTTGAGGCTTCGGGGTTGTTTATGTTGAGAGGGGACTGCACCTGGATATCTATTTCTTTGTGTATTCTCGGCGAGGGCCGACCGTAGATGCAGCGATTGGGCATGTACGATGGATTGACCGAGGATCACTGATCACGTCCAGGAGGGACGGAGATCGAGGGACCAGCTCCTGAGAGAGAGTCTTCCAGTGATGCCGATTTCGGGATAGTGGAGTGGATCGAGGTTGCCATGGTGCCAGCCTCAGGGTCATGTGTCTCAGAGGAGACAGAGACCTGGAGGTTCTCGGCAGTCGAGGCGCCAGGATACTGGATTGGAGACCGAGTTAGTGGTCGACATGGTTATGGAACCTTGCAGCCGGGGCTGTGCCCGGTTAGTGTTCAGAACCCGGTAGGGGCTTTTTGAGCTTGCCTTGCGGTCAAGTGGATTGACTGAGGCCTGTGATTGTTAGTATTTGAAGGATCGAGTTCTCCAGCTGTGTTGAACGGGTTAGCAGCCGGGCCCGTCGTGGACATTTGGATTTATTTCCGAGGTGGCTTAGAGCTTCAAGATCACTGGAGGATAGGGCAGCAACTCCAAGAGGGGAGTTGTTGGTTGCCTAATCGAGGGATGTACCTGCGGAACTTGATTGTTTTGGTTGCTAAGGAGCAACGGGGGAGTTTTTGCCTTTTTGGAGACTTCGATTTTGGAAGCCACCAGCCGCAGAGGTTTATGTTATAGACTTGAGTTTACGCGGGGAGTTTGGACCGTGATTTTCGTCGGATAGGAGGAAGTGTAAATTGTATCCTCGCACTTTATCAGCTTTTCTTCGTTGGAGTCGAACAAGGATTTGAGCTATCAGAAGCAACCGAAGAAATTCTTGCTTGTGGAGTTATGGAATTTACGGTTGGTTTTACCCAGTGAGGGTTCGGTGGTGCCTGTATGTTGAGTTAGAGCGACCACCTGAGAGCCGAGAGGATGAGTTTGGGTTGCTGATTGGTGGGCGCCAGGTTAGCGGATCGCTTGGTACTTGGTATGACTTCCTTTCCTGGTGGTTGAGATCAGAGTTTTGCACCCCTACTTGGTTGAGTTGGTGGACTGTGGTTTTGGGTTGCGGCCACAGCAGGGACAACTTCAACATCTCTCTCTCCTTGTTTTCCCGTTTTAACGCCGAAAATAGCAGCGGAATGAAAAATTTCGAAGGACTACTCCAGAAATGGAGGCGATGCGGGAACCGGTTCTTGTTTGATCGGGGTGAAGGCATCGGTCCTTTGGAAATTTCGGACTTTCGCTATTTTCGGTTGCTTTTCTTTTGAGAGAGAGTTGGAGTTGATGTTATTCTTGATGTGAGTTTCTTGTGGTAGGGTGTGTGTTTTGGTTTCGAGGACGAAACCTTTTGAAGGAGGGGAGAATGTAGAGTACCGGGACTTTGGATAGTGCGCCGACCACACAGATGGCTTGGAGCAGAGAATTGCCTTGGGCGTGTTGCATTTGAGTTTACAGTTGATGCCGGGTTGATTCGGATCAACGCGGAAGCTCCAGCTCGATTCGGGGTTTTTCCGGGCTTTGTAGGCCGAGTGAGGATGAGATTGGGAATTTCCGACTTCACCGTGGAGTGCCGGAAATTCGGGAACACTTGGAACAGGTGTACTTTCAGATTACAGCGGAGTTCGGGAGGTTCCGGACTGACGCGGAGGACCCGGAGTCAAAAGTGAGTCGGAACTGACAATTTGGAGCCGGTAATTGATTTGAGCACCCCGACTCAACGGATAAGCTTTTTGAGGAGAAAAAGCTGTGGACACGTGTACTTTTGATTTACAGCGAAGTTCGGGAGGTTCCGGACTGACGCGGAGGACCCGGAGGCAAAAAGTGAGTCGGAACTGGCAATTTTGGAGCCGGTAATTGATTTGAGCACCCCGACTCAACGGACGAGCTTTTTGAAGAGAAAAAGCTGTGGACACGTGTACTTTCGATTTACAGCGAGGTTCGGGAGGTTCCGGACTGACGCGGAGGACCCGGAGGCAAAAAGTGAGTTGGAACTGGCAATTTTGGAGCCGGTAATTGATTTGAGCACCCGCCTCAACGGATGAGCTTTTTGGAGAGAAAAAGCTGTGAGCGCGTGTATTTTCGATTTACAGCGGAGTTCGGGAGGTTCCGGGCAGCGGCGGAGAGCCCGAAGGCAAAAAGTGAGTTGGAGTTGGAGTTTTTGGAGTTAATTAATTAATGGATTTAATTATTAAAGCTTTTGCTTTATAAAAGCACAAGCCACCCACCCTCTGCAGCAGGAAAAAGAAAGAAAGAACGAGAGAAAGAAAGAAAGGAAAAGAAAAGAGAGGAAAAGGAAAAAGAAAAGAAAGAAAGGGATTGGAGCTTCTTGGATTTTTGGACTCGCCGTTGGAGGCCGCGTGGAGCTCGTGGGCGTGCGGCGAGCGGCGACGAGTTAAGTAAAATTCCGATTTTTGGGGTTTTAGTGGTTTGGTGCAGTTTTTCTTGTGCTTTGGGCTTTTAATTGGTTTTTAATTGGCTAAAATTGAATTTTCTGATTATCGGATTTTTCGGGGATTTTGTTGGATTTGCCGTCGCCGGCGGCCGCGCGCGCGCGCAACGGCGCACGCGCGGCGCCAGGGTGCTGCTGTTGGCAGCACCCTGCGGCGAGGTGCCGTTGGGCGCGGCGCCGCGTGCAGCAAAGTGCTGCACGCGGCGCTGCCGGGACGCGCGCAGGTGCGCGCGGCCCTGCCGGCCCGGGCGCGTTCATGCCACGCGCACCTGCGCGCGGCACCGCTTGGCCGCGCGCACGGATGTCGCGCGGCAATGGCCGCGGCGCGGCAGGGCCGTGCGCGGGCCCTGCGCGGGGCGCGCGGGCGCGCGCTGCTGCGCGCAGCGCTGCGGGCTGCGCCAGCGGCCGGCGGTCGCAGCGCCGCTGGGGCACTGCATGACGCGCATTCACGCGTCGCGCAGCAGCCCTCAGGCGCCGCGCAGTTTGGCTTGGTGCCGGCGCGTGGGGCCTCCTCGTCGCAGCGGCAAAGGGCTGGTGGAAGGAACAAGCTCAGCGTGCTCCGACGGGACGGGCGGGCGACACCTCGGGTTGCGTGCCGGCGCTGTTTTTGTCGCCGGCGAGCCCGTTGGTTCTGCACTCGGCCGCTGTTTTTCGCCCGTCGGTCGCTGGTTTTTCCGCCGACGGAGCAGGTTTTCCGCGCGCCGCGCGCGTTTTCGCCGTCGGGCGCAGTTTTTCGCCGACGGAGCCGTTTTTCGCAGTTTTCGCGGCAGATTTCGCAAGCGTTTCTGCGCGCAGGTTCGCTGTTTTCCGCTGTTTGGCGAGCGTTTCGCAGGATTTTCGCAAGCTGATTTTTTGAGCTGTTTTCGCCGTCGGGCGCTGTTTTTTTGCCGACGGAGCAGATTTTCGCAAACTGTTTTCGCAAGCCGGTTTTGAGCATTTTTGCAAGCAGTTTGTGAGCAGATTTTGAGCGGTTTTCGTGAGCAGTTTCGCAGGTTTTCGCGAACTGTCTCGCTAGCAATCTTGCCTGTTTTTCTCGCCGTCGGGCGCTGTTTTTCGCCGACGGAGCTGTTTTTCGCCGCCGCGTGCTGTTTTTCGCCGCCGGGCGCAGTTTTTCGCTGACGTAGCTGTTTTCGCCGCCGCGTGCTATTGTTTCGCCATCGGGCGCTGGTTTTCGCTGACGGAGGCTGTTTTCACCGACGGAAGCTGTTTTTCGCCGTCGGATGCTCGGTTTTGACTGTGTGGATTGATTTTGCGATTTCTTCGCTTCTGGCAGCTTGCGGTGCGTTTTTAAGCTTCCGCGGAGCGCGCGGTCGTGTGGTTGGTCGCCGCGTGCTCCGTTTTGCGTGCGGTTTCTGGCATCGGGCTTCGTGTTGCGTGCGGACCCCTTGGAGGCCAGGTAAGCCCGCTGTGCCAATTGCAAGTGTCGACGAGCAATTGGTGGCTTTCTGAGGTGGGTTGGTTTTCTCTCCAAGTCTACGGACTTCCTTCTAATTCTAATGTGTTAGGATTGCATGCTAGTTTAAGTGTTTTCCTTGGAACTTAACTAGCACCCCCGTCATATGTGCATGAGTTTGACCTGACCTTTTGTGAACCTTAATTTGGGCTAGGTTCCTTTATGTTTTAGACATCCCGCCACTTTTATATCCTTCGGGACTTAGAGTTTCCTCGCCCGGGTAGTGGGCTGAGTGGTCAGAGTGGTTGTGGGACGGGTGTTGCACTCGGGCCCGGGGGGGCCGAGTGGGGTCTGGTGGCTGGGTTAGGCCAGTGTTAGCATTTTTTGGGGAACCGTTTCAGATGAACGGTGGTCCCGGGGGTTTTCCTTTCCGCTGTTCTCCTCGTCACCACCAGGTTGGGATCGTGGTGCACGTGTGGTTAGCAGGACCTTGAACCCAGAACCTTTTTGGATGAATACACGATTTTAGTCAGCCAATGTTTCTTCCAAGCCTCGCAAGGTTGTCTGAGTCTGTTCTCGTCTGTTGGGACGAAAGCATCAGCTCTTCGAGGCTTGGGCATAAAACTTGATTTCAAAGGGTTTTCCTAAAAGAGACTAAAAATCATTAAAAAGATGGATTTCTCTCAGATCGAATGGTTTTCTGAAATAAATGACATGGTTTCTTATAAACTTATCCACCCGAGCGGATTCGAGTGATCTGGGTTCTAAGGGCTGCTTTCTCTCTTGGGGACGTAGATGTTAGTCTCCCGGGGTTTCGGACCCTTCGTAGATCTGGCCGTGGAGTAGCTCGGCCGTGAGTTGAGTGTTGAGTTCAGTGAGGTGTTGTTGTGGGAGCCGTGGGGAGACGGTGGTCCCAGCTGTGTAGTACCTTCGTTGAGTGGGTCTGTGTTGTGAGATTGAGTCGTGGAGGGTTCTCCGACTGAGTTTGTGCTTTGAGCATCGAGATACCGATCTGTTTGATCGAGGACCACAGCCTGCAGGAGCCACTTGTGAGACAGTGATACTGATGAGATACTTGAGTTCGGTGGGGTCGCACCCCTCGAACCACGCCCCGGGTGCGTTGATGATTCCGAGCCTGATGAGGCTGCGATGATGATACCGAGCCTGACGAGGCTGCGATGATGCGCCTAGTTCATATACTAGTGGTCGCTTGATACCCTGGCCGTGCTACCATGGGGTCACTGTGTGAGATATCGAGTTTGTCCGTTGGGACACCCTGGTTGATACACCAGGGGGCGCAGGCTTGACTCGACTGGACCCTGGGTGGGCAGTCGCTGAGATTTGTGATACACTGAGAGAGTGATGGCGTAGCATGTGTCATAGTAGAGCGTCTTGGGCTTAGTACTTGTGACATATTGTCAGCAGTGAGTGACTGCATTACCATCATCCATAGTCTCGTCTTTTGAGCATAGTAGATAGAGCATGATACTGTAGATTCTTTTCCAGCTTATTTATTATCATCAGTCTTTTCTCTATCTTATGCCTCTGGTAGACTTAGTGGGCAGACGTGGTTCTTGGAGACGCGGTACCCCTGAGAACTACTGTAGGATGTAGTTCTCACACCCTCTGTCGTGCACAGGTTGCTGAGGCTTTCTTCGTTCCTGCTGTGCTGATTGGACGGACCGAGGACAGGGAGCGCGTGATAGTTCCCTACAGCATTGTTACTTTAGAGAGAGGTAGATGTACCATCACGGATTGTGGGAGTGGGTTATGTTTCTTGTAGCTATTTCCCATTGGATTCGTGTAGATGTTGTATAGGGGACTTCGATTTGATCATTTGATTTTGGGAGATAGGTATGTGTTGTTGCAAGCTTTGAGTTGAGAAAAAATTTTTTATAGTACAACTTTTTATACGCTCTGATATCTGTGTAGCTGTAGTTTTGTCTTTTGCAGGCTAGGCGCTTCGTCTGGACGGCAGTTTCAGTACAGATGGGGATCTGTTAGCGAGCCCGGGTCGCAGTTGTCGACCCCGGGGCGTGCAGACGGCCCATACCGTACCTGCAGAAACCTACCATCGCTCGGACAACTAAAACGACGGGGTCGCAACACCGCTCGCACCTGGAGCCTCAACCCCACAAACTAATAAGGGGCCCAATACGTCACCCGTGGGTATACACGAGTCATAGACCACGTTTCCGGGCAGAAAAGCGCACCCTTTGCGTGGCCAAAACGCGGTGCGGGTGCGCGTGTTTGTTGCCGCCTCGAGCCAAGTACCATAACCATCATAGTCAGCAATCATAATATAAATAGCAAGAGTAATGCG